>CM018696.1:67635830-67981494 GCA_009363875.1 Mikania micrantha | reverse complement strand
AAAAAGAGTTGATTTTATGAAAATGTGGTAGTTTATGCTTTTTACGAGCCAAAATCAGCAACTTAAACGTTTTGTTTTCCGTCGCATCACGTCGGCATGTCACTAGTGTGTGTGTGTGTATTTGAAAAAAGAACATGGTATATAAAATAAATAGTAAATATCCTGAACTTTAAAAAGTAGTTTAGATAGATAAAAACATTAAATTTAAAAGATTTGGTAGAATTTTAAGTTTTTATTAAATTTGATAAATTTGCTTATAGATTTAAGTTTTTGTTTTAATTCAACCAATTGGTTGATGTTGAAAATGATTTTTTGGGTATTTTTCTATTATTTTTGTAACATATTTGTATGGATTTTGTATGATTTTATGAAATTAAAATTTGTACATAGTTTTGATGAGAGATTTGAATTATTATGTAACTTATATTTTCTGCAAATGATATAATAACCGTTATTGAGAGTGTAATGTGATACACCGCCGCAACGCACGTGATGAAAAAACCTAGTTCTATATTATATAGAGCGAAATAAAATAAATGTCATCCAGGAAACAAGTAATGAAGGATGGACGGAAATGCCATTCTTTCTCTTGACAAAAATGTTTGGATTAAATGCAACAAAGTTTGATAATATGAACTAACAAAGATCAAATAGATCATATTACTTGTAGGATGCGAGTTGATACCGAGTGTAGTCTATAACCAAAGGGGCATAAGCTATGCCTCTTTAATTGGCTCAAATCTCATCTTTTGTGCTGAAACTTTTCATACAGAAACCTATACATTCAGTGGCGGATCTAGAAATTTTTTAAGTGGGTTCACCATTTTCAATCGTTTAAATAAAATAAAATAGAAATAAAAATTTCGGACCGGGTTGACGGTTTGGGTCTTGTAATGTTATTCACGTACTAACTATGCAATATATTAAGTCAATGATTAAAATTAAAAAAATGTCGTCATTAAAGAGTTCGAAGATCCAGATTGTCTTTTCGATTAAGATTTTTGAGCTCCAGACCAAGCGGGAGTCAAGGGGGTCATGCGCCTTTGCGGGGTCAAGTGGGCGGTCACGCTGGCCCTTCAGCAGGCATGGGTCAAGGGGCAACGCCCGTTGTAGTGCTCGGGACAACGCCAGAAACCTAAACGAAATTTGCTAAGTTTGTCTGACCAAAATTAACTTGACTCGAGGGTTTAGCCACTAATAACTACCATTTTGCTTGCTAAGTTTACATGACCAGAAAGTAATTTTAACACGATCATATAGTAATCAAATCATTGATTATCGATATTTTTCTAACAAAAATCACTTATCTCAATCAAGCTGACAAATTGCTGTGAAAATTACATTAAAAATTCGCTCTTAAAAATCTTAATGGGTTCACCTCAGGATTCACTCGTAAAATATTAATGGGTTCACCCTATTGTTTAACTCTTTCGAAAAAATTTTTTTCCTATTAACAAGTCGAAGCACGGTGGGTTCCTGTGAACCCACACCTCAAACCTACATCCGCCCCTGTATACATTCACATCAAACTCAATCAAGGTAGGAGGATGAGAGAAAAACTAAAATCCAATAAGAAAACCGGAAACCCGAAACTTCCAGGCCGTGTATTGGCTCGAATATTAGGGTATGGGACCAGGCCGTGTTTTTCTGGTTTATGTTTTGTATGGTATTGATATTATGTGTTCTTAATTTATGAATTCTAATTTATTTTTTAATTAAATAATAACATTATATAAAATTAATATCATACAAATGTATTCAAAAAATCTCAAAAACTAATTTTTAATAAACTATTGGGTATACTTGATACCCGTGAGTATGCCCGATACCTGATGAGTAATGAGCCGAGTATAAGACATATTTTTACAATCGGGTATTAGATTAAGATAATCAATATCTTACCTGAACCCAGTCCATTGTCATTCCAAGATCAAGGACTTTTAAGGGTGTTTTAGCAATCTCTCCATGCTTAGAATAAAGCCTGACATATCATATCAAGTAATCTCGATTTCGCGTGGTTATCACTCCCATGACCCGCATAAGAATTACTCTATCCCTACAACTCATTAGTAAGTCTTTGTTCTCTTTAAATATAATCAACTCATTACAATGAATACTTCTCAACTTAATGTCACAAATCAACTTACATAAACACACCACACAATCATATGATTCTCTCTCATTTCATTATGAAACATATATAATACTCGACTCAACATTCTCAAAGTAGAATACTACTTATTTGCACGACAATATTAATAAATTATCACTTGTTCATTGTTAATCAACTTCAATTTAAACTTCACTCAAGAAGTTGCACTTTCTTATACATATCTCAAACAAATTCAATACCATATTGATGTTCTTAATACCCATTCAACCATGTTATTATGCACATGAGCGAATCTTTATTGGCGCTAGGGGCGACCGTCCCTTCTTTTCCGTCCGTAATGTTAATGATTTTACGAAATTATTTTTAGCTAAAAAAGTAGTGGTTTACTCTCCACCATTTAGCTAAAAAATAGTGTTTCTCCCCCACCCAAGTCCGCACTGATTTATGTATATACTAATAATAGAGGGTTGTGTATTTCTCTGAATTGAAGTTAGGGGATTTACTTTTCAATTCCATCTTCATTAGCGACATTCTCTTAAGAAGACACAGTTCCACACACACATACGATGAAATACGGTTCTCCTTCCCCCTTGTCTATTTTAATTGGCATTCACAAAATTGACATGTTTAGTCTCTTTGGTTTTTTCTTTTTGTAATTTTTTGAATTCAATGCCCAAAGTTTTATTATCATAGCTCTAACTTTCCTTTAATTACTTTACCAATCAATTTAATTAATCTCACATTAAACTATTACCAATTGTGATAAAAAGATCATTGTAATCACAATATCCTTCATTTATCATTTTTATGAACATTTACATGTTTTTCTTTCTTAACTTGCAAAATTACATCTTTTCCTAAATCATACTTTAAGATTATTGTATATTACGCACTAAAAAATTGTAAGTTGAGGATATATGAAAAACACATTGAAAACCCCACTCAACAAAAAAAAAAAACTTTATCCAGTATAACACGCGTGTTACAATAGTTGTCTGTCTGGATTCTCTTTTGCTGAGTATGATACATGAGAAGTTTCACATGTAATGTCATGCAATCTCTAGGGGATAAAAATTTCCTTATATTGTCAATATGAATCTTTTTCCGATATTCCCGCCATCACAAAAACATCATTTACTAGCATGTTTTACAACAAATTCTAAGAATCTTCATATATCTTAAGTATACAAAAGTTGTATAAACTATTTAACATCAAAAAGCAAAGAACTAGAAAACAAAATAGAATTTGGGGGACATCTAAGAACTAAATGTGGTTGATAAAATTGGGCCTGTGAGTTAATGCATCCTCTATGATCAGTGGGGTGACAACATCCATGAAATATTGCAAGTCATGTCACATTCTCCCCGCGGGGTAGTGTTAGGGGGAATGTATATAGAATCAGTATTTTTAAAAAAAATGTAAAATGAATATATGGGTATAATATGGTGATATGCATATAGAGCAAGAAGGCATAACTATGGAGGCATGGTTATGGTTCTTTTCCTTTTTTTTTAATGGCTTGACTGTAACAATTGCAGGGTACATAATTATTATTCGTTTAAAATTCAAGCAGAATAATTGAAAGATATATATATGTTTTGTTCGTATTACATACATCTCCTACTGCTACAACGAGCCGAGCCGAATTACTGAAACTTTTTTCAAACCAAAATTCGAGCTCAAGCTCGTAATGAGTCGGCTTATTTTTCTCTACACATATATTTAATATATATAATATTATACGTAATATATTACGTGTGTGTATATTATGATATATATATGTGTGTGTGTGTATGTATATTTAATATATAATAAAAATTAGCCAATGAGGAAAGCCACATGCTTAGCCGACCCAACCCAAATCTTTTTATACGATTTTTTTAAGCCGAGCTCTTTCATATCCGAGCTTTTTTTAAGCGAGATTCGAGCCATAAACTTTTTGAAGAGTCCTAGAAAATCTTTGGGCTTTAAAGAAAACGATGAGCTCTAATTTATGTTTTATATTATATAAGTTAGATGTCGTAAGACATGAAAACATCTATAGAGTATAAAGAGAAAGAAAGAGAGAAATATAGTGTCAGGAATATACTACTAGTGTAACATGTGGATGCTCTTTCTATACATCGTGTCATTATCACCAAAGGTAATTCTTGAGTTTAATATAAATTGAAATAATGTAAATAATCGATGAGTGAATGACTTAATAAGAGACGAGGCAGCAATCTAGTTATGCCGAGCCAAGCTAGCCTTGCTTGAGCTCAAGCTCAATAAATTTTCAAGCCAAAAATTCAAGCTCAAGCCTCAGCCGAGTAAGAAGCCAGGTCCTTTTTTCTTTACACATATATATTTAATATATAATATAATAAAAATATAACCGAGCTAGAGTCCAGCTAACCCTGCTTAGGCTCAGCTTATTTTAACGTGCTTCTTTTGAACAAGCCTTAAACTATGAGCTTTTTTAAAATTTATAAACCAATATTTTTAATTAATGAATCTAGCTCTAGAGTCATTCTTCTCTCTAATCTCTCTAATTTACGTGAAAATAATTGATGATGTAAAGATTAATAAAGGCTGATGCTCACCAAATCTTTCTCTTATTTATGCAAAGGTTACTCCTCGGAAGCAACACTGCTTCCGAAGGATAACTTACTCCTTCAAAGGCTGAACATATAAATTGCTTCGGAAGATCATCACTTAAAGGCACTTCAGAAGGTTTCTATCATCAAGTGCTTCCGAAGACTCTTCTCAGCAGCTTCCTCATGAGACAAAGACGAAGAGATTCCTTCTCTAAAGACTGTAGCTGCACACTCTCAAAGTACAAAAGGTACTGACACAAGACATGCTGGTCTGATAATAGATAAGACAACATGTAATGAGTCAGATAAGCTACCTTACTTCTCCCATGCTGCATTAAATGCAAAAGATTATCTGAAGCCTTGAAGATCATTTACATTAAATGTCTTTTGTATTTAGTAGTCTTTGTTAAAGTCAATGTCTATTAGTGTCATGATTATGACTGAGTGTCTTAGCCTGTTAAGACACTCAATATACTAGAATAAGCTTTACTTTATGTACTTGTCTAGTATACCCAACTTGTATTCCTAAGTGTATACGGTTGTAGCCTCGGCTATATAACCTCCCATTGTAAACTAACTTAGCGTGCTTGTTTGTATGCTTGTACACATATACGTTGAGAGAAATATATCCTTGAGCTTGAAATTACTCTTGTGTTCCTATTAGTGTTCAAGGCTTATTACTTTGTCATTTTGAGTGCTTGTGAGACTAGTCTAACAGAACATTCCGCATCTGTTAGATTGTATAAGAAATACTTGTGAAGTGTTGTTTAGATTAAGCAACCCGATCCTACAAGTGGTATCAGAGCATTGGCTCTTGAACTTGACTGACTAATCATCATCAAGTTACCAGTTCTATTTCTTATAAAATCTCATCGTATTAACACTCATATTTTCTGTGTCTGTCTAAGATGGCTGCTCTAAACAAACATGATACAGAAAATGGCACTCTCAACAAGCCACCAATGTTCACACCTGAAGACTTCGATACCTGGAAAGTCAGAATGGAAGGGTTCATCAGGAACCAAGACTTCAAACTTTGGAAGTCTGTTCTTGAAGGTCCCTACATTCCTACAGTTGCTGCTGCTGGTGCTGGAGTTGCTGCAGTGCAGTACCAAAAGATCCATCTTTGTACTCAGACGAAGATTACAAGAAGATGGAAGTTGATTCTAAAGCTCTTTGGCTCATTCAGATGTCAATACCGAACTCCATTATACATGCATTCAAGAAATGCAAGTCTGCTCAAGAACTGTGGAATTCCTTGAAGCAGATGTATGAAGGTTCAGAAGATGTCAAAGAAAACAAGAAGGATATGCTGAAACAGAAGTTTGAAAACTTTTGTCAACAAAACAATGAGAATATGTCTTCTCAGTACCTAAGGTATGTCCAACTTGTGGATGAATTAACTACTGCAGGTGTAACTCTTGATAATCAAGATGTGCTCAGAAAATTTCTGAGGTCTCTTCCAAAGGCATGGAATATTTATTCAGTAACAATCAGAAGAACAGAAAACCTGAAAACTCTAACTTTAGGAGAGTTGTTTGGTATTCTCAGTGCCTATCAGATGGAATTAGATGCCCAAGAATCTAAAGTCTCCCACTTACCATCTGGTTCAGCTGCTCTTTATGCACCCATCAATAATCCTCCATACCAAAGCTATCAACCCTCTACCATTCTACCTCCACACCCACTGTCACATTTCCTGAAACTCCAAATTCATCAAACCTGTCTCTAACCCAACCCCACTACTAACCTCTGGGCAAGGAGCTTTTATGGCTGAGGAGACCAATTACTTTCATCTGTGTCAAGAAGACTTGGATGGTATTCCTGCAGATGATCTTGAGGAGATGGATATAAACTATCAAATGGCTATGATTTCATACAGGGCAAAGAAGTTTTACCAAAGAACCGGCAGACAGTTCAAAAAACACAATATGAAGACTGGGTTTGGACTTGACAAATCTAAACTCAAATGCTTTAACTGTCAACAGTTAGGCCACTTTGCCAGAGAATGCAAGTCCACAGGAACTCAGCCGACAACTTCTGGGCAACCACAACAAAGACCATCAAGCTCATCAAACAATGCAAACATTGCTGAACAAGATTTTGCAGACTGGAGCTTTCAAGCTGAGGATGCCTCCATCTCCAACAGTGCTTTGATGGCAAATGACTCATCTTCCTCAAGCAAGGTAACTGATAACATGTGCTCACCTGAATGCTTAGAAACATTAACTATTTATAAGAAAATAAATTCTCAACTCTGTAATGAGCTTGAGTCTCTACAAGTAGTCAAGGCAAATTTCTTTGAGGTTGAAAGAAATTACAAAGAAAAGATTGAAGAAATGGAAAAGACCATTTCAAGTTTAAAACATGAAGATACTAACAAACAGTGTCAAATTAAAAATCTTTTAGAAAGACTAACCACTGCCAAGACTGAACTTGTATTGGCTGAGTCTTACAGAGACAAATTTCTAAGCCAAGGTGAAAAATATGAAAAACTTTTTAGGATGAGCAGCACAACTGAACTTGTGAATAAAAATGGGGCTGGTTTGGGATATAACAAAATGGAACCTCCATCTGCTTATACTTCCATAACAGATGTTAGGTGTAAATCACTAGTTGACCTTGTGTACAATGAGGAGTTGGATATACACAAGGTGGTTCAAAAGGATAATCTCTCTAATCCAAGTACCTCAACATGCTCAGATGAGGATGATGTTCCTATTAAATCAGTAAAAGGAAAACAAGCTTTGAAATTTAAGAAACAAAATAAGAAAACTAAGAAACATTCAACAGTTTTTATCAAAGCTAAAACCACAGAAAATATCTCCTCAGATGAGTATGTGACTTGCCCATCTGACAAGTCAAAAAGAGGTAGATCAATGGAGAGAAAGATAAATTCTCCAGGGAAACAGGCAAAGTATAAGACTAACAAATATGCTGGAACATCCGAATCATCACTCTCTGAGGATCAAAGCTCAGACTTCGTTAAAAGGGATAAGCAGCAACACTCTCCAACAGTCAAACTCTATGTCTGATGTGCGGTGAAAAGAATCATTTTGCTGCTGATTGCTTCTATAATCCAAGAAGCAGAATTTCCTCAAGCAAGGGAAGAGGAAGAAAGAATAGTTGGAGTCAGTCATCTACTTCTTCGGAAGAACAGAGAAGAAATTCGGTCAAGAGGGTGTCGGAAGCAAGTACCTCCAATAATAAAGAAGAAGAAACAAAATAAAAGTGCTTCTGAAAAGAAAGCATCGGAAGCAAAGAAAAAGGAAGCTTCCGATAGAAAAGGAACTTCGGAAGCTCATCAAAAGAATGCTTTCAACAAACAAAAGAGATCATCTTTCTTCGGAAGAAGATCATCGGAAGGAAAAAGAAAAACAGCTTCCGATAACCATCAAAAGAAACCAAGTCTTCCGACAACTCAAAAGGCAAAACAAGTATGGAAGAAGAAGGAATCAAATGATAAGCCATCACTCCCATCAGAAGCAAGCACATCATCTGTCCCATCTAAGATGATATCAAAGAAATTTACTTACAATGATGCAAATGGCAAACCCAAGACCACATGGGCTTGGGTTCCCATCAGAAACTAACTCATTTCTGGTCATGTGCAGGGACAGCTGGAATCAAAAGGCAACTTGTGGATAGTTGACAGTGGCTGCTCCAGGCACATGACAGGCAACAAGACCCTCTTGCACAAATATGAACCATTCTTTGGAGGATCTGTTGCCTTTGGAAGTGATCCAGTAGGAGGTTACATCACAGGTAGTGGCACAATCACAAATGGTAAGGTAAGCTTTGAGAATGTGCATTTTGTAAAAGAACTTAACTACAATTTACTAAGTGTCTCACAGGTGTGTGATCAAAAGCACAACATGTTGTTTACTGAGCATGAATGCATTGTTCTGAAACCAGGATTTGTGATACCAAATGATCAAATTCTACTCAGAGCTCCTAGAAGAAATAACATGTATATGCTAGATATGAGCACAGCTGCACCTCTTAGTAATATAAGTTGCTTTGTCTCAAAAGCTTCACTTGATGAATCATCTCTTTGGCACAGAAGACTTTGTCATGTAAACCTCAAAAATATGAATAAACTTGTCAGAAATAACTTAGTAACTGGTTTACCAACAAAAGAATTTATTTGTATTGATAAATGTGTTGCATGCTTAAAGGGTAAGCAACATAAATCATCTCATCATGCCAAAGAGATAAATTCAATTACAACAGTCCTGCATTTACTGCACATGGACTTGTTTGGTCCCACAAGTGTTAAAAGTCTCGGTAGAAAGTCATATTGTTTGGTGATCACTGATGATTTCTCTCGGTATACCTGGGTATTTTCTTGAATACCAAGGATGAAACTGCTGAGATCCTAAAGTCATTTATACTTAGGGTGGAGAATGAAAGTGACCATCATGTAAAAATAATCAGGTCAGATCAGGGAACAGAATTCAAGAATCAGATTTTAAATTCTTTTTGTGAATCTAAGGGTATCACAAGACAATTTAGTGCTCCTAGGACTCCACAACAAAATGTGTTGCTGAGAGAAGGAATAGGACACTAATTGAGGCTGCAAGGACCATGCTGTCAGATGCCAAACTCCCAATAACTTTTTGGGCAGAAGCAGTCAACACTGCCTGTTATGTTCAAAACAGAATATTGGTAGTTAAGTCACATGGTATGACTCCTTATGAAATCTGGCATAAGAGAAAACCATTCATTGGATTTCTCAAACCATTTGGATGTCAATGCACCATCTTGAATACTAAAGATTACTTAGCCAAGTTTGCTGAGAAATCAGCAGAGGGCTACTTTGTTGGGTACTCTTCAAATGCTAAGGCTTATAGAGTGTACATCAAAGCTTCCAGAGTTATTGAAGAGTCTGCAAATGTTCAGTTCAATGAACATACTCTCAATAAACCTGGAACAGGCCCTGATTGGTTGTTTGATCTTGATAGTTTTACATCTGCATTTAATCTGGTGAAAGAGTATGTTCCAGTTTCACATTCAGCTACCACAGACACCTCCAAAGACTCAAGAGAAGATGACTTTCGTGTTGAACTGCCAATAGCTTCAAGACAAAACTTGGCAGAATCCACTTCAGCACAAAATAGTATGTCACATTCTGAAACAGTAATTATGTCTCAGGAAGGTCCGTCAATTGAATCTACTTCTGAGTTACAACATCTAGAAGAAGTAGGAAGCCCTTCAGCAGAGGCAAATACTCAGCAGATCATCACTCCCAAGAAAACCAACCATCTACAGTCCAAGTTCAGAATCCAAAAGATCTGCCAGAGATCCAACTTGAGGTAGTATTACCTACCCTTGAGTTACTCAACATGGATGAAGCTTCTCAACTGGATGTGATTCCAAGAACTCGAATTCACAACACTCATCCAGTTGAGAACATCATTGGCAATGTAGAAGAAGGTGTAAGAACTAGAAGATCTATGCATGAAGCAAATGTTTGCTTGTTCTCCTGCTTTCTATCCCAAATAGAACCTAAGAAGGTTGCAGAGGCATTAAAAGATAACAGTTGGGTAGAAGCTATGCAAGAGGAGCTTCTTCAGTTTCAAAGACAAGGAGTTTGGAAGACTTGCCCTTTGCCTAAGGGAAAGTATGCCATTGGAACCAAATGGGTGTTCAGAAACAAGAAGGATGACAAAGGTGTTGTCGTCAAGAACAAAGCAAGATTGGTTGTTTAGGGATACACTCAAGAGGAAGGCATTGATTATGATGAAGTCTTTGCACCGGTTGCCAGAATTGAAGCTATCAGAATATTTTTGGCATTTGCAGCTGCAAAAGATTTCAAAGTATTTCAGATGGATGTTAAGAGTGCCTTCCTTTATGGAAAAATCGATGAAGAAGTATATGTGTGTCAACCTCCAGGATTTGAAGATCCAAAGTTTCCTGATTATGTCTGTAAGCTTGATAAGCTCTTTATGGGTTACACCAAGCTCCCAGAAAATGGTATGAAACTTTATCTTCTTTTCTGTTGGCAAACAACTTCAAGAGAGGAACAATTGATAAAACTCTCTTTTTCAAGAAGTCTAATCAACACATCATGCTAGTTCAAATCTATGTTGATGACATTATCTTTGGTTCTACTAATGAATCTCTCTGCAAGGAATTTGAATCTCTAATGAAATCCAAGTTTGAGATGAGTTCAATGGGAGAACTCACCTTCTTTCTTGGATTATAGGTGAAACAAACTCCTACAGGGATTTTCATTAGTCAATCGAAATATGTCAAGGACATTCTTGAAAGATTCAAACTTTCTGATTGCAAAGCTCTGGGAACTCCAATGTCCAAAACAACATCTCTCAGCCCTGATCTTGAGGGGGAGGATGTTGATCAGCACCAGTACAGAGCAATGATAGGCTCTTTGATGTATCTCACAGCAAGCAGGCCAGATATTATGTTTGCAACTTGTGTATGTGCAAGATTTCAGGCCAATCCCAAAGTCTCACACATGCTAGCTGTGAAAAGAATCTTTAGATACCTCAAAGGAGCATCAAATCTAGGATTATGGTATCCTAGAAATGAAGACTTTCAGTTCATGGCCTACACTGACAGTGATTATGGAGGGTGCAACATCAACAAGAAATCCACATCAGGAGGATGCCAGTTTCTTGGATCCAGAATTGTGTCTTGGCAATGCAAGAAACAGTCATGCGTTTCAACCTCTACTGCAGAAGCTGAATACATAGCGGCTTCAAGCTGTTGTGCACAAGTTATTTGGATTCAAAACCAGATGAAAGATTTTGGTATAGATCTGTTCAATACACCAATTCAAATAGACAATTCCAGTGCAATCTCCATTACAAATAATCCTGTCAAACACTCCAAAACCAAGCACATTGATATCAGATATCATTTCATCAGAGACTGTGCAGAGAAGAAATTAATTCATTTAGTAAAAGTTGATTCAGAACACAATTTGGCTGATCTATTCACCAAAGCATTTGATGAAGGAAGATTCAGGTATCTAATAACAGCCATTGGTATGATTAACTTTGAATAAATCAATAAATTGGAAGTAAATCATTCTTCGGAAGAATAATTTATCTTCTGATGAGTACATACTCAGCAGAAGAGAAATTCAGTCTTCGGAAGTATTATTTCTTTCAACATCGGAAGATTACACCCTTCAGAAGATCAACTTCTCTTCTGAAGTATTAGACTTCCGATACATAAATTTCGTTGAAATTCTCATCTTCTAAAGATACTCTTCAGAAGACAGTTACTTCCGACGAACATCTTCCGATATTATACATTTGTATGTCTAGGAAGCAATTTTCTTCTGTTTAATGACATTCCTTCCGAGGACCACTTCGGCAGCAATTAATGAAAATTCTCATATTTATTGTGAAACCAGCTGTCATCGGAAGACCTTTATCTGACATCCGGATCTCAAATTTAATATGTCTCTATATTAAATGCTGAAATCCGAAGGTATATAAAGGTCTCCCGCTCTTTCGAATTCTCTCACAACCGTTTCACTTTGAAATCTCCTTTCTTCCAAATCGTGCCCTAATCTTCTCAATCTCCATGGATCTTCTTGCATTCAAACCTGCTCACAATGTCCCAGCGGAGTTATCGGCAGAACATGATGCCGATTTCGCTCCGATCATCTCCTTTCTTCAAAGGAGCAGGTATTTCTTTGCTTTAACTATTCAGCCCTTGGTGTATCGCATCACCAACAGTTTTGGGCATCGTGTTCTGTCTCATCTTCTCCCAATGGTCGGTCTCTTCTCGCCACCATTGATGCTCATCCAATTTCTATCACTGTGGAGACCATCTGTAGGCATCTCAAACTCAATGATGTCGATGGAAAGGTTTCATTCACAAAGGATGAGATAGCATTGACTTTTCAGTCAATGGGGTACGAAGGTCCTCCCCTTCAGCAACCTATTTGAAGGGTAGAGTGTCATATAATTACAAGTACCTCATACATGTGTTTTTACATTGTCTTTCAAATAAATCTGGTGGTTGGGACCAAGTTCCATCTGATTTAGCTTCGGCTATTCATGGCTTGGTTTCTAATCAACTGTTTAATTTTTCTGCTTTTATTTTTAATAATTTGGTTGACAACATCACGTCACCAAAGAAGTTTTGTATGTATCCCAGGTTTTTGCAACACATTTTTAATGAAGAGTTGGGAACTTCCCTCTCTCTAACTGGGAATATTTACAAAATGCCCTTGGTCTCTTCCAAGGTTTTTGTGCAGCTAAAGAAGAAGAGTGCTCAGTTCTCTGGGAACTTCACTCCTCTTCTTCTCTCTATGGAGTCCATTGCTCCTGAAGGTGACAGTTCTGTTAACCCCGCAGATGCTGAACCCACACCTTCCACTTCTGTTCCTCACCCCATCAAAATCACTTACAAACGCAAACGACACCCTGTGCAACTCTCTACAGTTGTTCAGGCTCCTTCTACTGAACCCAAAAAGAAAAAGGTGAAAAGGACTGCTCAGGGCACAGTTCTACCTAAGGTGAAAGCCACACCCCTTGTTGATCCACAGGTTCTTCCTCTGGAACCTGTGGTTGCCCTTAACCATCCTGAAAGCCCTCAGCTTATGTCACAAAACATAACTGAGAATATTCAAAGGGATGCACCCATAATTGAGTCTGCTTCTCATGAAGCAACTCCCTTAGATCAGAGACTGTCTCCCAGGTCTCCAGGTTCTTATCACCCAGATATGCCCCCTCCCATACTATTACCCCGGCTCTTGGAACTTCTGTCGTACCTGTGGAGGAACCACTCTCTCCCACTACCCAAACGTTAATGAGAGTGGTGACACAGTTACAGGCAAGGTTTCCTGACCCAGAGCCTATTATATCAGAGGTTGGCCCCAGTAGTTTTGAAGGGGTCAATGCAGGTGAGGCTGCCACTACTGTTGATCTTAATAAAGATCCACAGGACAGTGGTACAGGCAATAGGACCTCACCTGCGGCAACCTATGTTGGGGAGGACTTCTTTGAGGTTCTTCTCAATGCAGGGAATCCAGGGTGCCAAGAAACCACATCTGGTGGTTGAGGTGCAGGAGCTCGGCTCAATACTCCATCACCCCATGATTCTACTCCGGTAGAAGAGGGCACATCCACCCAGGAATTGACGGCTACAATCACTTCCCTCCAAGCCAGGGTAGCCCATTTAGAAGCTGAGGTGGCTACCCTGCGGCTTGAGGTCCAGACCAAAGATGCCACTATTCTGGACCTCAGGAGGCGTCCCCCTGTCACTCTACATCCTTTCACCCTGATCCTGCTACTACCACTTTCACCTCCCCTGATGCTACCAAAAAGGGGGAGAATGTACCAACTGCAGGGTCAGGATCAGAAGCAAGAGAAGAGGAGGGTGCACAGGAAGTTACTCCATCCATAGTCACTTTGACTGCGGAATGGGATGACTTCTGGGTACTTATTTTCAAGATTCTTCTTCTACTTCCTCTTCTTCTTCTTCTGAGGATACAAGGGAGGTTGTCAAAGAGACTGAACAGCAAACATCAAATGTCTCTTTGGAACCTCAGTCCCCTTCTGGGACTAAGTCTCCTTCTGAGACTGCAGCTCAGGATTCCATGGAAGAAGACCAACATGTATCCATGGAACCTGTGTCCCCTTCTGGGACAGAAGCTGCTGAAACAGCTACAGCTCAGGTCTTCATGGAAGAAACTACACAAGAAAAAACCAATGTCCATGGAACCTGTGTCTCCTTCCGGGACAGAAGCTGTGGAAACTCTCTCTTCCTCTCCTGAGACTATTGTGGAAACTATTAAGGAATCAGATAAGATGATTGGTCAACTGGAGGAGACAGTGAATGCTAAGGTTAACTCCGAAGCTGCAGCTGCTTCCGAAGGCCCAGTCATTCTTAATGACTCCTCCACAGAAGAGCTCTTTGCCGAGGATCCAATTGGTGAGGCAATAGGAGAAATCTCCTCTGGGGTAAAGATAACTGCTGATGACAAAGGCAAAAGAAAGTTAACCCCAGAGGAAGAAGCTGAACAGGAAGAGAGAATGCCCGAAGAAAATGAAGGGCCGACCAGACACATCAATGGATGAAGATAAAGTTAAGATATCTGCCTTACTTGAAGAAAAGGGATACAACTTCGATGAAGTATGGCTCTGGTCGGTACCTCAAATGGTTGCCGAGCTGGACAAAGTGAAGCAGCAGGAACAGGAAGCTGCTGCCTCTAAAGTCCAAAAAGCACTTACAAAGAAACAGAAGGAGAAGGCCTACAAAGACAAGTGTAAGGCATTTCTCCTGGAATATGGATTCCATGCTCGGCAACTAGGCCCAATGAAGACCTCAACCCTGGATATGCACATCAGAGATATCAAGGCCAAAGTGGCCAGGGGAGAGTTACCTTCAATTGAACAAATAAGGGCCCGAAAAGCAAATCTAATGAGAGGCTTAGGCCTAGGGTTAGGAGGAGGAGCACCAATAATAACTCCAAAAGAAGAACAACCTTCTCCTCCTCCAAGTCCGGATTCGGACAGAATGCCCATCTCTTCAGTGATCAACAAGGGTAAGGAGGGTACTAGAAAACAATCATCACAAAACCCTGATCATGAAAGAGAGACATCAGCTGGTGAGAAGAGAACAGAACCCGCTGTTGATGAGGAATCCCAACAGGCCAGAGATCTGAGGAGTCAGGCTACTGCTCAAACCAAACCAAGATTTGTAAGAAGAAAGAGCATGGCAAGAAGAACAAGAAGAACATCTGCTGTCTCCTCTGACTCTAAGTCTGAAGCCATAATCTCAGTACCTGAAGTCAAGCCAAAAGCAGCTCCAAAACCCAGACAATTTAAAGGTGATATGAAGGACATCAGCAGACTAATGCATGAACATTCATATGTCCCTTTAGTACATTGGAGCTTCAATTCACAAGAGAATACATTTATTCTCACTGATTCCAATGGGGAAATAAAACTGCTAGATCTCTTGCATCTGACAATGTTGGCAAAACCTTACATCCTCGATCTAGACAAGCTCCCTCTCAACAATCCTGATGATGGAACAGATGGGAGGTCAGCAATGAGATTGATAAGAAGGAGAGCACAGGTACTGAGAGGCACTTGGAAACCAAGATTCTTACCGAAAGAGTTTTGGTAGCATCAGCCTAGGGGGAGACTGTAAAGATTAATAAAGGCTGATGCTCACCAAATCTCTTATCTCTTATTTATGCAAAGGTTACTCCTCGGAAGCAACACTGCTTCCGAAGGATAACTTACTCCTTCAAAGGCTGAACATATAAATAGCTTCGGAAGATCATCACTTAAAGGCACTTCAGAAGGTTTCTATCATCAAGTGCTTCCGAAGACTCTTCTCAGCAGCTTCCTCATCCGACAAAGACTTCCGAAGAGATTCCTTCTCTAAAGACTGTAGCTGCACACTCTCAAAGTACAAAAGGTACTGACACAAGACATGCTGGTCTGATAATAGATTAAGACAACATGTAATGAGTCAGATAAGCTACCTTACTTCTCCCATGCTGCATTAAATGCAAAAGATTATCTGAAGCCTTGAAGATCATTTACATTAAATGTCTTTTGTATTTAGTAGTCTTTGTTAAAGTCAATGTCTATTAGTGTCATGATTATGACTGAGTGTCTTAGCCTGTTAAGACACTCAATATACTAGAATAAGCTTTACTTTATGTACTTGTCTAGTATACCCAACTTGTATTCCTAAGTGTATACGGTTGTAGCCTCGGCTATATAACCTCCCATTGTAAACTAACTTAGCGTGCTTGTTTGTATGCTTGTACACATATACGTTGAGAGAAATATATCCTTGAGCTTGAAATTACTCTTGTGTTCCTATTAGTGTTCAAGGCTTATTACTTTGTCATTTTGAGTGCTTGTGAGACTAGTCTAACATAACATTCCGCATCTGTTAGATTGTATAAGAAATACTTGTGAAGTGTTGTTTAGATTAAGCAACCCGATCCTACAGATGATGAACACATTATAAACACAAGCACATTATGAATAAGATGATTATAACAAGAAATAAACTTTGATTGTGAATAAGATGAACTGAACTTAAATAACAACTTGAGCATGGATAACTTGTTACATCCATGTAACTGTGTAGTTACACCTATGCTAAATTGAGTAATGTATAGGTTTATAGTTCTGGAATGATGAGTTATGGATGGGTGCATGTAGGGCCGCTGATTCTGAAGGTAAAGAAATCAACGATTTTGGTTATTGAGCATCTATCTCCATTTGGTATGCATTTAGTATACCAAAAAGCTCTCCAAACTTTAAGGTTCTGATAGTTTCTATCCTCGTATTGTGACAGAATAAATGTTTCATGCATGTGGAAGAGATCTCAGAAATTTCCTTATTACATCCTAGTTCTCCAACTTCACGCCTGCAACATTTAATTCATCAAGTTGTACATACATCAGATATTGAGAAGCCATCTTCTCATTGTTTTCTTGACAAAAAATCTTGAGCTTTTGCTTGAGCATGTATTTCTTGTTCACTTTCACATCATCTGATCCTTCTTACATTTGCAGTAAGGAGTTCCATATTTCGTTAGCATATTTGCGATTCTTGAATGCATGTATGATTAAGTTAGGTATGGACATCAGAATTAGCCAAGGTGCCTTAGACTCAACTTCCATCTTCTTTTAATCTTCATCAGATGAAAGAGATGGATCTTTTGGCACTGCAGCTCCTCCTGCTCTAGCAACAACAACAATTTAAATAAATGGACCTCAAGAACTGACTTCCAGATTTTGAAGTCTTGGTTCTTGATGAATTCTTCCATTTGAACCTTCCATGTATCATAGTCAATAGGGGTGAACATGGGTGGATTGTTGAGAGTACCATTTTCAATGTCATGCTTGCTGATAAGAACGTAGAACAAAGAACAACGGATAACTTAAGGATGGTTAGTCACTTAAGTTAAAAAGCCTTAGCTTTGATACCCCTTGTAGGATTGGGTTATACACTATGCACAACACTTGTACAAGTTCTCTTCTTCGAACACTAGAACTACTTCAAGCTCAAAGTATATTTACTCAATTGTAAAGTGTACAAGACAACTATCAAAGCTATTTTCTAAGTTACAAGTGAACGGTTTTATACTAGGAGCTACAGCTGTATTCTCGTATGGATACAATGCTTGAAAAAAATACTAAAAACAAATTAATGCTACAACTAGTATACTGTCATGGCTTGATAGACCAAGCCATATTAATTACAGTTAATAAAAATAACTTCTTTGAATTTTACATTAATTACATACACTACAAAAGGTATTAATGTAAAAATTCTTCTGTTGTTCTAACAAGTGTACTTTGATGCTAATCATCATGAAAATGTCTTCTGATTTGGTTTTGATGATCGAAAGAATTTTCTATACCTTTCTTGAATAAGACAAACATCAGTGAAAAGAATCACTTCAGAAGTTCTTTAATCAGAAGCTGCAATGTTGAGCATCACATCGGAAGCTTTGTGTTTGTTAATTGAAGGTACAAGATTATCTTTCGGATGCATTCAGTCTTCCGAAGGTCTAACATACCTTCCGAAGGACTGATGACTTCCGATGGATAATCTTATCCTTCCTATACTTTTCCTGGACTTTTAGGAATGAGGCCAAGGACTTACAATATATGTACATGTTTTTTCAAATACTTACATGTATGTAAGCACATATGCATCACCATTGACTTTATGTCAACATGATAAGCTTTCACTTAATTTATTCTAATCTAAAAGATTCGCTAGATTCCTAAAACTTCAAACACAATGCATTTACAAGATTGTTTTGAAGCTTAATCATGATATTAAAAGGGTTTCATTCTCTTTGATGTATATCTACAAAGCTCAACCTTTTTAGAGCAATATTGTTGTATAAATCAATGTACATGTTAATATAAATCATTCGAGTAACGAGTTACATATATATGATTATAATAAAATTACATAGCATTGTGTTCTTTGAGTTTGAAATCCTCGTATCATAATTAATAAACTTTGATGTCAAAAAAACAGTAGAAACTATAATTCTACATACATACCACACATGGTGTTCTTTATACTTTGTAATGTTTTGAAATGATGGACACACATGGTGTTCTTTTCCCGTGTTCTTTATATTTTTGGGTTCTTTATTCATTTTATAAAATCACGACGAATGTAACTTTTATTTTGTTGTTTTGCTTTGTATGATTGAATTATATTTAGAGATCTAAAATTTAAGAGAAAGAAAAAATTAAAGACAGATTAGAAATTCAAGGAATTGAATATTAAATGTATATAATTACCAAAATATTAAAAGTAAATTAAGTAAAATAGTCTATTAACAAAGAAGATAAAAAAAATTATTAGATATTTTATGAATTTTATGATTTGTTGATGTCAAGTTTTTAATTTTCTTTTCGGATGAAGATACATACATATCTTATTCTAATAAAAAATAACAACACTTGACACGTGTCACCATCTCATGAACTTTAGGGAAAAATTTTCCGCCTATCTCTCATATCAAATCTAAATTAATTGTCTTTTATATTAAATAAATTAAATCTTAGTGATTTTGAATAATTAAATTATACTATTAAATATCAAATATATAATTGTTCTTATAAGAATTTTCAATTATATAATGTCTTAAAATCTAATTTTATAATTCCTAAATTTTTATTATTTGTAATTTATTATTTTAAGTATTCATCATTTATTATTTATCAACAATTAATGTTATTAAACACACAGATCTTTATTACAAATGTTGTTTATAACATATTTGATTTATTAAATTCATGTAATAAATGGGTTTTAACCTAGTACATATATATATATATATATATATATATATATATATGCATATCTTACTTTTATTACTAGTAATCACTCTTCTTTTCTTGAATTTGAACATAAAACCTCTTTTTTAGAAAAAAATATCTCTATCAAATCAAATAATCTCACATTAACATCTTATATATATTTTAACGGCAAGAAAAGAGATTATATAATTTTCGTTTGGAAATAGTACCTGGGTTCATTTCCTGCTTTTGTCAACAGCACGTCCCTTATTTTTTTCTTACCTTAATAAAAATTTAAAATTTAAACACTAATAACAAATTATGCATGTATCTTGTTCTGTCTTACAAATTTTAATATATAATATCAAATAAATTTATGAATATTGTGACATGTTTATTTTTATTTGTATTTTGATGATTAAATTATTTATGAAATTCTGTATATATTATTTCATTGTATTTACTTTTATCAACGTTTAATTATATTTTATTTAAAACCTAACGGATAAAATATAATACATTTTTACTTTTTTTAGATATAATTGGTTTCCTTCTATAATTTCTAACATTATTACATTTTCTGTAAATTTGAATATACTTAAACTATGCTTTTATTATTCTCTATATTTTGATATAAATTTAATTAAAACCGAGTAACGTAAACAATTAATAATATATTTTTACATTTTGTAATTTTAAAAATTATAATATTCATCGTGAATTAAGTATGCTTTTAAAATCATCAATATTAATACCGTCACATCGAGAAAGTTGCTAACCACAAATGCATCAACCTCAAAGGTAACCTACATCACAACAACAAATAGACTGGAGTACAATATATGACCCAGTTCACGAGTTACATAGTAAGCACTAAGTTAATAAACAAATACTTTATAATAAGTATTCAATAACTCTTACAAATAATACTGTTTTTTTTCCTTCAATTCGTCCAGGGACTGACGAAGGCCCAAGGAAAAAAAAAACTTCGGCTAAAGTTCAACTTCTACCTTCATGACAACGTAATGTTGTAACTCGTAACGTTTTGTGTTTGTACAACTTTTATGTAACAAGGTCAAATATTGTTAATAATATTTTACGCATATACAAAATTCCTATCAAAACACATAACAAAATTCTCCTACCAAAATTTAGTTGCATATTTTGTTAATTTAACTTTTTTAAGTATTTAATAGAATGAAAAGCTTTTAAAGACTTGTGTAAAAAAATTCAAAATATACGTTACATGTGTTTTTATGAGATTTATCATCATCTAAGACTTCAAGACTTAAGTACGTAACATGCTACTTATATTAGACATCATTGGTCACTTAATTTAACTAAAATTCTCATTACTAACTAACGGGATGAGAGATAACAATAACTCATCTAGTTATAATTTGATGATATAGAAGAGACACAAATTCGATCTATACACACATGATGTTATGCAAAGCCGGCTCTAGCTTTGTGCGGGCCCAAAATGTTTAATGCATAACTCTCTCGGTCTCTCTTACTCAGTTTTTAACAGGCCTACCAAATTTTAAAGCCCAAAAAATAAATCTATGTATAATAAACCTAAAAACATAGAATATACGAGGCCCTGTATGTTTTGAAGGACTTAAGCCCTAAATTGAGTTACTTTACCCATTGAATCGGCCCTGATGTTATGGTAAAATACTAAAACGCCAATTTACTAAATTATGTTGGAAGCAATGTGTCCCATGGGGTTAGATGTTAAAAAACTTAACATCTAAGTGCAAATAATATATATTGTTGGATCGGGTTGTTTAACCTAAACAACACTTCACAAGTATTTCTCTAATACAATCTAACAGATGCGGAAGGATCTCATAAACACTCAAATAATGAACAAATAATCTTTGAATGGCAGTAAGAACACAAGAATAAATTCAAGCTCAAAGATATATTTCTCTCAAAGTATTACAAGTGTAAAACCAGACAAGCACACGTCTACAGACTTTACAATGAGAGGTTATATAGCCAAGGCTACAACCGTATACACGTAGGTATACAAGTTGGGTATACTAGACAGTACTTAAAGTAAAGCTTATTCTAGTATATTAAGTGTCTTAACAGGCTAAGACACTTACTTACAATCATTACAAATATAGACATTGACTTTACAAAGACTAGCTAAATACAAAAGACATTTAATGTTGATGATCTTCAAGGCTTCAGATAATCTTTTGCATTTAATGCTGAGTAAGGGAAGTATGCTGCTGTCTGACTTTCGGTATGTTCTTTTTTGTATTTAATCAGACCAGCATGTCTTGTGTCAGTCCCTTTTGTACTGAGAAAGTAATCAGCTACAGTCTTTGTCAGAGGCAGTGGCGAAGCTTGACGAGGATCCCAGGGGGGGCGAAATAAAAAAAAAATTTCCCAGGGGGGGCGAAGTAAAGATTTTTAAAAAATTTTACACTACGCATCGGGAAATATACACTACTACGCGAAAAAACAGGGGGGGCGACCTTGTATCCTTCGCCCATGGTCAGAGGATAAACCTCGGAAGTCTTTGTCTTTATCCTTGATACAAAAGGAGAGTCTTCAGAAGTCTTTAATTCTTCAGAAGCTTTATCTCTTCGGAAGCTCTGAAGGTCTGAATCTTCTAAGTGCTGAGCCTTCCAAAGCAATTGTCTTGTACAACCTTCGGCAGGAGTGAGTTATCCTTCGGAAGCGGTATTGCTTCCGAAGTGTAACTTCTTCCTTCCGAAGGCTGTTAGTCTCTGTAACATCAATACTTAGACAAAATAAGAAGTTTGGTGAGCATCAGCCTTTATTAGTCTTTACAGTCTCCCCATAGGCTGATGCTACCAAAACTTCCTATGGAATTCTCCTTGCAAACTTTTATCCCCTCCGGACTTGAGCCCTTGCTTTTACCCATCTGAGAGCTTGCCTCCCTTCTTGTCCATTGTTAGGATTTTCAAGAGAGAGATTTTCCAAATCAAAAACAAAGGGTGCAGCAATCACAATCAGTTGTGCCAAATCCAAACTCTTTATTCCTCCATTGAGCAGAAAGAGAGTAAACTCTTTGTGAACTTTATTGTAGCTCCATTTTACAATAGGAACATAGGTATGATGATGAGTTAGATCATATAGATCTTTTGGATGATCTTTGGGCATTGAAGTTACTGGTTTGGCTTTTGATCCTAGGGGAGGTGACTCTGGCTCAGAGTCAGAGGAGATGGCAGATGTTCTCTTTTTCCTTCTGGCCATGCTCTTTCTTCTTCTAAATCTTGGCCTGTCTTGAGCAGTAGCTTGACTCCTCTGATCTCTAGCATGCTGATCTTCCACATTTGTGCCCACTGCTGCACCTGTTGTTGCAGTGGGCTGTGGATCAGCATCCTCAGTTATTGAGGGTTCTGTTCTCCTCTCATCAGCCTGTGTTTGTCTCTTAGGATCAGGGTTTAGTGATGGTTGTTTCCTTGTAGTCTTTTTATCCTTATTGATCTTGATCACTAAAGAGATTGGCGTGTTGTCCATAGAAGGACTTGATGGAGGAGATGTTTGTTCTTCTTTAGGGTTTAAGGGGAACATGTTGGGGAACATTGCCTTTGTTACTTCCCCACACATGACTTCTTCTCCCTCTCTGATTCCTGCACCAGAGAGGGGAAACTCTATTCTTGCTCCTCCCCATAAACCTAAGCCTCTCATTAGGCTTGCCCTTTGAGCCCTTATCTGCTCAATTGAAGGCAACTCACCTCTGGCTACTTTAGCCTTTATATCTCGGATGTGCATATCCATGGTAGAGTTCTTCATAGGGCCTAGCTGCCGAGCATGGAAGCCATATTCTAGTAGGAAGGCTTTCAGACTGTCTCTGTAAGCCTTATCCTTCTGTGTCTTTGTTAGCTTCTTTTGAGCTTTGGATGCAGCAGCTGCCTGTTCTTGGTGCTGCACCTTGTCCAGCTCGGCAACCATCTGAGGTACCGACCAGCTCAGTACTTCATCAATATCATACCCCTTTTCCTGAAGAAGGGCAGACAGTCTGATGAGTTCATCATCCATTGAAGTTTCTGGTCGGCCCTTATTTTTCTTCGAGATCCTCTCCTCTTGTTCAGCTTCCTCCTCTGGGGTGAGCTTTCTTTTTCCTTTGTCATTTGCTGTCAGTTTTACCCTAGAGGAGACAGATCATGTGGCCTCCCCAACTAGTTCATTGGCCAATAGTTCCTCTGTGGAGGAATCATCAATAATGACTGGGCCTTCAGAAGCAGCTGCATCTTCGGAATTAACCTCAGCATTCACTACCTCCTCCAGTTGACCAACCATCTTGGGTGATTCCTTATTAGTATCCACAGAGTGTTCAGGAGTGGAGGAGAGATCTTCGACAGCCATTTTCCCAGAAGGGGACACAGGTTCCATGGGAATGGGTTGTTCTTCTTGGATGGCTTCTTCCATGGTAACCTGGGCTTCAACAGCTTCAGCAGCCTTTGTCCCAGAAGGGGATTGAGGTTCCAAAGAGACAGTTGTTGTATGTTGCTCAGTCTCTTTGGCACACTCCAAGGTATCCTCAGAAGAAGAAGAAGATGAAGTAGTACTGGAGTCATGGAAGTATGTGCTCAAGAAGTCATCCCATTCAGTATTCAAAGTGACTATGGATGGGTTAACCTCATGTGCACCTTCCTCTTCTCTTACTTCTGGTCCTAACCCTGCAGTAGATACATTCTCCCCTTTTTGGTAGCATCAGAGGAGAGGAAAGAAGTTGTAGCAGGATCAGGTTGGAAGGGTTGAAGAATTACTGGCGGACGCCTCCTGAGTTCCAGAATGGTGGCATCTTTAACCTGGACTTCAAGCCGCAGGGTAGTAACCTCAGCTTCCAGTTGAGCTACCCTTGCTTGGAGGTATGAAATAGTAGCCGTCAATTCCTGTGATGTGGTACCCTCATCTACCGGAGTAGAATCATGGGGCGATGGAGTCCTGAGCCTAGATCCTGCACCTCCACCACCAGATGTGGTTTCTTGGCACCCTGGATTCCCCTCATTGAGAAAGGCTTCAAAGAAGTCCTCCCCAGTGTGGGTTGCCGCAGGTGAGGTCCTAGTGCCTGTACCACTGTCCTGTAAACCTTGATTAAGATCAACAGTGGTGGCAGCCTCACCTGCATTGACCCCTTCAAAACTACTGGGCCAACCTCTGACATAATAGGCTCTGGGTCAGGGAACCTGGCTTGCAACTGTGTCACCACTCTCATAAGTGTTTGGGTAGTAGGAGAGAGTGGTTCCTCCACAGTTGCAGCTAGTGTTCCTTGAGCCTGGGTAATTGTATGGGTGGGGGGCATTTCTGGATGGTAAGAGCCTGGAGACTTGGGAGACAGTCTCTGATCTAATGGAGTTGTTTCATCAGAAGCAGACTCAATTATAGGGGCATCCCTTTGGATATTCTCAGGTATGTTTTGTGACATACTCTGAGGGTTTTCAGGCTGGTTAGGGGCAGCCACAGGTTCCAGAACCTGTGGATCAAGAACAAGTGTGGTTTTCACTTTAGGTAGAACTGTGCCCTTAGCAGTTCTTTTCACCTTTTTCTTCATGGGTTCAGAAGAAGGGGCCTGAACAGCTTTAGAGAGCTGAACAAGGGTTCGTTTACGTTTGTAGGTTATCTTTATGGGATGTGGAACAGAGGTGAAGGTGTGGGTTCAGCATCTGTGGGTGCAACAGAGCTGTCACCTTTAGGTGGTTGGAGCTCCATAGAAGGAAGAAGAGGAGTGAAGTTTCCAGAAAACTTAGCACTCTTCTTCTTTAATTGTACAAAAACCTTGGAAGAAACTAAGGGAATTTTCTATGTATTCCCAGTCAGTGAGAGGACAGAACCCAACTCACAGTAAAATATATGTTGCAAAAATCTGGGGTACATACAAAACCTTTTTTGTGACGAAACATTATCAACCAGATTATTGAAAATAAAAGCAGAAAAGTTAAACATTTGGTTTGAGATCAACCCATGAATAGCCGAAGCTAAATCAGATGGAACTTGATCCCAACCACCTGTCTTATTAGAAAGACAGTGCAAAAACAAATGTATGAGGTACTTATAATTATAGGACACTCCACCCTTCAAATAAGTAGTTGAAGGGAGAGGACCTTCGTACCCCATTGACCTAAAAGTCAATGCTACCTCATCCTTAGTGTATGAAACCCTTCCCCCGGCATCACCAAGTTGAAGATGCCGACAGATGGTCTCCACTGTGATAGATATAGGATGAGCATCAATGGTGGCATGAAGAATCCGACCATTGGGAGATGAAGAGACTGAACATGAAGGCAAAAATTGTTGGTGATGAGATTCATACACCATGGGCTGAACAGTTAGAGCAAAATTATACTTGCTCCTTTGAAGAAAAGAGATGATCGGTGCGAAGTCAGCATCATGTTCTGCTACTAACTCCGCCGGTAGGTTGTGAGCAGGTTTGAAGGGAAGAAGAGCCATGGAGATTGACATTTTTTAGGTTAGAGATCGACGGTTTTTAGGTTTAGATTTGAAGAAAGAAGAGAAACGCAATTCGAAATGAAACGATGAGAGAGAATGAATGAGCGGAATACCTTTTTATACCTTCGGATGTCAGCATTTAATATAGAAGCACATTAAATTTTGAGATCCGGATGTCAGAAAAAAATCTTCCGAATACAGCTCATTTATTATTCAAAATTTTCCAAGTACAAAGTTCTTCCGAGAGGTTATGTATCGGAAGAGGTTCATGAGACCAAGAATGTTCTTCGGAAGATACTTACTTCCGAAACATATACAAGTATATTATCGGAAGTATGTCTTCTGAAGACTTAGAAAAATTCACCAGAGTAATTTTTCTTCGGAAGAAACCTTGTTCTGAATATGAGATTCAGAAGATATTGCTTCCGAAGTTATAATGTATCGGAAGTATAAAACTTCAGAAGGAGAGTTATCTTCTGAAGTGTGACGTATTCCGATATAAGGAAGGAATAATGCTTCTGAAGACTTAAACTATCTTCTGAAGAGTAATCACTCATCAGAAGATAATTTAAGTTTATCTTCTGAAGAATTATTGATTTCTTATTAATTCATTTATTCAAAGTTAATCATGCCAATGGCTGTTATTAAGTACCTGAATCTTCCTTCATCAAATGCCTTGGTGAATAGATCAGCCAAATTGTGTTCTGTATCAACTTTGACTAGAGGAATTAACTTCTTTTCTGCACAATCTCTGATGAAGTGATACCTGATATCAATGTGCTTGGTCTTGGAGTGCTTGACAGGATTATTAGTGATGGAGATTGCACTGGAATTGTCTATCTGAATGGGAGTGTTGAAGAGCTCTACTCCATAATCCTTCAACTGATTTTGAATCCAAATAACTTGTGCACAGCAACTTGAAGCAGCTATATATTCTGCCTCTGCAGTAGAGGTAGAAACACAGGATTGTTTCTTGCATTGCCAATACACAATTCTGTATCCAAGAAATTGACATCCTCCTGATGTGGATTTCTTGCTAATGTTACAACCTCCATAATCACTGTCAGTATAAGCCATGAACTGAAAGTCTTCGTTCCTAGGATACCATAATCCTAAACTTGGTGCTCCTTTGAGGTATCTGAAGATTCTCTTCACCACCAGCATGTGTGAAACTTTGGGATTGGCCAGAAATCTTGCACACAAGCAGGTTGCAAACATTATATCAGGCTTGCTTGCTGTGAGGTACATCAAAAAACCTATCATTGCTCTGTAATGATGTTGATCAACATCCTTCCCCTCAAGATCAGGGCTAAGAGATGTTGTTTTGGACATTGGAGTACCTAGAGCCTTGCAATCAGTGAGTTTGAATTTTTCAAGAATATCCTTGACATATTTTGATTGACTAATGAATATCCCTGTAGGAGTTTGCTTCACCTGGAGTCCAAGAAAGAAGGTAAGTTCACCCATTGAACTCATTTCAAACTTGGACTTCATTAGTGATTCAAATTCCTTGCAGAGAAATTCATCAGTTGAACCAAAGATAATGTCATCAACATAGATCTTTACCAGCATGATATGTTGATTGGACTTCTTGAAGAAGAGAGTCTTATCAATTGTCCCTTTCTTGAAGTGGTTAGCTAATAGAAAAGAAGACAAGGTTTCATACCATTTTCTGGGAGCTTGATGCAGCCCATATAGAGCCTTGTCAAGCTTACAGGCATGATCAGGAAACCTTGGATTCTCAAATCCAGGAGGCTGACACACATATACCGCCTCCTCAATACTTCCATATAAAAAGGCACTTTTCATATCCATTTGAAAGACTTTGAAGTTCTTGGCAGCTGCAAAAGCTAAAATTATTCTAATTGCTTCAATTCTTGCAACTGGAGCAAAGACTTCATCATAATCTATGCCTTCTTCCTGGGTGTATCCTTGAACAACCAACCTTGCTTTATTCTTGATGACCACTCCCTTGTCATCCTTCTTATTTCTGAAAACTCATTTTGTTCCAATTGGATACTTACCCTTAGGTAAAGGGCAAAGTTTCCAAACACCTTGTCTTTCAAATTGAAGAAGCTCCTCCTGCATAACTTCTACCCAACTGTTGTCTTTCAGTGCCTCAGCAACTTTCTTTGGTTCTAATTGGGATAGAAAGCAAGAAAACGAACAAATGGTTGCTTCATGCATAGAGCTTCTTGTTCTTACTCCTTCTTCAACATTACCAATAATGTTCTCAACTGGATGAGTGTTATGAATGCGAGTTCTAGGAATTTCATCCAGCTGAGCAGCTAAATCCTTATTCACCAACTCAATGTTAGGAAGTACCACCTCAAGTTGAATTTCTGGTAGATCTTGTGGATTTTGAGTTTGGACTGTGGTGGAAGAGTTTTCTCTTAAACATGGAGTTTCCAGAGTGTTTGTTTCCGCTGAGGGAGTCACCTCTTCTCCTTGACTCAATGGAACTGAAGTAGAGTCACTCAAGGGAACTGCATGAGATCTGTTTACTGTCTCAGACTGTGATACATCATTGTGTGTTGAAGTGGATTCTGCCAAGATTTGTCTTGAAGCTATTGGCAGTTCAATACGAAAGTCTTCTTCTCTAGTGGACTGGGAGGAGTATGTGGTAGTTGCCTGTGACTCTGGAACAAACTCTGTGATGTATCCTCCCACTGGATCACTTCCAAAAGCAACAGACCCTCCAAAGAATGGTTCATATTTGTGCAGGTGAGTCTTATTGCCTGTCATGTGCCTGGAACAACCACTATCAACTATCCACAAGTTGCTTTTGATTCCTGCTGTCCCTGCACATGATCAGAAGTGAATTAGTTCCTGATGGGAACCCAAGCCCATGTGGTCTTGGGTTTTCCATTAGCATCATTGTAAGTAAATTTCTTTGACATCATATTAAGTGGAACAGATGATGTGCTTGTTGTTTGGTGGCATTGGTGATTGAACAGATGGTCCAGCTATTTCCTTTCTCTTCCATATCTGTTTGGTTTTTAGGATTTTCGGAAGAATTGGCTTCTTTCGATAGTCATCGGAAGCACTTTTTGCCTTTCCTTCCGATGACTTAGCTTTTGCTGACCAGTTGGGCTTTGCTTCCGAAGTTCCTCTTCTTCCGAAGGGAAAAGATTTCTTTGATTTATAGAACGTTTTCTTGATATGTGCTTCCGATGATCTTTTTCCTTTGTAAGCCTTTCTTTCCTGATCTTCCGAAACATTCTTTTCTGAAGCCTTCTTATTCTGATTATCAGAAGTGCTAGCTTCTGATACCTTCTTGACTGGGCTTCTTCCTTGTTCTTCCGAAGAAGAAGAAGATGACATTCTCCAACTTTTCTTTCTTCCTCTTTCTTGTTTCTCAGAAAATACTCTGCTTTTTGGATTGTAAAAGCAATCAGCAGCAAAGTGATTTTTATCACCACACATCAGACATGTAGGCTGGTTGTTTAGAAAGGGTTGATACTGATTTTGGTTGATGGAAGATGAACTTTGATTCACAGCAGTTGATGGTTTGGATGCTCCAACAGACTTGTTACCTTGATAATTTACCCGTTTTCCTGAAAAACTAGCCTTTCTTTCTTTTGACCTGCCCCTTTTGGACTTGTCTGATGGACAAGTAACATAATCATCTGAAGAGATATCCCCATTTTGAGTGTTTTCAGCCTTGACAAAAACTGATTGATGTTTCTTAATTTTCTTAATTCTTTTATTACTTTTCAAGACTGATTTTTATTTTTCTGTTTTAATTGGAATATCATCCTCATCTGAGCATGTTGAGGTACTTGGGTTTAGATCAGAAAGATTTTCAGTTTGAGTCACCTTGTGTATGTCCAATTCTTCATCATACACAAGGTTAACTACTGGTTTGCATCTAACATCCATAATGGAAGTGTATGCAGATGGAGGCTCCACTTTGTTATAACCCAAACCAGCCCCATTTTTATTCACCAGTTCAGTTGTGCTACTCATTCTGAAAAGCTTCTCATACTTTTCTCCTTGGCTTAAAAACTTATCTCTATAAGACTCAGCCAATACAAGTTCAGTCTTGGCAGTAGTTAATCTTTCCAAAAGATTGTTAATTTGACACTGTTTGTTAGTGTCTTCATGTTTTAAGCTAGAAATAGTCTTTTCCATTTCTTCAATCTTTTGTTTGTAATTTCTTTCACATTCAAAAAAATTTGCCTTGACTACTTGTAATGACTCAAGTTCATTACTGACTTGAGAGTTTATTCTTTTAAAAACATTTAACTTCTCTAAACATTCAGGTGTGCACATGTCATCAGTTACCTTAAATGAAGAAGTTGAATCATTTGCTATTAATGCACTATTGGAAATGGAAGCATCCTCAGCTTGAAAGCTCCAGTCTGCAAAATCTTGTTCTGCAATATTTGCATTGTTTGTTGAACTTGATGGTCTTTGTTGTGATTGCCCAGAATTTGATGGTTGAGATCCTGTGGACTTGCACTCTCTGGAAAAGTGACATAACTGTTGGCAGTTGAAGCATTTCAGCTTGGACTTGTCAAGACCAAACCCAGTTTTCATATTATGCTTTTTGAATTGTCTGCCAGTTCTTTGGTAGAACTTCTTTGCTCTATAAGAGATCATGGCCATCTGATAGTTGATGTCCATTTCCTTAAGATCATCCGCAGGAATACTGTAACATCCGAAAAAAAATATAATAATAATAAAATAAAAATTAGCAACCCAATAATAAACGTGCAAAATTTCGGGAACCGTTTAAGTTCAAAATTTATATAAACGTTCGTAAAGTAATTATGATCAAAATGATATAAATGATAAAAATATCTGATAATGTATGGACACGTTATAAAGCCTAATAATAACGTGCAGAATTTCTGTGACCGTTTGGGTTCGAAATTTTTATGAACAATCCTGAAGTAATTACGATCACATTGATATAAGCCGAACCGTTATATGATGATGTATGAACAAGATACAAGCTCGTGAATATTAAAATATATTATTTTTTTGACCCTGCTCCGTTTTCAACGAAACTTGGGTAGAAATGTAGAGAATAATTAGTAGATTTCAACGGCATATTCGAAAATTTTTAGAACATCAGATGCAAAAAGTTATAAGAGAAGAACAAGATGTAAGCTAAATTAATTATAATAATATAATAATAATAATAATAAAATAATAAAATAATCAATTAAACATATGTCGAAATTCGAAAGTTATACGTCGAACGATTTGAACCATATATATATTATTCCTTTCTTAATAACGAAGGAATCTTCGTCTATAAATAGATGAATGTCGATGATCAAATTTTCATTTTTCTTCAGTAACAAAACTCTGTCAAAATACCCTCTTAAAACCCTTGAGCGGGTACGGTAGTTACTAGAATTTCGTTCAAAGATTATTAAGCGAGCATTGGTACGGGCTACTTTGAGGTAACCACCTATTATACTATTATCTTAAAATAATTATTTAAATATTGTTTGTTTAAAAACCTCACTAATGTTATGCGTGGAGGCTATTTTCAACATTTTTGTAAAACACGGAGTATGCCGAGATGCTGCCCAAATATTTTATAAAAATATATATTTATAAGACGAGGTTCTGTCCAACTTAAAACTCTAAAATAAAGTTTTATAAGCCGAAATTCTGCCCAAGTATTTTTAAGAAAACCGAAAAGCATAAGCCGTTATGCTGTCCAATTAAAGACTCGAGTCAATACCTAAAAATATAAAGATACGTTAAGTAATCCCATTAGCGTACTGATGTTATTAGGAAATTGGCGGTCACGTAAGATAAGAATTGAGAAGCTAAAATTGTACGATAGAAGCATATATCAGGTGAGTTCTATGAGCCCTCTTTTACTGTTTTAATGTTTTAGGGCTGATGTGTATGCATGATAAATATCTTTGAAATGATTGTGAGTTCTATGAGCCCTCTTTTACTGTTTTAATGTTTTAGGGCTGATGTGTATGCATGATAAATATCTTTGAAATGATTGTGAGTTCTATGAGCCCTCTTTTACTGTTTTAATGTTTTAGGGCTGATGTGTATGCATGATAAATATATTTGAAATGATTGATGTATATGATATTATATTGATGCCGGGATGTTTCCCGTTTATACCAATGTTATGTCGGGATAATGCCGAATTTTATGTACGTATTTTTTTTAAAATAAAAAGAGGCAACCCGAATCTTTATTTTGAAAAGAAGTTTATTAAAAGAGTTATCAAGAGGTCCAAATCTCATATACTAACAAAGACATGGTCCTAGTATACCGAAGGTGTGTAGTCGTATGCTCCTTCGATATAACAGGATAATGCCGGTGTATAGGTCTGAGGTAAAGACGGTGTTCGAATAAGGTTTTTGCACTACGGTGCTTATTATAAAGTTTTCAAAAAGAAATTTTGAAAGCACCTTCGGGTGAATAAAAGTTTTTCATAGTTACCTTCGGGTAAAGAAGTTTACCTTCGGGTAAAGAAGTTTACCTTCGGGTAAAGAAGTTACCTTCGGGTAAAGAAGTTTACCATCGGGTAAAGAAGTTACCTTCGGGTAAGAAGTTACCTTCGGGTAAAGAAGTTACCTTCGGGTAAAACAGATTTTTAAATAAATGTTGTTGATATAATATGATACATGTATATCAATGTATGCTTTTGTGAAATGCTTTTGAAATATATTGTTTGAAATTAAAGATGTTTATTAAACTTAGAACTCACCAGCTTAAGCTGACAAATTTTAGTATGCACATCAGGTAGAGATGGTGAAGCCTCAGCTAGTCGAGGCAAGAAACAATTGGCGTAAGTGACCATGGGTGGATGCTGGCTGCAGGTTTTGAGAAGACTGGCATAGATGTAGATTTTGTAAATAAATAAATAAATAAATAAATAAAAATGGTTGTGTGACATAGATGTGTAATCGGGTTTACTCATGTATAATATGTTTTATTTCCGCTGCGATTGAGTTATATCTATTTTATCATTGTGCTTATGAGTAAATCCGACAAAGTGACGTGTCCCGGGAGACGGGCGTTACAAGTTGGTATCAGAGCACTGGTTTAAGAGATTTAGGTACTCAAGCGGTAACTAAACTTAAACTAGGACTCTAGGAGAATATAGGAATGCCAGTCAAAGCAGCCGCATGCCAGCCACAGAGGATACATCAAGCAGCTAACGAATGAAACTTTTGACACATGCGTAAATGTTAAAGATCAATTGCAATTAGCTACTGCAATTGAGGTTTGACATTTGCAAATAATTCTAAAGTTTGATTCGTTATTTGTAAAGGTGTTGTAAGTTAAGGGTTAAGGTTGGATATTTAATATAAATATGATAGATAGTAAACTGGAAGATGATGTCATAGTAAATAAGTAATTACATCCTAGGTCCTGTAATTGATTATTTATTATACATCTGAACTCTAGGATTACTACTTATCATACCAATATTGATTTATCCTATACCTTAATTGTAGGATGGCCAATAGAGAACATGCTCTAGATGAAAATATCGATCGTGATACCGATAGACCCCTAATTAGAAGAGAAAGTACTCGGTTAAATCCAAATTTGGAAGATGAAGTACACATTGAAACGAGTGAAAATTCTCATGAGAATGACGGAGCCAATGATCAACCAGATGAAATGGAAGCAAACTTTGTAAGAATGCTTAAAGCGGCAATACCAGAAATTGCTGCAGAAATACGTCGACAAGAGAGGGATAGTAATGGTAATCACTCTGGCGCTGATAACAATACGGGAAATGGAGTTACTCAAGTGGTTGTACCACTCACTACGGTTAGACAAGAAGGTAAAAAGAAAGGGTGCGACTATAAGATCTTCAAGAGTTGTAACCCTCCATCATTTGATGGAAAGAAAGATGCAGTGACAGCACACCAGTGGCTTCGGGAGATGGAGTCAGTAATTAAAATCAGTGAGTGCAATGATAGCCAGAAAGTCAAGTTTGCAGCTCATTCCTTCGTATCTGAAGCTTTGTTTTGGTGGGACACAATTCGGCAAGCGATGGGGGAGCCTGCGATAGAAGCATTAAGTTGGGAAAGTTTCAAGCGTTTAGTGTTAGCAAAATTTTGTCCAAAGTTGGTTATAGATAAGATGGAGAAGGATTTCATGAATCTAGAGGTCGGTACTATGACTCATCAAGAGTACACGACAAAGTTTAATGAAATGTCCAGATTAGTACCTCATTTGGTAACACCAGAGGAATCCCGAATTAAGCGTTATATTCAGGGGTTTCCGTCGGAGGTGAGGAGATTAGTTAAAGGTTCTGCACCAGGAACCTATCAGTCTGCAGTAGAGCTTACAGCAGAATTATTTGAAGAAGTGTACGGGCTAGGAGGGAGGCCTATGACAATTAAGAGGAAGTGGGGAGATTACTCTCAAGGTTCTAAGAAAGACAATTTCAATCCAAAAAGAAAGATATCTGGCAGTAGTTCAACAGTTTGTAAGATATGTAACCGGATGCATAGTGGGGACTGTAGAATGGGGATGAATGTTTGTTTCAGGTGCGGCAAGGAGGGACACTATGCCAACAAATGCCCAACTGTGAAATGTTTCGATTGTGGAAAACAAGGTCATCGGGCAACAGAATGCCCAAATAAGAAAACGGATTTGGTTCCAAAACCCAAGGGGAGAGCTTTTACAATGACCGTTGGTGTAGCTAAGGAAAACCCAGATGTTGTTTCGGGTACGTTTCTTATCAATAACATGCCCGCTACTGTATTATTTGATTCTGGTGCCAGTAGGAGTTTTATATCTGTTAACTTTTGTATACTGATCAATAAGATCCCCAATAAGATAGATACTCTACTAGAAGTTGAAACAGCACTAGGGAAGAAGGTAGTTATTTCTACCATTGTTGAGGGTTGTTCTATTGACCTTGATGGTCATAAAATACCCATTAACCTTTACCCAATAACTTTGGGCGGGTTTGATGTCGTGCTGGGCATGGATTGGTTAACAGAACACGAAGCTGAAATATTATGTAAAAAGAAGATGATTCAACTCCAAGCGCCTGATGGAGATCGGATTATTATCTGTGGAGATCGTACGAGCTCTTCCGTAAATATCGTTTCAATGCTGAAGGCCCAGAAGTTTATGAACCAAGGGTGCAAAGCTTATCTCGCATATGTGGTCGATAATAAGGCAAAGACGCAAGAACTGAAAGATATTCCGGTGGTATCCCAATTCCCCGATGTGTTTCCTGACGAATTACCGGGTATGCCTCCATAACGAGAAGTAGAGTTTCGAATTGATCTTTTACCAGGAGCTAAACCAGTTGCGAAGGCACCTTATCGACTTGCACCCTCAGAGATGAAGGAGTTAATGTCGCAGTTGCAAGACCTATTAGACAAAGGTTTTGTGCGGCCAAGTGTTTCGCCTTGGGGAGCCCCGGTATTATTTGTAAAGAAGAAAGACGGGAGCATGCGAATGTGCATAGACTACAGGGAGCTAAATAAACTCACAATAAAGAACAAATATCCTCTTCCTAGAATCGATGACTTGTTTGACCAGCTACAAGGAGCGAATTGGTTCTCTAAAATCGACTTACGTTCGGGCTATCATCAGTTGAAAGTAAGGGAAGAAGACATATCAAAGACTGCATTTCGAACACGATATGGACATTATGAGTTTTTGGTAATGTCGTTTGGTCTGACTAATGCCCCAGCTGCATTCATGGATCTCATGAACAGGGTATGTCGACCAATGCTTGATAGGTCAATGATTGTGTTCATTGATGATATTTTGATATACTCTAAGAATGAACAAGACCACGCCTATCACTTAAAAGAAGTTTTGGAGACGTTGAGAAGAGAGAAGTTGTATGCCAAATTCTCAAAATGTGCCTTTTGGCTAAGAGAAGTACAATTTCTAGGTCATGTAATCAATGCTAATGGAATCCTGGTTGATCCAAGTAAGATCGAGTCGGTGACAAAATGGAATCCGCCAAAGACACCCACTGAAGTTCGTAGCTTTCTGGGTTTGGCCGGTTACTACCGACGTTTCATCCAAGATTTCTCCAAGATTGCTTCTGCCATGACAAAGTTAACCAAGAAAGAAGTAAAGTTTGAATGGGGTCCTGAACAACAAGCTGCATTTGACGAACTAAAGAGACGATTAACACATGCCCCAGTATTATCATTACCTGATGGAACAGAAGACATGGTAATTTATTCTGATGCATCATATCAGGGTTTGGGTTGTGTTCTAATGCAACGGGGCAAAGTTATTGCTTATGCTTCACGACAACTAAAAACCCATGAAAAGAACTACCCAACACATGACTTGGAATTGGCAGCAGTCGTGTTTGCACTAAAGATATGGAGGCACTATTTGTATGGTGCCAAATGCACTATCTACACTGATCATAAAAGTCTGAAGTATTTCTTCGAACAAAAAGACTTGAATATGAGACAGCGTAGATGGCTCGAGTTGATTAAGGATTATGATTGTGAAATTCTTTACCACCCAGGAAAGGCCAATGTGGTGGCCGATGCGCTAAGTCGCAAAGGCGATTTTTCTCCTATTCGGGTGAAATCTTATGCGCTTGTTATAACATCAGATTTTCTGAATCAACTCAAAGATGCACAACAAGAGGCATTGAAGGAAGAAAACGTGATGAGTGAAAGAATTTATGGTCTGATAACGAAGCTTGATGAAAATGAGTTCGGAATCAAAACTCGTTACGGTAGAATGTGGGTACCACAATATGGGAATATCAGATCAAGAATTCTCGATGAAGCACACAAGACAAGATATTCTGTTCATCCCGGTACTACCAAAATGTTTCAAGATCTACGCAAGAATTATTGGTGGCCAGGAATGAAATTCAACATATTACAATATGTTAACCGATGCTTGACTTGTTTGCAAGTGAAAGCTGAGCATCAAAAGCCTCACGGCTATTTACAGCCTTTGGAAGTTCCTGAATGGAAATGGGAACACATCACCATGGATTTCATCACAAAGCTACCGCGTACAGCTAAACAACATGATTCCATATGGGTGATTGTATACAGACTGACGAAGAGTGCTCATTTCTTACCAATACGCGAGACATATTCGTCAGAAAAGTTATCAGAATTGTTCGTAAAAGAAATTGTTGCACGTCATGGAGTACCACTCTCGATTGTGTCAGATCGAGATACCAGATTTACTTCTAGATTCTGGAAGAAATTCCATGAGCAGATGGGGACGAGATTATGTTTAAGCACGGCATATCATCCGCAAACGGATGGGCAAACTGAAAGAACGATACAAACATTAGAAGATATGTTACGTGCATGTGCTATCGACTTTGGAGGTAATTGGGACGATCATTTACCGCTAGTCGAATTCTCGTATAATAACAGCTACCATGCTAGCATCGGAATGCCACCATATGAAATGTTATACGGGAGACGATGTCGAACACCACTATGTTGGGGTGAGGTTGGGCAGAAAGACATGGGGAGCAAATCAGATGTAGAATTAATGGCCATTAAGCTCGCTCAAGTCAGAGCACGACTAAAAGCTGCCCAAGATCGTCAAAAGTCCTACGCAGACAAGAGAAGAAGACCAATTGAATTCAACGTAGGGGATCGTGTATTATTAAAAGTATCCCCATGGAAATGTCTAATTCGATTTCGAAAGCGTGGAAAGTTAAGTCCGGGTATATCGGACCGTTTAAGATTTTAGCCAGGATCGGTAAAGTTGCATACCGATTGGAGCTGCCAGATGAGCTTAGTAGTATACACCCGACATTTCATGTGTCTCATCTACGGAAATGTCTTGTAGATGAAACCTCTCATGTGCTTTATGATGAGATCGAGGTTGATGACAAGCTTAATTACGTAGAAGAACCAGTCGCGATACTCGATCACGATGAAAAGAGACTTCGTAACAAAGTTATCAAGATGGTTAAGGTACAATGGAAACATAGAAAGGGATCAGAGGCAACATGGGAAACCGAGGAAGAGATGAGAATATGCCACCCTCAATTGTTTGAAACGTAACAGGTTTCGAGGACGAAACCTAATGTAAGGAGGGTAGATTTGTAACATCCGAAAAAAAAAATATAATAATAATAAAATAAAAATTAGCAACCCAATAATAAACGTGCAAAATTTCGGGAACCGTTTAAGTTCAAAATTTATATAAACGTTCGTAAAGTAATTATGATCAAAATGATATAAATGATAAAAATATCTGATAATGTATGGACACGTTATAAAGCCTAATAATAACGTGCAGAATTTCTGTGACCGTTTGGGTTCGAAATTTTTATGAACAATCCTGAAGTAATTACGATCACATTGATATAAGCCGAACCGTTATATGATGATGTATGAACAAGATACAAGCTCGTGAATATTAAAATATATTATTTTTTTGACCCTACTCCGTTTTCAACGAAACTTGGGTAGAAATGTAGAGAATAATTAGTAGATTTCAACGGCATATTCGAAAATTTTTAGAACATCAGATGCAAAAAGTTATAAGAGAAGAACAAGATGTAAGCTAAATTAATTATAATAATATAATAATAATAATAATAAAATAATAAAATAATCAATTAAACATATGTCGAAATTCGAAAGTTATACGTCGAACGATTTGAACCATATATATATATTCCTTTCTTAATAACGAAGGAATCTTCGTCTATAAATAGATGAATGTCGATGATCAAATTTTCATTTTTCTTCAGTAACAAAACTCTGTCAAAATACCCTCTTAAAACCCTTGAGCGGGTACGGTAGTTACTAGAATTTCGTTCAAAGATTATTAAGCGAGCATTGGTACGGGCTACTTTGAGGTAACCACCTATTATACTATTATCTTAAAATAATTATTTAAATATTGTTTGTTTAAAAACCTCACTAATGTTATGCGTGGAGGCTATTTTCAACATTTTTGTAAAACACGGAGTATGCCGAGATGCTGCCCAAATATTTTATAAAAATATATATTTATAAGACGAGGTTCTGTCCAACTTAAAACTCTAAAATAAAGTTTTATAAGCCGAAATTCTGCCCAAGTATTTTTAAGAAAACCGAAAAGCATAAGCCGTTATGCTGTCCAATTAAAGACTCGAGTCAATACCTAAAAATATAAAGATACGTTAAGTAATCCCATTAGCGTACTGATGTTATTAGGAAATTGGCGGTCACGTAAGATAAGAATTGAGAAGCTAAAATTGTACGATAGAAGCATATATCAGGTGAGTTCTATGAGCCCTCTTTTACTGTTTTAATGTTTTAGGGCTGATGTGTATGCATGATAAATATCTTTGAAATGATTGTGAGTTCTATGAGCCCTCTTTTACTGTTTTAATGTTTTAGGGCTGATGTGTATGCATGATAAATATCTTTGAAATGATTGTGAGTTCTATGAGCCCTCTTTTACTGTTTTAATGTTTTAGGGCTGATGTGTATGCATGATAAATATATTTGAAATGATTGATGTATATGATATTATATTGATGCCGGGATGTTTCCCGTTTATACCAATGTTATGTTGGGATAATGCCGAATTTTATGTACGTATTTTTTTTAAAATAAAAAGAGGCAACCCGAATCTTTATTTTGAAAAGAAGTTTATTAAAAGAGTTATCAAGAGGTCCAAATCTCATATACTAACAAAGACATGGTCCTAGTATACCGAAGGTGTGTAGTCGTATGCTCCTTCGATATAACAGGATAATGCCGGTGTATAGGTCTGAGGTAAAGACGGTGTTCGAATAAGGTTTTTGCACTACGGTGCTTATTATAAAGTTTTCAAAAAGAAATTTTGAAAGCACCTTCGGGTGAATAAAAGTTTTTCATAGTTACCTTCGGGTAAAGAAGTTTACCTTCGGGTAAAGAAGTTTACCTTCGGGTAAAGAAGTTACCTTCGGGTAAAGAAGTTTACCTTCGGGTAAAGAAGTTACCTTCGGGTAAGAAGTTACCTTCGGGTAAAGAAGTTACCTTCGGGTAAAACAGATTTTTAAATAAATGTTGTTGATATAATATGATACATGTATATCAATGTATGCTTTTGTGAAATGCTTTTGAAATATATTGTTTGAAATTAAAGATGTTTATTAAACTTAGAACTCACCAGCTTAAGCTGACAAATTTTAGTATGCACATCAGGTAGAGATGGTGAAGCCTCAGCTAGTCGAGGCAAGAAACAATTGGCGTAAGTGACCATGGGTGGATGCTGGCTGCAGGTTTTGAGAAGACTGGCATAGATGTAGATTTTGTAAATAAATAAATAAATAAATAAATAAAAATGGTTGTGTGACATAGATGTGTAATCGGGTTTACTCATGTATAATATGTTTTATTTCCGCTGCGATTGAGTTATATCTATTTTATCATTGTGCTTATGAGTAAATCCGACAAAGTGACGTGTCCCGGGAGACGGGCGTTACAAATACCATCTAAGTCTTCTTGGCAAAGACGAAAGTAGTTTGTTTCCTCAGCCATGAAAGCTCCTTGCCCAGATGTTAAGAGGGAAGTTGGGTTGGAAAAAGGGTTTGTGTGTGTGATAGATGGAGTTGGTGTTGATGTTTCAGGAAAGCTAACAATTTGTGTGGGGGTAGGATGGTAACTGGGTTGATAACTATGGTAAGAAGAGTTACTGATGGGTGCATAGAGTGCTGTTGAACCAAGATTTGCATGAGTGGATTTAGGTTCCTGAGCATCTACTTCCATCTGATATGCACTGAGTATACCAAACAGTTCATTCAGCTTTAGAGTTCTTAGATTTCCTGTTCTCCGGATGGCTACAGAGTATATGTTCCAAGCATGAGGAAGTGATCTAAGAAACTTTCTGATCACATCCTGGTTTTCCATTTTGACACCAGCTGCTACCAACTCATCAACAAGTTGAACATACCTGAGGTATTGAGAAGTCATCTTCTCATTGTTCTGTTGACAGAAGTTTTCAAATTTCTGTTTCAGCATATCCTTGTTTTCTTTCACATCTTCAGAGCCTTCATACATCTGCTGTAGAGAGTTCCACAGCTCTTGAGCAGATTTGCATTTCTTGAATGCATGGATGATCGAGTTAGGAATTGCCATCTGTATGAGCCACAAAGATTTCCATTTTCTTGTAGTCTTCATCAGAATAGAGAGCTGGATCCTTTGGCACAGGAGCTCCACCTGCACCAGCAGCAGGAACAGTTGGGATGAAAGGCCCTTCAAGAACCGACTTCCAGAGTTTGAAGTCTTGATTCCTGATGAATCCCTCCATCCTGGCTTTCCATGTGTCGTAGTCTTCCGGAGTGAACATTGGTGGCTTGTTGAGAGTACAATTTTCTGTATCATGTTTGTTGAGTGCAGCCATTTGAACAAACAGACAGAATATGAGTTTTGAAGTAGTGAGATTTCTAGAAGAACAGGTAACTTAATGATGGTTAGTTACTTAAGTTCAAGAGCCAAGGCTCTGATACCACTTGTTGGATCGGGTTGTTTAACCTAAACAACACTTCACAAGTATTTCTCTAATACAATCTAACAGATGTGGAAGGTCTGTTAGAAGGATCTCACAAACACTCAAATGATGAACAAATAATCTTTGAATAGTGTGATTTACCTTTTATTCACAATTAGTTAGATGTTGGGAGGATTCTGGGGTTACCACATAAGTGGTTCACACAGTCATAAAAAAAAATGGTGTTTTCTTTAATTTATTGACCCATACATACACACAGACAACAATCTAGGTTAGTAATATGATAATCAACTTTATGAAAATAAGAAATAATATGGGTTTAAATTCATGTAAATGCATTCCATGCTTTAAAGATTAACCTGAGTGTTTTTTCTAAAAAATACGATCTTCAAGCACTTCTAATTTTAGCTCATTTAATTTATTTATTTTTTTGAACGACCAAAATTTTTTAACGACTTTGGCTGACTTTAATTCATTTAGTATGAGTTGTCTTTCAAGCATGGAATTGCAGTCCCATGCTGCCACTTTAAATGTGTTTTCGGTCATAACTGTTTTCTGGTGCTACTTTGGTATATATGACATTGTGCATTTATTGCAAAGAAACTACTCTATTTTATACCGTTGTTCTTCTACTAATTTATATTCGAATTCCCTAGACTTGATAATAAGGACCAATATCTATATAGCTGTGAAGTATAAATTATATGAACAATTAACAATCTAAATTCATCCCTATACTGTAGGGAGACAAGGAGAGTTTAATGAAAAAGAAGTGATAAGTGATTGTAGGGGTGAATGTTTTATAACAAATAACCGAAAAATAATAGATAATACGCTCCAATCATAACCGATTTTAACCACAAATGGCTTTAACCGACGATTTTGGTTAAGTTTAGCCAATAAGAGACTCATTTGGTTATGGTTATGAAACTTATGATTAAGGCAAGCAATTAATCGAATCGAACCGATTTTTCTAAATTTGCTTTTTTTTTTTAATATTTCTATGCATGTGCTTTTTTTCAAAATGCTATGGTGCAAATCAAGTTTAGAATGTGGTCATAATCTTTTATTTGATAAAGATATTATAAGTTACATATGAGACTAAATATATAAGTAGATGAATAAGATCGAGTTCACATAGTTTACTTTTTGATCTCTCATTTTTAGTCACTTTAAAATCTTACAATATTCACTTAGATTTTCATCATTAATATATTTATGATACATGAGCGTATTTACAAGATTTCTGATCTTAGCTTTTCTAAAAATTGTTATTAATCAATATTAACTGAAAATGAACCATAATTGAGGGTTAGTAACTAATGGTTCATAGACCAATTGGTTATGATTATAGATATTCATCTACAATTAACCAAAATAACAGTTTTTAATATGGAAATAACCATAAGCATAACAAACCAAACCAATTACACCTCTACGTCATTGTCACATATGCATTGAGTGTGGTCATGTCTCCCTTAATAGTATATTAATTACTTGGATGATAGTGACCAATATTACCGAGTTTTATTCAAATGTATGTAGTTTAAAAAAAATACTTATCGAATATGTGTAGTTGAAAACTTATTTACCAAAATAGGTGGTTTTCTTTGTATTTTTTTTCTTTTTTATATTAGTTCAAGTAATGAAATAAAGAAAACACACATTTTGGTAAATAAGTTTTCAAGTACACCTATTTAATAAATATTTTTTTAATTGCAACCATTTGGTAAAAACTCAAGATTACTTAAATCATTTTTATTAATTACTATAATTGTTATATTTATATTACTAATATATATATATGTGTGTATATATATATGTATGTATATATATATAAGGTTTGTACCCTGTAAAAACTCGATTTTATAGAGAAAATTCTTAAACCTTATCTAGGTCATTGAATTTAAATCTTAAAAATAAATATATGGTCCACATTAAAACTAAATGAAAAATTAGGTTTGAACAAACAAATGTGGTTTAATGTGCACCACATATTTATTTTCAAAATTTCAAATTAATGGTTCATATAAGATTTAAAATTTTTCTCTTTAAGATCGAGTTTTCATATGACACAAAACACACACAGACACACACACACACACACACATATATATATATATATATATAATGTAAGTATTTATATCATATAACATTTACAACAACCCATTAATTATCATCCAATTTGTTGGGTCTAGAAAAGTCAATATCAATGGTTAATTTGGATAGATGGAATGTAAACAAGAAGTATTATGAATTTGTTGATTAGGGAGCAACGAGTCACCGCACGAGCCACTAAAGACTCAAGATTACGAAGACACTTGATGACCAAAAGACCCGAAGACCACAACAAATGATAAAGCTTAATTTATTATTTATTATCATTTTGTTTTATTTGTTGTTTTTAGGGTTTTAGGTCATGTGACACTATAAATAGAGATTATTCTCATTTGTAGAAAAAGAACCAGATAAGAGAGTGGTGAGGGTGTGCTTCAATGTAATCTTGAGAGAGTTCTCCCTTATGAACTCCATGGATTCTTTATCCATGGAGTTTGAGAGCATGTGAGGGGTAGGTAATGTAATCTTGTTGACTAATGAATCTTATTTCTTTACATTGTTAGTCGTTACATTACATCTCAGATTCGTTCTTAGCTGTGTTCTTCAACATCTCCACCCATCTTCAAGACTTTCTTTGTTCTTCAACTGCTTAATCATCACAAATCGGGTAGGTCTTATTCTGCAACCGTTTTTACACAATTGTTAAGGTTAGGATATTGGTACACCGTTCTACGAATAACAATACTTTTTGAATTTTTTAATATTAAAAAATATTTAAAAAATATGTATAGGTAAAAGTTATGTGAGTATGATATGATTGATTTGACTTAAGTATGTGGTATAAATAATGAAGGTGGTGTATAAATATTAGGACCCGTTGTTAATCTAAAAAGGAACTACACAAGATCGTGTTACGTGTCATTATTTTTTTTAAATATGAGAGGGTATTTAAGAAATCTTGTAATCATTCAAAAAACTAGGTTTAATGTGATGGTGACAAGTGTTACCATTTAATATATTTTAATAAATATAATTTTTTATATAAAATTTTCGGTGTACATAAAAGTTCTAGTTATTATGGGAAAAACATCACCCACCGCCAAATCAATGAAGGTCCCAACTGAGCTACTCACGTCTTTTCGATCAGGATTGATACGCGTTCTATACCATTCACGTCGGCTATCAGCTTTCAAAGAGAAACACACCTTGCCTACACTACAGGCTTGGCTTATATATATTTTCATCATCATCATCATCATCATCATCATCATCATCATCATCATCATCATCATCATCATCATCATCATCATCATCATCATCATCATCATCATCATCATCATCATCATCATGTTAATTAGGACTCTCTAAACCTTCTTAAATCAACACCTCACATGAAACTGTCACTATCTCCAACCACTAATTAATTAATTATTATTTATTATTTATTAATACAAACAACAGAATTAATAGTTGTCATTCATCGAATTCATTATCATGCAAATCACCCTAGGGGACACTAAAATGCCACCAACATGACATATATTTAGTCAATCATAAAGTTTTATGGGGGTATAGAATTGTAAAGAATGTTCAAAAGTTGATTAATGTCTACTCAAACTTCAAAACTATTTTTTATATATGCCAACTATATATGCAATTAATGCATTAAGAGGCCAAAGCCCGCCCTTTACTTGATCAACCTATAGCAACGACATTTCTTCTGAACAGGTTAAAAAAACAAAAAAAATTTAGGCTATTTTGATGACATTGTATGTCAACCTATAGGAACGACGTTATATCGTCGTTATATAACCTTTTTCTTGTAGTGGAACATATCGTGTTACTAAAACTAATTGTGTTTTTATAATGCAAGTTGATGTGGCACCATCCCTAAAACCCCGAAAGCGACATGTAAAAACATAAAGCAACCATATATATGAGTCAACTAATATGTAGTAATATCATTCCAAAGCAATAAAGCCAGTACACACTAACTTTCGATCGATAGATCCGCAAGTTAAGGAATAAATCAAATCAAATATCCTACCCACGTATCATCATTGTTTAGATGTTAATATGTGATGTCCGTGACAGCCCAATATGAGGATAATACACTCGATGCTTGGATACCAGATTACTTAGAATAAAAAAATGTTGTTTGAACACTCAGAGAAGTAACATTATAAATACTACCACTCCCATCATACATAAAACATTTGAACTTTTAAAAGAAAATCATACAACCTGCAGCAATACTTAGTTACTTATACCAATCCTAATATCCTAATCCTAAGTTTGAACCTAGTTGATTGTTATTTCCTGACATATTACGTACCAGACTTAGCTCATTTGGTAATAAGCTTTGTAGTTAGGGCTAGCTCAACTGATTTTAGGACCCAAACAAACTAAATTTTTTTTGGACTTTTTTTAAGAAAATGGTATAAACTTCTCTTTTTTATCCGTTATTATCTTTTTTTATTTATTTCATACTTGTGTTAATATGAAAGACAGTTCATCAAAGCCTATTTTTAGATTATTTCAAGATCACATTTTATAACAAAAGCTCATTCATTATATATGAAATTTTTTGTATGTATTAGGGGCCCAAGAATTTGAGAGGCTCTAAGTCATTATTTGAGTTTATTGACCTCTGAAGACAATTACAGATCCATGATTTTTTGTGAGGAAGGCAAAAAAGAGCCCGACAAAACTAGTCGTGTCAATAATGACTAGGCTCAAATGGGCCTCCCCCCTAACCTCCATGTAAATCCGCCCTTGCCTTTAGATAACCCCGGCTTGTAGTAACGCAACTTATTGAGGGGCCCAAGAAACGCGTTATGTATGTCTAAAAACTTTGATTTATTAGAATAGATTGATTAGTGAGACTCCTACAACTCAAATTTAAAGTTTAATGCTCCTACCATGTTAGACGCACAGCAATTACAAATCATCATTTCCAGTTATTATTTCTTTTCAAGGCCGGTCGTTCCTGACATGTGTAAAGTGGACAACCACATACACTACTAGAAAAAAAGCATATTTGCTACAAAATTTTGCTACGCAATTTTTTTGTCGCAAATTGCTACACAATTGCGACAAAAAATTGACGAAAAACAGAACCCACCTTTCCAAATAATGAAAATTAAAAATACTCTAAATTTTGTCACAAATGCCTCGCAATTTGCGACACATTTCCGACAAACACAAATTAATTTTGTTAATTTAAAAATGTGTAGCAAATACGTCGCAAAAACACTATATTCTATCTTAACTTAATTAATAATAATGATGTAAATTGAAAAAAACGAACAAAAAAAATAAATACACACATTTCCGACGCATTTCCGACGAAAGCCATGCTTCGAAAATCAACTGAATGCCTTTGATAAACCTCGTCGCAAATGTGTCGGAAATGTAGACATAAAACATTCATAAATTAATGGATTCCGACATATATCCGACCCAAACTGTAGTTCTAAAATAAAGTATTTAAAATACATTATTTTGTCGCAATTGCATCGGAAATATTTAATTACTTTCCGACACATTTCCGACGCAAAATGTAGTTTTTAAATTAAGTATTTAAAATACATGTTTTGTCGCAATTGCATCGGAAATATTTATTTACATTCCGACACATTTCCGACGCAAACGGTTATTTTTAAATAAAGTATTTAAAATACATGTTTTGTCGCAATTGCATCGGAAATTTTTAATTCCATTCCGACACATTTCCGACGCAAACTGTAGTTTTTAAATTAAGTATTTAAAATACATATTTTGTCGCAATTGCATCGGAAATATTTATTTACATTCCGACACATTTCCGACCCAAACTGTAGTTGTAAAATAAAATATTCAGAAGTTATATATTTGTCGCAATTATGTCGGAAATATATCTTTAAATTCCGACACATTTCCGATGCTATGTTTAGTACTTAAAATAATAGTTAGAATATTTATTTTGTCGCAATTGGGTTGGAAGTATTTCTTTAATTTCGACACATTTCCGACGCAAATATTTATGAGAATTTAGCATATGAAATGGTTGAACACAATTCGTCGCAATTGCGTCGGTATATGCTTTATTGATTAAAACGATGCGTCGCAAATGTGTCACTAAAGGATAGTCACTTGCTATACATTTGCTACACATTTTACACAAAAAATATTATTCAATGTTGCTCGAAGGTTAGACATCGTATTTTTTTAATTCTTAGTTATGGTAAAACTTTATTTTATATGAAATACTTTTGTTTCACAAACATGTATACTTTATAAACATATTCAGGTGTGTATAGACCGTGATTAACTTTTAAGCTACAATTTATAATAGCATATATTTCACAAACATGTATATTTTATAAACATGTATGTACGATTTATAATGAAATTATTTCACATAAATTAATTGTGTAGAAATAATGAATTAAAATAATAACATTTGAGCATTGGAAATAAAATCATGTTGTTCTTTTTAATAATATGAATGAAATATGTAGTAAATTATTACAAATTTCATACGGATTTTTCATAACGAAATATGATTTTATCGTTTTACGAGGCTTAAATTATTTTTCCGCCACAACTTTTGTTAAACTTTATTATACACGTAATAATTTTGTTTCACGAACATAAAAAAGAAATAAACATATGCACATGTTTGTACTACATCAGAGTTATACTCATACATTTATAAACTGTGTTTAAGATTTGATTTATAATAGCACAGATGCAAGTTTATTAATGTGTAATGTATATAAATTTGTAAAATGAAATTATTTCACATATATGAAGTTTGTACAAAAGATGGATTGGAAATGACAACATTTGAGGCTTGATAAAACAAAAAACATGTCTTTACCATTCTTATTGCGTAGCAAATATGTAGCAAATTGCTACAAATTTGCTACATAAATTTTAAATTCTTAATTTGAAAATTAGTTGCGTCACAATTGTGTAGCAACTTGCTACACATTTTCTACACAAAATAAATGAAAATTATTTGCGTCGGAAATGTGTCGGAATGGTTCCAACCCAATTCCGACAAAATACTATATAAATTAAAAAGATTTTATTCATGTTTTGTTTGGTCGCAAATGTGTCGGAGTAATGACACATTCCCAATATAATAATTTGTTAAAAAGATGACTTTTTGAGAGTAGAACCCCTGACCAATCGTTTAAATTACATACTACTCCACCATTCTATCTATTTAATATCCGTTAGTTTTTTCTTTGAATTAGATTATTTATAAACTCTTATGTTTATTTAACTTTAATATTTTTGAATTATTTAATACATAAAAGTTTGGTGAAGATATATCAGATACGTGAGTCGTGACCCTACCCACAAGAAGCCCCCATTTCATTTCCATTTGGAACCCTAAAGCTCCAGAAGCCACAGTCTTAGAACGTCATTCCAGCCCTCGTCGGAGATCGAAGCCTTCTCAGTTCTCCCGAATCTTCGATTTCAGTTCACCATTGTTGTAATCTAAGCGCTATAGAAGCTATTGTTCCATGTAACCTCGTCTCCGATCGTCTAGCAGTCCTGCCCCATCGCTATTTTAGTACCTTTCACCATTCACGAACCCATTATCATCGCCTTGTGTTACAGCATACACCACACGAACAGCGGCGACCAGCGCACGGCGTTACAGCCTATGCGAACAACGGTGACCATCCAACTGCGACCAACATCTTTTCCCTACTGCCTACCGCAGTACTTCTCATACGCAGACGAGCGAGATGGCCATCTGAGATGACCCGACTTGATTTGGTGCTGGAGGTTGAAGCCAAGACTTTATTTGTTGCTGGAGCACATATCCGATTAGTTCCAATTTCCTAAATATAAAAGACTAAAGGTTTTCATTCTTGCCCAAATTACACACTCTCATCTCAAGTTTTTGCTCAATTGTACTTAATTTGTTTACTGCATTACTTCTGATTGATACATTTAGGAAATATACTTGGTTGACTCAATTGGTTTAGTGCCTTTCTTTATTAGTTGCCGACTTACTTTTTTTTTTGTGTTTACAGTTTGCTAATTCATTTAGGTTTAAGTGTTTTACTTAAGTATTGTTTTACTTAGATATTGTTTTGTTGTTCTACTTGATTGATTTGTTATGTCAAATAGAAATAAGATAAAGGAAACACAATTCTGGATCTTAAAAAAGGTTTAAGTGTATGTATTGATTTGATCACTCTTATCATTGTTTATGCATGTTTTTTGTATATATATTTTTATATGTGTGCTCTTAGATTGTTAAGTTCTATATTAAAATATGTGGAATTTTATTTACAGATAGATAAAAATGTCGTTTGATAGAGAATGGATGTACACAATGAGAATAACTAGTAATGGAGAGCTTAGTGTTAATAGTTTAGATGAGATGGACTTTTGTACAAATCGAGCCAAAGACGCTTATGTAAGTTATATTTTATCATTTTTATATGATTATGGTTTGAATATTTAGTACACTTAGAATTGAGTTGTTTTGATGAATTGTAGTCGTCATATTTGCAAGAAATGATTGAGAAGTATGGGCCAGAATTCAAAGATGATGATCCTAATGTGTGGGGGCATGTTGTTAATGCGGAAGGTCGCACAAAACGAATTTATGGGATAGGATCTTCAGATGTTGATTATGTGATGACAGGGAAAGCATCAACATCTTCAGGGATTGCACAATCAGACCATGATCAAAGATTATCACAAGAAAAGGTATGTTATCTCTTTACAACCCAAATGATCACACTATCCCAATTAAATGCCAAGCTTGACACCCTCCTGCCTGCCTTGGTTTGTAATCCATAAAACTTAACTTGTAGAAAAAATTAAACTCCATTTTAACTGAAGGAAAGAAAGGTTGGTTTGTTTTCTTGAAAAAATCCATTAATCTTTAATTGGTGTTATTATATTTGAAGTAGTTTATGTCAAGTACTTGTGTAGGTAGTCTGGTAATACACTGCACAAAACATGTCACCTGATTACCGATTTGTTTGTCTTCCTTAAAATACACATTTGATTGTGGTATTTAGCGTTTAATTAACCCATCATGTGACATGTTAAGTAAATTTCTTTAGGTAATTTAGCACTTTGTTTTTTTTCAAACATAAACACGACAAAAGTTGATGCTTTAAAATGTCAATTTACTTAATATGCATGCTTGGTTAATAGCATAATCTTTAACTACATGTACGTGTTAATTGTGTGAATTCTCTTTGTTTCATCTGCTCTTTGGGAATAACATATAACCCACTAGCATTTGTTTAAACTTTATTTGCTTTATATTGTTTAGTTTGTTTCAAAAGAGAAAAGAAAACGTTAGGTGTACCTATTGAAACTTGCAACTGTCTTTTTGTATTTATTGTTATAAGGCAAGTGTTGTTGGAGGAAGAGCATATATGAATTGGGGTTTATTTGCAGCCATTGAACCGTGTCATGACAGCTACTTTGAATCTTGTTATACTTTGAATCTTGTTATTTAATACGGACGATTGTTAAATTCATGGTATGTTTAGTGAATTGGAACAAGGCATAATTCATTTACTTGGGTCTAGGTTTGATTTTTTGCTTCAAAGGGGATGCTGCATTTACGTGGGTTTGGGCTTGAACTTTTATTGTGAATTAACTTTAAAATTTATGAGGAGCATGTATACTAATTATTATAATTGTTTTATTAAATTTGTAGATTCATAATTTGGAAGTTCAAATGGAAGCAGAAAAAAAAGCAAGAGAGGAATTGCAAGAACAAATGCGACAAGAACGACAAGAAATGCAAAACCAAATGAATGAAGCAATCAGAAAAGGTATAGAAGAGTTCATGAGAAACTTGCATCCTGCTGGTAATTAGGAATGGTTATTTAGATACCATGTTGGCATCTTAGTTTTTGAGACTTGTAATGGAAATGATATTTATTTGCCAAATGCATTTGTAGGTGAATGTGTTAGAACTTGGACTTCAAAATGTGTTTGTTGTTGAATATGCATTACAATATGAGTTGCAAAATGTGTTTGTTGGTAAAATTTGTATGTAGGTGAATGTTTGTTAGAAAATTTAAAGCAGGTTTTGTGCATTTTTAGCTAAAAATTTCATATTTAAGTGGCTGTAAAAATTATTTTTTAAAACCATTTCGTCGGAATTGCGTAGCAAATTTTATGACTATCTTCATCGGAATTGCGTAGCAAATTTTATGACTATCTTCGTCGGAATTGCATCGCAACATTTCTATTTTTTTTGTCGGAATTGTGTCGCAAATTTTCTATTATCTATTGTTGGAATTGCGTCGCAAATTTTCTATTGGCTATTGTCGGAATTGCGTCGCAAATTTTATATTATTTATCGTTGGAATTGCGTCGCAAATATTAAAAAATCGAAAAGCTGGAAATACAATTTTTGTCTGATTTGCGTAGCAAATAATATATAAATAAATTATAAAAGAAATACGAATTTAGTCGGAATTGCGTCGCAAGTAAAAGAAATTAAAAGTAAATAAGGAATACTGTTTTTGTTGGAATTGCGTCGCAAGCAATAGAAGTTAAAATTAAATAAAGAATACGATTTTTGTCGGAATTGCGTCGGAAAGTATATTACATATACTTGTTAATGAAAGTTAAATTATATTATAAAGAATTGTTAACTTTTGTCGGAAAAGAGTCGGAATTTGCGATGGATTTATTTTGTCGCAAATTTGTCACGATTTGTGTCTGAATTTTGTCGGAACCATATTTCCGACCATGAAATTTCCAACAACCAATTTTCGTCGGAAATTTGTCGCAATTTCCAATTTCCGACGCATTTCCGACGAAAATTTTCGTCGCAAAAACAGCTTTTTTCTAGTAGTGATAGGACCCATTCTTTCGGTAGGCCCGTAATTATAAAAAAAATTATCTATTATATAAATATATATATATAATTATTTAGATAAAGCATGTAACTAATTTTAAAAAGAAATATTTTAGTTCTGACAATACTTTCTTATTAACATTTGAATTATTTTAAGTTATTAAATATTTAAATAATTTTAACTAAACTCATTTACCAATTATCTAATTGTTATCAACTCATTAAATTTAAAGTCAATAAAATAACCATATCAATTAGTTTATTTAACATTATATTTTGTTTACTTTTATCACATTTGATTTATTTTAGATACAATTAATATTTAAACCATTTTTTATTTGTTTTTTATGACAATTATTGTTGTATTATTAAATTTTCAAAATAAATTATTAAATTCATAGGAGCCTATTTTTTCACTTGCACTAGGTCCCAAAAATTTTAAAGGTTCTTGGGAACAAATATGTTTAATTTTTATACGTCTTAGACACAATTTTAAGACGTAAACAAAAAAATTACATAGTGTTAATCATGGTTGGAGAAGTCGCTAGGCACTGCCAGGTCGGTGGACTGGAGAGTTGCGAGTACTCGGATATGATAATTTATAAAGAAAATAATTTTTATAAAATTATATATATGTTAAATATCATTAGTTTACTAGTATTTATAAAAAATAAAGTGAATATCAATAAAAATAAAAAAGATACATGTTAAAATCGGTAAAAAACAAGTGAAAATCCCGTCTTGCAAAGCTTATTTATGTAAAAAAGTGAAAATCAAACAATAATTGGTAAAAAACAATGAAAATCAGTGAAAAACAGTAAAATTTGGTCAAAAATAGTGAAAATCGGTCAAAAAAAGCGAAAATCCGAGTTGCCCGAGTTAGACCGAGTTGCCCCGAGTTGGTCCGAGTAGACCGAGTACACCCGAGTAAATCCGAGTTGAACCATTTCCGAGTACAGAGGGCCGAGTTGCAAGAAATCGCCTCGGAAGGTGGCCGATTCCCGAGTACTCGCCGAGTACTCGGCCGAGTTTTACAACACTGGTGTTAATAAAAAAGACCATGTTACATCACCATTAATTAACATATACAAGTTTTTATATATTTATTTATTATTTACATTTGACTAGTTTATTTTCCCTGTAGCAAAAATATAGTTGCTACATTTAATTTTCTTCTGCATTAATAAAGCAGGTGACTGAGCGGTCTTAAAGATGGTGACATTCCCTTACAGATAATGACATCTTCTTGAGATGGACGTATAACATATTTCCTGTGATCAAAAGTATGTTATAAAAAAAAGATTATTTTGCTTATTTATGAATAACACACAACAAATCCTCAATTAAAAGTGTGATATTATTTTCACACTCATCTCACATCTTTTACATCATTTATACGCATTGTATATGTCTATACAAGACGTATAAAGTCGTTGAGTTGTTAAAATAAAAACGTTGGGATGCGTAACTAACCAACCCTATCTAAAATTGATAAGTGAAAATACCCTAAAATTCTCACTTAAATTTTGTCACATGCATGTCAAACTCACATTAAATATAAAACAATATATTTAAAAATGCCAATTTAGAATGTAAAAAATGTTAACTTTTAATCCTATTATTTTGTTATTTTAAATCATAAATCAAACAATATGTATATACAAACCCTAATTTTCTTCAGAAGTTGTTGTTGAAATCTTGTCCTTGAGTGTATGGTCAACTATTCATTCAACTGAGCGTCTGCTTGAATGAAGATTTAGTTGAATGTGTGTCACACCCTTGTCGTTGCGGAAGCGTACGATGTGACTTTCAAGGTTTCACAGTCATGATTTACAACAAAAGACACATATGTTTCTATATTACAGAGCAATACTACAGCTACATTAGCCACAAGCCTAATGTAATAACAATTTTGACTGAGTTTCACACATATATACCATGTTATTACACATATATACTATGCTATGTATCACACTGTTGAGTCTATCTCTCATAGACTCTCCTATATGTCTCCAAAGATTGAGCTCCCAGCTCCACCCCCTATATCATTATGCATATGAGAAAACATGGTTTTAAACTGTGACAATCCGACTTTTTACATTAACCTTGTTAACGGGAGTTGATGCTACCACAGGCCAACAGTGACAATGTGGGCCCAACAAGGCCAATGAAGGCCCAACAAGATCAATTAGGCCCAATGAAGTCTATGAAGGCCCAACAAAGACTAGTAGGCCCAATAAGATCAATTTAGGCTCAAGGGAAACAAGGAAGGCCATTAAGGCCCAAGTAGGCCAAACAAGTCCAAGGTAGGCCCAATAAGGTTAAGCAAGGCCCAATGAGTTTAATGTAGGCCAATTGCAATAATTAGGCCCAATTGAGTTAATTTAGATCGATAGTATTCTAATTTAACCAATTAATGGTAATTCGGGATCTTTGGTTCAATTTTATTAATCGAAGTGATATGTTATTGATCCAAAATCAATTATAGGAGTTAAGGTTAAGCAAAAATCAAGTTCTAAGTGTTCTAATTTGATGGATTAGTCTACAAATTGGGATAATAATCGATTTTGACTTCTAAAAGTCAAAATTCGAATAAAAATCAAATGGTGACTTAAATTCGTAACACTTGTGGGTTTGTAACTGAAATTGAAGCATCCTAATCATCACCATTATGATGATAAACAGTTTTCAAGCGTTATAGATCGAATTAATGAGGAAAACGGTCACACACTTGAAACCGTAGGCTTCCTCATCAAATTAGTATAATTAGTGTTATAATACGCAAAATTGAGGCTTCCTAACACTTAGTCGACATCTTTAGAGTGCTCTGAATATCACAATTTCCTCGTAGAAGTGCGGATTGAAGAAGCTTGAACGGGGGACGGCCGAAGAACATCACCTAATTGAGATACATCAATTCGAAGTGAAACCAGGTAATGATTATCACCTACACATTCTAACATGGTCGACTAAGGTTTATCCTAAAACAATTTCAACTGATAACATCGTTTTGATAAAGTTCAAGTAATTAGGGTTCATATCAAAACTGTTTTGGGGGTTTTGATCTTAAAGAGTTTAAGAATCGAATTAAAGTGTGTAGATAGTTTCAGAAGTGTTCGATTAAACTAAACCATGCATCAATTTTGTTTAGTAACACCGAATTGATTGAATTCAAGTTCTAGGGCTTGTTTCAAAAACGGTTTTGGGGATTTCTTGTTTAAACAGTGTGAGAGTTGAATTAAATCAGATGGTTAGCTTCATAAGTCGCCGACTAAACTAAGCCAAGTTTCAATTTCATGATATTAACAAGAATTGATGGTGTTCGATTACTAGGGTTTTAGGACGATTCGGTTTTGGGGGTTCTGATCTTGAAGAGTTTAAAAATATAATTAACTGGTATAGATAGTTTCAGAATGCTTCGATTAATCTAAAGCCTAAGTTAATTTGATGTTATGATCGTGAATTATAAGATTTTGTGTTGAATGATATTGCGGTTCAAAACCGAACATATTTGGGATTAATTAGAACATTTTGATTCAGTTTGGATCAAATTAGAACCATCATTAGGAATGTCTAAGAATCTGGAATCATATATCTATGTTGATTAGATCGATTGGATTCGAAATCGGGTTCAATTTGGAAGTGTATGCTTCGGCTATAGTAGAACAAAGGGAAACTGACTTGATAGGATTTAAAAGAATTTAATCCGGATGATAGTCGCGATACCCTAGCGGGCGAGACTGGTTAGGTGTGTGTGCGGTGAGTGGAAGGTCGCGGGTTCGAGACTGGCTTCGGCCGGTTTTTGGAAAAAAATGGTATTTTTGGTATTTTTGAAATATCTCCCACATACGAACTCCGTTTTAGTTCGTTCAAGTTGCGTTGGAACCGTAACTAGAATACGAACGTATTAGGATAATAAAATTTATATTTTAATACGAAAACGAAATCGCGTATAATTACGATTAATTGAATAAAATCAAATATGATTTTATTTAATCGATTTCAATGGCACGCGTACTTCCGTATGCACAATTCTCACACTCTAACATACGTATGTTGATACGTATGTGATTTCAAGCACAAAACGACAATCCGAATAACTTTAGGTTATTGTTTAAATCACAGATTCTTCGTAGGGGATTTCTACGCAAGTTCACACGTATTTGATCATTCTGCTATTATTAAAGGTGCGTACACGGCCCCTTTCTTATTTTAAACTGTTTTGGGGGAGAAAACATGTGCAACAAACTATTTTGGATACATATCACTTGCATGAGTTATCTGTTTACATTATGTGACATCATATCAACTTGAAAGTCCTTACACACCTCGAACCGTTTAGTTTGCTGTAATGCAAAGCGTGGTAGTTGGAAATAGATCTATTAGGTTTGACAAACCTCACCTGGTAGATGGGATCTACGCAGGTGTTTGACTGACCAAACACATTTTACTATTGTTGTGATAGACAATAGTGGCAAGGCGAAAACATGCTATAGCATGGCAATTAGTCAGCTTCGGTGTCGAACACGTATGTAAATAGTTTATATGACTAGCTATCATGACTGTGCATTTGTGATTATGTTATCTACAACTTATTATTCAAACTGATGTTTTGAACACTATAATTATTTAAAACCTGTGTTATGCACCAACCTTTGTGTTGACTTGATTTGCATGTTTTCTCAGGACGCTAAGGCGCGCGTTACAGCTGGCATGGACTAGGAAGATAGAGTCTCATGCATTATAAACACTTTGAATTTGAATTTGAACATTTGAATATTTAAGTACTTTGGTTTGTAATACTTATCAACTGTTATTTGGTTTTGAAACGCTTCCGCAACTTTTTGTAAACTCTGATTGATATGTTTTAAAGACCAACGTATGTTTTGAAATTCATATAGAGGTCTTTGCTATGTCTAATGATCTGAGATCCTGGTTTGTCATGCTCCCAAACGGTGTGATTCCGTTAGTTGAAATTTGGGGGTGTGACATAAACAATCAGCATATCGCTGGTGAGTTCATAAGTTTGCATAAAAAAAGTTAAATAATATTTATGTCCCAAACTGGGTGTAAAACATTGATATCCAGTGCGAACATTGTTCCTTCCAACAATGTCGTGTATTAGTTCCCTGATCAACTGTCCAATTATAACTCCTAGGCTCCCGTAACCGAGCTGACGAGTTCAGTGTTTGCCCCTTCCCAATGTCCTTGTCGCAAGACATTGTGTGCTTTAGCCTTATTGAGCGCCCGCTCGACATCCAGTCGTGGTTTTAGCTACGAACCACGGGCGAGAATTGTCAATCATAAATAAAATTTATTCTCAATAATCACGCCCCCCCCCCCCCGCGGTTAACGGTTATAGAATAGGGGACTTAGCGACAAATGTGTAACCCGTGAAATAATGACAAGTTTGGTCATATGTTTCGCCCCACTGTCACGTGTTTCAACCAAATGTTTTACAACGCTTTCGTTTTCTTGTTTCACAAAGTGTTTCAAAAGTATTTCAGCGTTTCACATGATGCAAATACGTTTTCATGTGTCACAAAATGTAGCGAAAGCGTTTCAGAGTTTCACCTGATCAAATCAGGTATCATGTTTCACAAAATGTATCAAAAGCGTTTCAGAGTTCCACCTGATCCAATCAGGTTTCATGTTTCACAAAATGTATCAAAAGCGTTTCAGAGTTCCACCTGATCTAATCAGGTTTCATGTTTCACAAAATGTAGCGAAAGCGTTTCAGAGTTCCACCTGATCAAATCAGGTATCATGTTTCACAAAATGTATCAAAAGTGTTTCAGAGTTCCACCTGATCTAATCAAGTTTCATGTTTCACAAATGTATCAAAAGAGTTTCAGAGTTCCACCAAAAATCAGAATGTTTCAAATAAGTACTTATGTTTTCTCATTCCCTGAGTTTCAAAAGCCAAAATACAGAAAAAGGGTCGTGAACTCACCTGAGTTGATTCAAATCAATAATAATGCACAACGTTCGTATCACTAGTTCTTGAACTCTAAACCTGTATGTAATTAGAGTTCTATGAGTTACTTAAGCTTAATCCGAGTCTCAAAACTTTCCTTGACGTTCAATGTCAAGGACATTACAACTCAAGTCATCAATCTTATCTCAAATGTTTAATCAGTTTCCTTTGTTTAACATCTCACAACGTATGATAAATGAGAACCTGTAATGATTTAGGTTCTTATTAAGAAACTTATGACTTGTTGGTTTAATCAGGACATTTCCAGATTAACCAAATTAGTATTGTTGTTGATTATATCACCAAAACAATTTCTCGATGGATTCCAGGTTTAGAAATAGTTAATCCTTGTCATTGATCATTCCAAAGAATGATCAGGACAATCACAACCATTGTTATAATCAAATGGTTAAAACCATTATGATCTATGATATGGTTTCATGATAATCGGACATTATAACGGATCAAAACAAAGATTTCGCCGTTAACCTGTCGAGTTCTTTGTTTCTAACTATTACTAGCCATCATCTAAGCAATAATCAACAACAATAACCATGATATCACGTTTAAAATCTAGATCTAAACCATACAATTATCAAACTAGTAAGATAAAACGAATTGTTACCCGATCGGACGGATTTCTCGGATGAAAACGATGATCAGGACTTGTAGAAATTTTCACTAGCTCGATTCTGACGTTTGGATGGCTTCGAATATGAGTTTAGATGGTAGAAAATAGCTCTGTTCGTATGGAAAACGCAAATTTTCGACCAAAAATGAGTTCTGATCGAGCAGATCAGATTTTTATACCAGATGGGTCCTTCGCGTACCACCAAGGCTGAAAAGAGGGTCCTTGGCGTACCTCCACTGCCTTAGTCAGATTTCAATTTTGTTTTCGCGATTCCGGGAGCATACGAACTCCGTTTTACTCGCCGTTTTCGCCCACGTTCACGATTTTTCGAGCTCTTTCCAACCATTATAATTTCAAGACCTAAAAAGTTCAAAATATATGATCTCTTATTTAACGCTATATTTGACTCAGTGTATCTTGAAATCGGAGCCTCGTTTCGTGATTTCGCTTCCACTCATTCTCTTTATTTCCAAGTGATGATTCTAACCTGGAAATTGCGAATTTTCACAATGTGCCTGAGCACATGCATGGTTCCCTTTTTGAAACCCTAATACCATGTCGCAATTGTTCAAGACTTTGCTTCATAGCTGGTTTTTGGGTTCAGAGTATGTTCATCGATTCACGCAACGATCAATTTAATATATTCCTAATTTCATATTTCATGCGTTAATTTTTTATTGCTATTATGTTGATTTATTATGCTAACCGATTCCTTCGACGTATTTTAACACTGACATGTTACCCTGTTTGAAACCTTAATTTCCTTTCATCATTTTTTGACCGTCCTCTTCATATTCTTATGTTCAATTGAGTATGAATTAATATAGCTTCATGCTTCCCTTTAGTTTCTTCTATTTCAGTCATTAGTGTTTAATTTGTGTAACATGTTGTTTCTGTTACTGTGTAGTTACAAATTTGGAGAAGGAACAACATTAAAAATTGTGCATCATAATCAACGACTTAGACATTTAGTCATTATATGATGCATCATTATATATTAGGTTATATTCTCTACTGTTTTGAGAATTGAATTCAAAGCATTGTTTCCTTTGATAAATTAGCAGGATTATATTCTCTACTTACGAAAAAATAGGTGTTTAGCAGGGTTATCGAAGGGAACAATGCTTTGCATTATTATGAACACATGTCGATTCGTCATATAATGAATCATTTTAGTCGGATATTGAATACGTTATTACATTAAAAATTAGATAATTTAAGGAGTTGTTAGAATTGAAGATGGCTGAGATCCATGATGATAGTGATAGTAGTATTAGAAGTTAAGAATGGTGGGTGATGGTGACGAAAATTGAGATTGTGGTAGCAATCGTGAATAGTAGCACTAGTAGAGAATGGTGGGTAATGTTAGTAACAGTCTGGTCTCTATTTCTTCCTCTTTTTTTTTTACCTTCTCAATCTCAAGAACCACCACCGACAACATGTGGTGGTGGCAGCGATCGAGAATCGAACAAAGGTGGTGCGACGACAAAGCCAATGGGTAGCGTCGACGGCAACAAGAAGTGACAATAGTGGTATCTAGGTTTCTTTCCCTTTTGCAATTTTTTTTCTTTTTTCTATAGATATTTGATGGTTTTTTAATGGATACCATACATGATGAACCCCATTTTTAAGGTTCGAATTGATTATATGCATGCAATTTGTTTTTTTGTTTTATTGTTACATATGTGTATCTTAATGGTGGTGTTAGGATTTTTTTTTTAATTTGTTTAGAAGTTGTGGCTGTTGTATATATGTATTTTATTACTGCAAATTGATATGTAGTTTTATGTATCTTATTGTTATTTCTTGGATAAATATGTTACACATGTGTTGTTTTTATACATATGTAATTTTTACATCAGTGTACTTTTTTAATCTTATCTTAATTTTCTATAATAAATTTGTATATACAAATTTGTAATATTGGTGAAAATTGATTATATATATATAGTATTATTCTCTTTTTTTTTGTATTAATAATATTTTAGGTTTCTAACACGAAATATAACATGTATAGCTTCTACACATGTGTAAATCTTTCATGAGCAAAAGGAGAGAGAGAGAGAGAGAATAAATGATTTTATTTTCAAAGGTAAATGTTAACTTTAAATTTGAATCATAAAAAAGTGTCCAACTTTTAAATATGTGGCTATGAAAGGGATTAAGAGTTAACACTTCATGGAATGATTAACATATGATCTTAACTATATGTATAAGTAAATAATAATTTGAAAGCCCATTAGCCCACTTTAGTTAAGAAAACTCGTTAAAATTCGATTTTTTTTATTATTATTTATTTAGGTATGTAATATATGTTATTATAACAAAATAAAAAAAATTAGAACTACTTGTTACACATTGAATAACATTTTTTTGCATTGTGCATAATAAAACAATATGTGTAACATATGTGTAATAAATACATACGGTTTGTTTAATTTTTTCCCTTATAATAATATATATTACGTATCTGGAAAAAAAAAGAGAAAAAAAAATTGGATGAATAATGTTATTAATGTGTATGTTTGTATGTGATGTATATGTATATGCATGCATTTATACATGAAACCGTACTCAAATAAGAACATGTGAAGAATGGGTTGTGGCATCAAGAGGGCACATGATGCTGTCACTTGAGATGCATTTATATGTACATTTTACTAATTTTAACAATGACAACAATGCTAGACAATGATGGCCCTAAACTTGAAAGCTAGGTTTAGGAAGGATTGATTTGGTCTCAAACATTTACTTTTTGAGAGCATGTCACATGTTGGTTATTAATCTTAGATTCGGGCTCCATCTTAATTATTATGGAATGATGTGCAATGCAATTTAATATGCTAGTATCATCTATTAAATTAATGTCGCCTTATATAATTAATACTCACATTCAAAATGATTGTTATGTAAAAATTGGTTGGATGTGGATTTATATTTCAAAACGAATACGTACCTAAACCTACATATGATTTTAGTGTTGTGGAAAGTGGTTGACGTCAAGGGTTTGTAAGATATCATATTTGTTGCTATTAATCTTGTCATAATTTCTTTTATTATTGATATATTTCTCACGAAATTGTTAAAACTGTGTGTTTATTAATCTATTGTTTGTTTGGAATCGAATTAACATATTTATAATCGTCGAACTCTTTTGATCGAATTCAATAATTATATTTTATGTATTTAATGTTGAATTTCAAAATTATAAGATAATTGTCATAAATCAAATCAATTTATGAATGAAAAGATATTTGTATAATTCAATATTAATAAACTAATCCAGCTAATTATGTCAGCATTAGATAAATAATCGAGTCACAAAATTATTTATAGCGGGTCCACTCCAGAAATTAAAAAAAAAATTGTTTATTATCTCGTAAAAAGTCACGTATTTATTTTCTATCGCAATAGTAAAATAATTGAAATGGCATGTTTAATTAACATGTATAAAGTATTCTTACAAGACGGTTTATAAGATTTAAAGTGTTCAGGACGGTTTATAAGAATTAAAGTGTTCATACCAAATTGATTAGCTCTTCACAGTTTATATTCTTTAATATTTCGCTTTCAATAGTTATCATGGTCAATTCATTAAACTTTTATTGGAACATTATTGATCCTAAATAATATTCCAATAATTTCAACTTAGACTGAAATAGTCAACAATATTTTATATGGAATAATTGTATTTGAAAAATAATCAAGTTCTTTCTATCACTTCAAAATATTTAAAGCGTCGCTAAATTCATAGGTTTGTAATATGTCAAATAATTTCAACTCTATATTATGTTACTTCGCATTAATATCCGATTTTTTTTCAAACTCTAATAATCTTTTTTGTTGAGTTGCTCATATTAAACTTTATCAGTTATTTTATTCAGCTTTAATCTTTTTGTGTTACGAGATGATTAAACCTTGTAAATTTGTGTTTTTTTAATTTAAATATATATATATATATATATATATATATATATATATATATAGAGAGAGAGAGAGAGAGAGAGATCTTAAAAATTGTGTCTTTAATTTTAAGAAGTAAAGCTCTAAACGAAGATCAGCTTTATGTCTTGGGTCGCCCCTGTATTCATGGATGAAATATTTATATTGTTGCTAATATCTATAAGTATACTCAATGTGATCGCTATATGAACATGATAAAGTGAAAACTTTCAAAAATTTTAAGTTAAGAAATGTTGGGTTTTTTTGCAATCTTCTATAAAATATAACTAAAAGATTATATATTCTTTTATTTACAAGTTTCGTATGTTTCTTTCAGAGATCAAAGCGGGTCAACCTTTATAACCTTTTAAAACATTCTCTTTAATTTTATAAATTGTCACTATGATAGCTTCTAGTTTTTAAAATGTTGAGTTCATCTCTTACGATAATACATACCTAACTTAATTTTTTTTTGTCAATTTAAAAAATTTTGGTGTGTATATCTATTAAAGGTAATGTACCAGTAGAGTAAGAAATGAGACTGATACCAACTAAAAAAAATTGTGTTATTATATAAATGTTTTTACATATCTATATTTTAGCTCATATATATTCAAGTCACCGATGCTTTATACATTTGTTTTATCTACTTAATTATCTTAATGTCTCATATGGAAGACGTGTTTTAAGGTCATAAAAATTGTGCATTGCACGATGTTATTTGTAGGTTTTATTATAATTTTCTGATATGTTACATTTTAAAATTCTTATAACGTAATATATATGGTATGTATAATAATGTTTTATATATATATTTCAACTAACATTATACAACATACAAATTATTTTAATTGCATATCACATTGTAACGTGTTAATAAATTTTGTTCGCTAAACAAAATAGAAAAATATCTAAAGTTTTATATTACTATATATAAGAATAATTAGACAAAGAGGAACTTACATTACTCATTCAATTTTAGCGTCATCTTGTTTGGAGGAAGCAGGGTCACATGGGAGCAACCAATCATGAAAGATACTAGTAAGACAACGAGAGAGGATTTGGTGGAACCACATAAATGTTACCACCTATTATCAGAATCCTTTTTCTTGCATGATGTTATTTATTTAATTTATTTTTTGTCACTCGTTTTCTTTTCTTTTTTAAAAGAGACTTTGTGTGTGTGTATTATAAAAAGAAAATACTCAATACTCAATAACAAGACATCTAGTTTTAAAACAGTTGGTTTGTTATTATTTAATTCACGTATGTAGTTGTTAAAACATACATCTTTATTCAAATTTGTTTACAACTAGAAATTGAAATATAACTAACCATTAACTCTAAACATAAAACTATACTCCTATAGCATTCCCCACAAGCTAAACATGCGGATCAACGTGAAGCATCGTGAAGCTAGTTTTAAATCAAGCAGAAAGTAACATACATACGTACGTACGTACGTACATACATACATAGTGAGAGAAAGAGAAATAAGTTTATAAAAAAACTCTTCATTTTGTAAAAAAATAAAAAAAGCACATACTTCCGAATTCCACGCTTTTTACCTTAGCAGTATGCCAGTATTGCCCCTCTCTTTTATAACCCTTTTGGGCCCTAAACACGTCTGTTAGAGCTTTTCCTCTACCCTTTAATCCTTCATGTTTTTTTTTAACAATTTTTATGCTCAAACACATATAGAGGTTGGATCTACTAAAAAATTTTTTGGCCTAAAAGAATAAGAAAAAATATAAGTTTGACATGTGTGATATTAAAAATATAAAAACAAAAATTCTGTACAAAAAAAAAATTAGCACAAAAAATTAAAAAAAACTAGCAAAAAAATCAAGTATACAAAAATAGTACACACAAGTAAAAATCTAGTATACAAAAATAAAAACATATCACAAAAAATAAAAATGCATTACAAAAAACACAAAAATTTACTATTAAAAATATATAACAAAATAAAAATCTAGTAAAAAAATAAAATTTTATACCTAAATTATCATGTCACATGTTAAACTCTTATTAATTCATACTCTTTTTAATCAAAAATCTCTTCTTATTTAATATTTTCCTATATACATATATGTGTGTGTATGGATTGTATCATGTAAAAACCCGATTTTAGAGAGTAAACACTTAAACATATCTGAACTATTTCTTTAAAATCTTGAAAATAAACATGTGTTTCACATTAAACTATATTTTTTTGGCCTTATGGTTATGAACAAATCTATATGATATAATGATTTGGGCCTGTAATCAATGTTGTTAAACCCGGACCGGACCGGCCGGTCGGACCGGTCGGACCGGGATTCGGCACATGGAACGGTCCGGTTCTACATTCAAACCCGTTTTTGTGATAACCGGCCGGTTGAACCGGTGGCCGGTGGTCGGACCGGAAAACCGGTGGTCGGGCCGGTGTTCGAACCGGTTTTTTTTTTTTTTTAATTTTTTTTAATTTTTTTTAATTTTTATATATATATATTTATAAAATGTATATAAAATCATCCGGTTCTTAAATCCGGTTCGACCGGTCCGACCTCTGACCGGTAAGGAGACCGGTTCGACGTCCGGTCCGGTTATGAAAACATTGCCTGTAATTCAACATGTATTTGTTGTTGAAAATACAAACAAATAAAGATACTTAAAAAATCTTCCTATACTAATAAATGATTCCAAAGAATGACACATGTCAATCTCTTATTATTCCAAAAAAAATATTTTTAAATTTAAATATAAGAGCTCATAATTAATGTTATTAATAATATACATTGTTTACATAATTGAACTAAATTAATACTAATGATTAACAATATGATAATAAACATCATTTATGTTTAATGTTATACACACACAAATATTAAGCATTTTTTTATAAATGTTATTTTTAAATTCTTTTAATATAAAAGGTATAACCAATATTGAATTTTTAATTATGTAAATTTATGAAGACATAATCAAATAATCACATTTTTTTATTTATTAACTCGTGTAATACACGGGTCTGTAACCTAGTGAAATATAAACATTTAGAGATTGAGTCTTTGTAATTTAATTTTGGACCATATGTTCACTAGAGTTTGACTTTGCATATCAAAGATTCAAATTTCCATTCTGCCCTCATCTAATTTTGTAAATTCGATTTTTTTTTCTTTTATGAAAGAAAAATATAAGGTTGCTACGCTGCCCTTTCCAAACAGTGGCATCTTGACTTTCTTGCTTCTAATGTTGACCTCGTATGTGAAATTAAAATCGGTCCATGAATACTTGCATGATTAGATAATGTTGACCAGCCAATATGAAGTTCTTGATTAACCAATTGGTTCAAAAAATTCCAATCCGTAATGTTGACCTGGATTTTCCATATTCAAAGTGGAATTTCAAATTTGACTTCGCCGTATTATAGACCAATAGCACAATATAATATTCAATTTTGCATTGTGTCATGCAATTTATCTACGTCATCAGGGTTCTCTGAGATTTTAAGTGTCATGTACGGTTGCACATCCGTCACACCCTAAGAGCCAACGCTATACATCATGTTAGGGATGTTCACGATGCAGTTTGGGAAATTTCTGAGCCAAACCACTAATTGCGGTTCAAAAATTGACAAACCAAACCGTTCACGTAAGTCGGGTAAACATGGCATTGATGGTTTCACCGTTCGTTTTTTTCAGTTTCACGGTTTTATAAAAAACAATAGATGACGGTTAATATAACGATACAAGAGACAATCATGCATTTCAAAATTCGAAACCATAATCCAAAAGCCAACCATTAACAAATAACAAAACTAGTTCAAAAAGAGTGATAATATGCTAAACAAAGTACTAATCAATTACAATAGTCTATAACAAACATTAAAGTCATACTCCATTTCGAATGTTTCTCACGCACATAGCTTCAGAACTCGATTTCATATAGGTATGCTTTTTATAAACAGATAGTGTGTATATATATGTGTGTGTGAGAGAGAGAGAGAGAGAGAGAGAGTTCAATTGTTAATATACTCTTATTGCGATAACACGTATAACTCCGTCAAGATCAATTTAAATCTTTGTTTTTTTCAAATATCATTATTACATATAAACAACACTTTCTTCTTTATTATTGTTTTTTTAAGTTTAGCTTATATGGTTTTTTTTTATTAATATTATGTTTATGGTTGCATAACATGTGTGTTTCACAATTTTTGAGAGTTTTTTTAACATGAACAATTACATATATCTTTCTATAAATTTCATAAATTACATATAGCCAACTCAAAAAATAAATTACATATGGGTATATATGTAATTATATTGTAAAAGGGGGATATATGTAATTATTTTTTTTAATAACCTATATATATTGTTTTTAATGATGTTGTTTATCGTTTGTGTTGGTGGATCCATATGTGTTTTTAATTACGTTATTTATCAATTGTATTGTTGTATGCATATATAATATTTCCAATCATGCTATTTATCATTGCATTAGTGTAATTGTATCTATCGTCATTTAATTCATATTCAAATTTGAATTTGAATTTTCAATATTTTTCCAATTTTTGACTTTTCTAAATAATTCCATACGTATATTATGCTAAATTCCTATTCAGCCCCTAAGCAAAGCAACAGTGCTACACCATGAATTCCCAGCAATTAATTTACTTTTTATTTATTTTTTAATGGTAAATAAGTAACATCTAAAATCATATTATTTGGACCCAACTATCACCCCGCAATCCCTAACACCAATAGTAACAACATTATGGTGTATTTGAAGGGATAAAAATAATGTGATCTTCAATAGGAAACAGTGGTCATACCACAAATTATTAAAGGATGTGTAATTCCTTAGTTTCTTTTGCGTTAAAAACCGAGCAAGGTGGGTGTCATTAACGTGAGAAGAATGAAGAAAATTTTCTATATGAAGTAAGATTTTTTTTCTTGTTTAATTGGTGGTCACAATTTTTTTTTTGGTTTGATACGAGTTTTAGCGTCTTGCTGTATCGTTTTGGATGTTAAAATGAATATTTGCGTAAGAGAAAAAAAAAGAACTATCACCCGCAATCAATTTATTCGACCTTAATTACCATCGGCCGTATATATTGACTTTGCAAATATAACCAATATTGAAAACGTTTGATACGTTTCTTCAACCAATTGCTCACCCGACAAAATAGGCGCTGTTTTGCATCAATTTTGTCGGCACAAATATTTCTAGTTTTTTCGGTTTAAATAAATATTATTCGGCCGTCGGTAATTTGAAGAAATGCACAAAATTAATGATATGATAATAATCAAACAAAGAAAATACATTTTTCCCTTTCTTTTTCCATTTCATTTCACTAGTAAAGAAATAAGATTTTAGGATGCTCACTTATTTAAATTTAAAGTGTTTATACACAAAGTCGGATCCATAGCTATCGCACTCTTATTACGTGATAAACTTTACGAGACTTATGCTTGGTTTTATCTAATTAAAGTGTCTGAAAATAAAATACAGAAAAATTTCATTTATCTGCCATTGTTTTTAATATATGAAACCGCTCCTATAAACTGTCATAACTAAATGAACGGGTCAAAAGGTTAAAAATCGCTTCAAATGACGACATTGGGCGCATCTGATACTACAGAACAACTCCTTGTATTGATAAGAGTCTTTTCTACCATTTATAGTCCGAAAACTTGGTCTTATGATGAATCTATTGTTCCAGCGTAGAGGAGAGTGTGTTTGAATATAATTAAACAAAAAAATGGATATAAGATGAAAGGACTCTTTCTTAATTATTTGCAAGTGCCTGATAATTAGGGAACTCTTGATTTGATGTATCTCTACTTGTTTTTGTCAAGATTTGATTCATCCACTTGATTAGTGAAATTTATTTTCTTTAATATCTGTAGTTCATTAGTCTTCCATTTAAACAACAATAATAGACTTTAAGAAAACAAATACACATGAGTGTACGGGTGTTTGTTGAATTGTCGGTTCATTCGATTTATTTGGTTCGGTTTATTCTACTTTGAACTTTTTATTCATAATCAAAATCCGAACCAAACCGAATTTGGAAGATCTTTAACCAAACCAAATTCGGATTCGGTTAAAAACCAAACAAACCGTATTCAACTAAATAAACCCGTTAAAAACTGAATAAAATGACTAAACATAATCGAATAAAACGAATTCAACCAAATAAACCAAATTCAGCCTTATATACAAATTCGGTTTAATTGGTTAACCGAATTCAAAAAATATATGGGACCGAAAACCGAATTTGGTTTGGTTTTTTCGATCACGGATATATTTTAGCTTTCGGTTTTAAACGATTTTTAATTTTTTTTGAACACCCTTACATTGTGTTGGATCGGGTTGTTTAACCTAAACAACACTTCACAAGTATTTCTCTGATACAATCTAACAGATGTGGAAGGTCTGTTAGAAGGATCTCACAAACACTCAAATGATGAACAAATAATCTTTGAATAACAGTAAGAACACAAGAATAAATTCAAGCTCAAAGATATATTTCTCTCAAAGTATTACAAGTGTAAAACCAGACAAGCACGCCCTTACAGACTTTACAATGAGAGGTTATATAGCCAAAGCTACAACTGTATACACGTAGGAATACAAGTTGGGTATACTAGACAATTACATAAAGTAAACCTTATTCTAGTATATTGAGTGTCTTAACAGGCTAAGACACTCACTTACAATCATTACAAATATAGACATTGACTTTTCAAAGACTAGCTAAATACAAAAGGCATTTAATGTTGTTGATCTTCAAGGATTCAGATAATCTTTTGCATTTAATGTTGAGAAAGGGAAGTAAGGTGCTGTCTGACTTTCGGTATGTTCTTTTTGTATTTAATCAGACCAGCATGTCTTGTGTCAGTCCCTTTTGTACTGTGAAAGTAATCAGCTACAGTCTTTGTCAGATGATAAACCTCGGAAGTCATTGTCTTTATCTTTGATACAAAAGGAGAGTCTTCGGAGGTCTTTAATTCTTCAGAAGCTTTATCTCTTCGGAAGCTCTGAAGGTCTGCATCTTCTAAGTGCCGAGCCTTTCGAAGCAATTGTCTTGTACAACCTTCGGCAGGAGTGAGTTATCCTTCGGAAGCGGTATTGCTTTCGAAGTGTAACTTCTTCCTTCCGAAGGCTGTTAATCTTTGTAACATCAATACTTAGACAAAATAAGACATTTGGTGAGCATCAGCCTTTATTAGTCTTTACACATTGAGTGACTAGATGTATGTGAGTATAAAAGAACCATAATCAAAACCCAACCTTAATGGTAAACAATTAGATATAAACCAAAAACGGATTAAACCAATTAATTATAATTAAATGCATCTTCATAACCGAATTAAACAAAACCAAACCTTGCATATTTTCATGTATTTCTACGTATAACCAAGCTTAAAACACTATAACCGATCTTGGATATTGCCTATTTCAACTTAATTGGAACCTGAACAACCCAAACAATCGAGTGTTCCATAACCAACCATTTTTGTTGCACATTCTAGCTTAGAAGAGTAGGCTGAAACCAACACATAACCAGCGGTTAACCAACAATGCTATAATCGACTAATTGATTATGATTATCGTTGTGATCACGAAAGAGATCATAACCAATCGATTGGTTATACTTAATGAAAAAGGTCATAACCAACTTATATCAGACTTTAAGCATACCCGTGGCCCGATGACATGTGCAACTAGTAAGTTGCCTGTCATTGCTTGCATAGTTGCATGGCAAATCTGGATAGTTGTAACAGCATGTTATGATATATCATCTAACATGTTTTTATGATATTTTTGTTACAGAAAATAAACATAAGGGTAGATTAATGATAAAAATCAATTAAAACGCAAAATAACTAATTTTTACAATACTTTTGTTTCTCTCTTTTATTAATATATATTTAATATTTAAACAATAATTATAAGCTAACAAAGGATTACATATATGTATTATTGCTACATATATGTATTATTGCTACATATATTACCTTATACGTAAAAAATAGAACAAAAGGTAAAATCTAGAACTAATATACTATTTAGATAATCAGGTTACCCATATGTAACCGGATAAGTTACATATATGCATTTCAATTCGGAAACAACGAGTCACAAAAGCACTATAAGTTTAATAACTTTGAGTTGAGTATATAACTATAAAAAGTTATATATATGTAATTCATAAATTACATAGACATGTCAAAATGCTTCTAGCCTATTGTAGCTCATGATTTATCTTTTAAGAGGTCTTGGGTTAGATTCTTACCAAAAGCAAATATTGCTCTAGATTGAGAAGGGGGTTTTCTACTAATAACTTTCCTTCTAAGTAGGTGGGTCACATCATAACACAATGTTCTTTCAACAGGAGGATGATTCTAGAGACCAGGTGTTTGATGTTCAAAAATAAATAAATTACATATACATAAAATCACAAAAAAAAAAATAATAAAAAAAAAAATAAAAACACTTTAGGTTTAATAAGTCACTGTGGTACATATATGTAATTTCATAAGTGGCATATATGTAATAATAAAAAAAAAAGAAAACAACAACAAAACATCAAACATATGTAGCTTACATATAAAAAAGAACTTGTATTGGTAAACAAATTTATCGATTAATTACTATGTAGTTTATACAACAATTAAAACAATTAAAAAGATGACAAGGGAAAAAAGTAGAATTAAAACCAAACCAATATGTTAAAATAACTAAAAAGATGAAGAAGAATTTTTATTGTAAAAACAATTCATCAATTGATTACATATACATAATTTATGGAATAACAAAAAATATTTAAGAGATAAAAAAACACGAATTAAAACTTGACTAAACTAATTTTGTAAACGATTGCATATTTGTAACTTCTTATATTAAAAATAAGAAAAAGAAAAATGAAGTAGAAATTTTATTGGAAAACCAATTTATTAATTGATTGCATTTATGTAACTTACAAAAAAAAAAAAAAAGTAGAACAAATAATAGAAGACGAAAAACAAGAATAAATCCACTAATCTAATGTTGTAGATGATTACATATATTCAATTTATTATATTAGATAGATGTAAAGTTATTAATTACTAGTCCCACACATGATAAAAATAATATAAACAGTGGCATTCCATGAATAGTAGGTAAGAGAAATGAGTACGGATCTAACAAGCCAGATATATGATTTCTCATATTCACGTGAATAGTTATGACTTATGAGACCAAGACTTGGCCCATGTTTAACTCAAAAGAGCAAGCAGGTGATTATATATAACAACTTATTAGACCACGACTTGGCCCACGTCGTATCTAACCTATTAAAAACGATAAGATCCGTTTTACCAAAGTTACTTTAATCGTTAATTATGTTTCATTTTCTTTCAATGGTGATGAAAGAAAGTTACATTGTTCGATCAGAAAACCGATACATATGACATGTAACTTGGGAGTTGAGAGAAACTAATTCTCAACAGTTGCAATGCATTTAATCCGAATAAATTCTAGCAACATTCAAAACTGATATTAATTATGTTTCAATTGAGACACATGTTACATCACATCACATCACATCATATTATCGTACTCAGTAAATTATATGATTAGTAAAATTAAGGTATGGTCTGAAAAAGGTAAAATGTAAACATTTTTATCTTTAACTTATAAGAATAGAGAGACTCCTTTCAATGAGACACATTTCTCATGATTCCTGATTGACAACTAACTCAACGCTTTTAACGTTATTTTTACAAAAATTAAGTAAAATAAGATTAAAATTAGTGCAATTTCACTTTTGCCTCTTGAAGACCGACACATATATACATCATCAGGGGCGGCCCAACCTTTTTCGTGGCCCCAAGCGAGGTAAAAAATTGAGGCCCTATATTTTATGTTTTAAAATATAAACACTTCCCTTTACCCAGACTTGGATTTTGTCAACATTTGGTTAATCTTTGTATCAATTTTCATGGGAAAGAATAGCTTGTTTCATGATTGAACATAAAAATAAGAAAATTAGCTCATCAGTTTCTTTAGATTCAGCAAAAGTTTATCTCTTGTTGGAAGAGCACACAATCTTGAAAAAATTGCAGTTCTGACCACCTTGTGTGGTATGGTGCGCACACTTGTTTATAAGCAGATGAAGCTTGCTTCTTTCAGAGAATAATGACCGGAAGATTACAAGAACACCATAACATTATTTCATATAATTAAAAGATAATTTGTATGCAAAAGATTATAATTAAGTAGTTAATCACAAAATTAGAAGGTGTAATGGAAGATGAATGCATACTTTGTAGACAATAACGAATTCAAAAACTAAATATAAATTCAATCAATTAAAATATCCTTGTAATTGCATCTATTCGGTGAAATCATTCGTAAAAACTATGGTTATGAATCAATCATGATGCTATCCAGATGAATTCGACGAAGACATTATCAAGTTATCAAATTAACAAACATTAGATGTGTATTCCATTTTAGCAAATTTAAATGCAATCCTGAGGGAACCAAACAATGTAGAGATTATCGAACACACCTCACAAAACGGTTTCAGATCCAATTCAAAAGAAGCATCCTTTTTAATCGATTCAGAGATTTCCTCAAACGCATCCACAGTAAGAGAAAGAGTTGTTCCTGCTCCAGTTGTCAAACATCTTCAAACACATGAATGATGACCATCATCATCAAAACTGACTCTGTTGATCGTAAACAAACTAGGTCAGACTAAAACTTGATCGACCCTTCGTCTCCTGTCGTCTCCCGACTACCGATTAGGTCGTTCGTCTCCAAGTCGTCTCCCTCCAGCCAATCGCTTATCGTCATTCCATAATTTCCCATTTCCCCTCCGCCCAATTGGACCAATCGCCTCCCTACACGAGTCCCGTGTTGTTGCCGTTGCCCCCTTGCCCAATCAAATTACCAATCTTCATATCCCCTAGGCCTTCACAGTTCACCCCGTCCGTTTTTTTTTGCAAGACATGAGCGCTTGGGCCGCACAGCCCACCAGATTATTTAACAAAATGATAGAGAATTGGCCCAAATACCTATTATATATATAAAAAAATTCTAAAGATTGGGGCCCTATTTTTTGGGTGGCCCCAAGCCCTAGCTTGGCCCAATAATACTAATGGGCCGGCCCTGTACATCATATACGTGCACCACACACGGGGCTTGTTCCAATTCAGACACTACAATCCAAAACTAAAAATTTTCTACAAATCCAATTCTTTTAGAACTTAAAAAAAAATCACATTGAGAATTATTCACGCCTGAGATAAAAGAACATAAAGAAGCAAATAAGATCGAAAAGCAAATAAGACCTTTGTAATTTTGCAATTTGAGCAGACGTAAATTGGTGAATCTCTTGACGATGAAAGACAAGGATAAAACGAACGTGATGCCGATTGCTAGAGTCGAGATCCTTGATTCGAGTGGAGCGTGCAATCATCCTATGAAGCTTGTGCGGATCCAGCAAATGTAGCTCAAGTGGTAAGGATCATGCCTTCCAAATGGAAGGTCAAGGGTTCGATCCTCTCTGGGCACATTTAATGGATATCCAGGTGATGGAACGAATCTGGGCTTTATCCCAGGTTCGAACCTAATGGGGGGCGAGGGTTTACGGATTCAATCCGGTTCCTGTGCATCTGGGGGCACACTAACCCACACCGGAGATTGGAGTAATCCGATCTTGGCTATCACCCGCCAAGAAACTGAAGATAGCACGTTGGGTTAGTTTAACTGTCGTTCAAAAAAAAAATGAAGCTTGTGCGGACCAACACGAGCATAGAACACTAAAATTTTACTATCAATTTCGAGCGTAGCTACCTGAAGCTCGTCGTCCCTTAATTAATTGTTTGTTGATGCACAATTAATTAAATTTCATTGTAGTGAAAAATTGAAAATTTAAAATTTAAAAACGTAATCAGTCATGTAGTTACTACCCTATCGAAAACCAATATAATAAAACTTGTTTTTTTTCCACATATTTGTCAAACGTAATTAGGAATGCTAAGAAGTCTAACTTTAGTTCTAGATTAAAGATTTTGATAAAAATACATTCTTTTCATTTAGTATCATCTTTAATCTCCTTTTACTTGTGTGGACTCTTAACTTTAGTTATATTTGACACTAGGTTAGGAACTATTACACGAAATGAATAATAATATATTATTAATTAATAGTTGTCAATAAAATTTAAACTATATAATATGATTTTTAATATAAAATACGATTAAATATAATTTCATATATTAAATAATAACATAATTATATTGTTTTTTTAAACACTAATTTTTCAGTGTTTGTTTCTTAAAATATTTCGTTTTGAAAAACTATTTTTAAAAATTCTATATTTTACAACAATTTGTTTTTTTAAAAAAGTTTGTTTTTTAATATTGATATATTTTTGATGTATTATAAAAAATCTATTTTTTAATTTAAAAATGTGTGAAAAATATACTTAATATTTATTATTATCATTTAATATATGATATATTTAATAGAAGAGAGAGACGAGAAAAATATCAAGATTCTCTAGGAATGCGTCAAGTATTCTTAGAGAACCTTTATTTATTAGTTAGGTAAGATATATGTTATCTTTATTTTGCTTATTGTATTTATTTACTTTATTATAATGTCTCTTTACATTAGTTTACTTATTGTATTTCTTAATTTACTTTACTCATGTGTCTCTATATTATGTTTTATCTTTAATTTCTTTGCCTTTCTTTGAACATTTCCATAAATCTTTACTTGTAACCTCATGCGCTTGTATCTATGAAGATGATCAGTCTTTCTTACTTACTTCTTATAATAGGGTAAAATACTTCTTTACAATAAAATTTGTATAAAACAAGTAAGCTTATCAGTATAACAAGGCAATTACATTCTTTACAAAATTTGTATAAAACAAGTCAGGTATATCATACAACTGGATAACTACCTTCTTTATAGAAATTCGTATGAAAACAAACCATGTATACCCTACAACTAGATAAATTGCTTTCTTTATTGCGAGAAGCAATAAATGCAATTTCTTTTTTGCCGTGTCATATATGACTGTCTTTGCAACGGGGACCTATTTATACTTAAATGCTTCATTAGGCATCCTTACTCGTTCTTAATCTTTAAACCCTTTATCTTTAGCTTCTTAAACTTTAAACACATTATTGATCTTGTAATAATGTTAACTATAGTGATTTATTTTAACTGGTGCATTGGTATATCATTATTTTCAATAAAGTTTGAATAGATAAACCTTCACATTCACATGCGTCATTTCGGCAATTTATTTCATTTTAAAAGGATAGCTGTCACACTTGTTAGGGGTAGAACTATATCAACCTAAAAGAAGGAAAGCCCAACTACCAACCACTTTCCAAGGTGTGAAAAGCATTTCTGGGAAAACTTGGAAACGTGTGAAAGCTTTGATACCTAAAATCTTTTAGGGGAGCGTTATTTGGACACCTCTTATGGATCAGTTAACACCACCCAGCTCTATACGAGCCGTATAGTCCTATACGGGCCGTATAGGTGTCAGACTGTGTCAGAATATGTCAGTCAGATGTCTGGCAGCTTGAAAACAACATACGAGTAGTATTGGCCTATACGATTCGTATTCAAACCTGAAATTTTATAACTTTTGTTTTTTCGCCCGATATACGTACATGTTTAACTTATTTGTAACATTGTAATTGTCTAAGTGTTTTAAATGGTTAAAAGATATATTTTAACGTAATTATGTTTAATCGGTAAGTTGTAAGGGCCGTAACGTAATTATGTTATAAAATCGTACTTTGTTTGAATTCCGGTATACGTGCGTGTTTAACGTTAATTTTTATATCATAGCGTCTAGTTGTTTAATTTTTAAGTTATAAATAATATCTATTTATAATAGCGTCTAAGCGTACTTTGTTTTCAAATCCGGTATTCGTAAACGCAACACGTACGTGTTTAAGTAATTTATGATATCGTTTAATTGTTCGAAAGAAAAACGTAACCATTTTTAATCGTTTTGTTGTAAAATAATAAGTATTTTAACGTTAATATTTAATTATATTGTATACTTCTTTTGTTTGACAAATATTTTAACATCGTGATGTTTAAATTTAAATAACAATTTTTTTTAACATAGGTAGTTAAGATTTTCGTAATTTTACTGTTATAACAGCTACATATTGTTATGTACCAATACGGGCCGTATTGATGGTGTCTGATGATCCACCCTGGCGTTTCCCTAACACACCCCAATCTTTTAGTTTTTACTTATCCTTAAATTATAGACAACGCTAATTTCCTAAGGGAATGTAATAATTTTACTCAAAAGTTGTTTTTTAAAATGCTTGTTTTAGATAGATTATTTTTAGAATTATTTATTTAAAGCACAACTTCATTTATTTCAAAACGCAACAGCAATTCTTGTCTAAAATAACGAAAATTTCGTTATTAAAAAGGTTTGATTCATAAATTATTGGGTTTTAGTTAACATAGATTAATTTGTGGAAGATATAATTTATTTAATTTTATTATTATTATTATTATTTGAACTACAATCTAATCTATGGTCTAGTGTCTTACAATTTTAATAAGATGGAACAAGTTGAGATTTTGAAACTTTATTTTTAGATATGTCAAAATTTTTATATTATTATATCATGCGATGTATGACATGCTAATTTCACTCGGCTTTTAAAAACATTTTTGAGAGGCCCCGAGTCTCGGGAGTCCCCTCAGTTGGCAAACATTAAACCCATAGTCCTTAAACCATATTTACATTATTATAGCAGCGGAATTTAAGGTGATTACTTAAATAAGGTACACATATTAAACACACATTAAAATATAGCCCACTCTGATAACAGTTATATAATACAGCCAGTCTATGCCAGGATAGTCTTCAACGTATGCCATGAGCCCTCCTGGTCTTCTTTATCAAACTATTCAACCTGATATGCATGTAAAACAAGTCAGCTTTATGCTGGTGAGTTCTAAATTCATTTCTTAGAAAAATCCTTATCCATTCATATCATCACATAACATAATTCAAATACATAGCGTACATGTTCTCATATCATAATTACATAATATACATAGCATCATAACATAATTCATACAGTGAAGGAACCTTACCGTCAACTGCTGACCCTGAAGTCAAACAGGCTTGTGCAGCACAAGACTCTTAAACTATCAACCCGAAGTCGATAACATATACATGCATAAGATTTCCTCAACTGGCGACACACAGTCGGCAGGCCTATGTTTCCACAGGACTCTTTAACCATCAACCGAAGTTGACGGCTCATACCGGTACAAGACTTCTTTACATACATCATTCATATCCATAACATAGTTTAAATCATTTAAACCATCATAATCATAATCAATTCCACGCACCGCAGTGCTCAAGTTCTGCCCAACCGCAGCTGGCAAAAACCACATTTCCTCCTCGACCTCGGCCGAGTGTCTTACAAATAAATTATTTATTTCTCAACCGCAGTTGAGACTTAAAACATTCTTTACATCTCAGCTGAGACTCTTGAAATCATTTGCTTCTCAACCACAGTTGAGACTTAAAATATTCTTTACTTTAAAACATTCTTTTCTTGAATACATTCCTCAGCTGAGACTCTTAAAATCATTTATTTTACAACATTCTTTATCTGAAAACATACTTTTTTCTGAAAACATGCTTTACCTGACCATAATCAGGTTAAAATCACTTTCATACAATAACTTTATAACATACATACAATCATTTCCATAAAACAACTTTATAACATGCATATCAGCCCAAAATGATAAAACATTTAAATAGGGCTACAAAGAACTCACTTAATGTCTCACGGTAGCAAGATCACTCGCAAACTGGTACTAATGGTGTAATTATGCATTAGTTTATGTTTGATAAGTTATTTAGGTTTTAACTTACTGATTAGATCTTTCTGAACGTCCAATGTCAAAGACATTGCCTTGATAGTCAGGATAACCTTGGATTAATCAAATAGTTAATGTTGTTGATTATTATGATAAAACAGTTCCTAGACAGATTAATGGCTTAGATTTGATCAATCCTTATTTGATTACCCAGATATCATGAAATATCACAATGTAGTATTAGAATAGGTTTAATAACCATCTTTAACATACTAATCTGACTGTTATCATAAACATCAGATAATCGTTCCAATGAGTATGTTAATGATTGTGATTAGTTTGAAACACTTAGATTTAACCTTTGCATTTCAAAGATTAACCAAACTAATCACCTACATTGTCATAATCAAATGGATTAAACCATTATAATCATAGTTGTGATTTCATGCAAACCGAGCATTACAACGGATCAAAACAAAGATTTAACCGTTAGAACATCAAGTTCTTCATTTACAATCATTCCTAGCCATCATTTAGGCAATAATCAACAATCCTAACTATGTCATTACGTTTAAAATCAAGATCTAATCAATCAAAATCAAACTAGAAGGTTAAAGCGAATCATTACCTAATCTGACCGATTTCTGCAGTTAAAACAACGATCAGGACTTGTAAACACGTTCCCTGATGCGATCCACACAATCTAATGATCTTAAAAGTGATGTTGGATGGTGAAAAGTGAGTTTTGGTCGTCTGTGGTGAGTCTGGGTTTGATAGTTTGAAAAATTATATTTCTGCATGAAATCTGATGAAGAAGATCAATCTATTCCACCGCCTCACCCGTCGCGTACCGCGACGAGGAGTCAAATAAGGCTTTGCGTACCGCGAAGAAATCCGGAGGAATCTTAGATATTTTTTAACCATCGCGTACCGCGAAGAATCGTCAACCTCTCCGTCGCGTACCGCGAAGAAATCCGGAGGAATCTTAGATATTTATGAACCATCGCATACCGCGACGAGTCCAGAAGTTCCATACTTTGAAATTTTTCTTCGTTTCGCAATTCCGAACAATCCGTAACTCCGTTTCGCGCACGGTCTTCGCCCACGTTCACAATTTCTCACGTACTATCATCTTGTAATAATTTCGATTGTCAACTCAACGTGGATTTCATGCGCGATCAAATGTGCTAAATCTTCGGTTGTTACAAATCTACCCTCCTTACAATAGGTTTCGTCCTCGAAACCTGTTACGTTTCAAACAAATATGGGTAGAGTCGTTTCATCTCGTCTTCAGTCTCCCATGTCGCCTCAGATCCTGTTTGGTGTTTCCATTGAACCTTAACTTGTCTAATCATCTTGTTACGTAATTGTTTTTCTTTCGTGCCAACTATTGCAACTGGTTCTTCTATGTAGTTCAACTTTTCATCAACTTCAATATCATTTAAAGGCACATATGCTACATCATCTGCTAGACATTTTCTCAAATGTGAAACGTGAAATGTCGGATGAATTCCACTCAGTTCATCTGGCAGATCTAATCGGTAAGTTACCTTACCGACCCGTGCCATTATTCGAAAAGGTCCAATAAATCTCGGACTCAGCTTTCCTCTTTTCTTGAATCGAATAATTCCCTTCCATGGTGAAACTTTTAATAATACTTGATCACCTACCTCAAACTCTATTGGTCTTCGACTTTTGTCAGCGTATGACTTCTGTCGATCCTGTGCAGCTTTCATTCGCGCTTTGACTTGTTGAAGCTTTTCAGTCAATTCAACTACTGCAGCTTTGCTTCCCACTTCTTTCTGTCCTACTCCTCCCCAACACACAGGTGTTCTACAACGTCGTACGTACAACGCTTCGTATGGTGGCATTCCAATACTAGCATAATAGCTGTTGTTGTAGGAGAATTCCACCAATGGTAAATGATCATCCCAACTACCACCAAAATCAATAATACAAGCTCTGAGCATATCCTCCAAGGTTTGGATAGTCCTTTCAGACTGTCCGTCGGTCTGAGGATGATATGCAGTGCTGATATTGAGTCTTGTGCCCATCAATTCATGAAACTGTTTCCAGAATCTTGAAACGAATCGCGTGTCACGATCTGACACTATATAAACTGGAACTCCATGTCTTGTAATTATTTCTTTCACAAATAATTCAGACAGTTTCTCTGATGTATAAGACTCACGTATAGGCAAGAAATGAGCACTTTTCGTTAACCGGTCTACAATCACCTAAATAGCATCATGACGTTTCGCCGTAAGAGGTAATTTAGTTATAAAATCCATGGTGATGTGTTCCCACTTCTATTTCGGGACTTCTAAAGATTTCACATAACCATAGGGTTTCTGATGTTTAGCTTTTACTTGCGCACATGTCGAACATTTGTTAACGTACTGCATTACATTACATTAAACTTCATACCTGGCCACCAATAGTTTTTTCGGAGGTCTTGATACATTTTCGTTGCACCAGGATGAATAGAGTAACGTGACTTATGTGCTTCGTCTAGAATCCTTGACCTGATGTCCCCGTTTCGTGGAACCCACATTCGACCAAATCGGATCTTAACACCAAATTCATTTTCTTCTAGATTCTTAACTTGACCAAAGATTCTTTTGAATCCCACATTTTCTTCCTTTAATCCTTCCTTCTGTGCATCCTTAAGTTCATTCAGGAAATCTGGTGTTATTACCAAACTATAAGACTTAACTCGTATAGCAGGGTGTTTTGTCTTGCGACTTAGAGCATCGGCCACCACATTTGCCTTTCCCGGGTGGTACAAGATCTCACAATCATAATCCTTTAGCAGCTCAAGCCATCTTCTTTGTCTCATATTCAAATCTTTCTGTTCAAAGAAGTATTTTAGGCTTTAATGATCCGTGTAAATTGTACATTTGACTCCATATAGATAATGCCTCCAAATTTTTAAAGCAAATACCACAGCAGCCAATTCCAAATCATGTGTTGGATAATTAGCTTCGTGGGTTTTCAATTGTCTTGAGGCATATGCTATTACCTTTCCTCTTTGCATAAGTACGCAACCCAAACCTAGATAAGACGCATCTGAGTATACAACCATGTCTTCATTACCATCCGGTAATGCTAAGATAGGAGCTTCAGTTAATCTCTATTTTAATTCATCAAAAGCTTGGACTTGAGTTGGACCCCAGTCATATTTTACTTCCTTCCTAGTCAATTTTGTCAACGGTGTAGCAATCCTGGAGAAATCCTGGATAAATCTTCTGTAGTAACATACTAATCCGAGAAAGCTACGAACTTCCGTTGGTGTTTTCGGAGGATTCCATTTCATTACCGCTTCTACTTTAGCTGGGTCCACCATTATGCCTTCTGGACTAATGACATGACCTAAAAATTGTACTTCTCGTAGCCAAAAGGCACATTTGGAGAACTTGGCATAAAGCTTTTCTCTTCTTAGCATTTCAAGTACTTCCCGTATGTGACAAGCATGGTCACCTTCACTCTTTGAATATATCAAGATGTCGTCAATAAACACAATCACTGATCGGTCTAACATAGTTCTGCACACCCGATTCATCAAATCCATAAACGCCGCAGGAGCGTTTGTTAATCCGAAAGACATCACAAGAAACTCATAATGTCCATTAAGCGTGCGAAAAGCTGTCTTCGGAATATCTTGTTCTCTCACCTTTAGTTGATGATACCCTGATCTGAGATCTATTTTAGAAAACCAGCTTGCCCCTTGTAATTGGTCAAATAGATCGTCAATTCTTGGTAACGGATACTTATTCTTTATTGTGAGCTTATTCAATTCCCTATAATCAATACACATTATCATGCTTCCGTCCTTTTTCATTACAAACAACACGGGTGCACTCCAAGGTGACACACTTGGTCATATAAAACCTTTGTCTAGAAGGTCTTGTAGTTGGGTCATTAATTCTTTCATCTCAGTTGGAGCTAGACGGTATGGTGCCTTGGTGACAGGTTGAGCTCCTGGCACAACATCAATTTGGAATTCGATTTCCTGATCAGGTGGAATTCCTGGAAAATCCTCAGGAAATACATCAGGAAAGTTACACACCACGGGTACGTCTTCCAATTCTTTTACCTTAATTTCTTTGTCAATAACATAAGCCAGATAAGCCCCACACCCTCGCCTCATAATTTCACTTGCCTTAATCATTGAAATGACTTTAGGCACGTTAAACACTTTATCCCCGTAAACCGTTACTGAACTCCCATTAAGAGCTGTTAAGAAAATCATATTTCGTCGACAGACAATGTTAGACTCATGTTTGGCCAACCAATCCATGCCCAAAACTACATCAAAACCTACTAACGAAATCACAAACAACTTAACAGGGAATCTATGACCTTCTATATCAATGTAACAATCATCATCAATGGCCTCCGTTACTCTAGTGGATTTACCAAGAGCAGTTTCTATGTCAAAGGCATTTTCTATCTTTTTAACATTAGCACGCAGTTTATCGCAAAAAGTAATAGCCACAAAGATCATACTTGCACCAGAATCAAATAGCACTGAAGCAGGGATATCGTTAATCAAGAATGTACTTGTCACCACATCCGGGTCTTTAGCTGCCTGATCTTTACTCATAGTAAAGGCACGAGCTTTGGCATTTTGCCTCTCACCTCCCTTGCTACTTTCAGTTTTGTTGACTTCCGTAGATATTGTCTTTGGTTTAAACAATTCTTTCTCACGTGACCGATTCCACCACAATTGTAACATTTTGGCGTACTTGGACAATTATGCGAGAAATGTCCAGTTTTTCCACAACGGTAGCACAAAGTAGTCCCCAGAAGACATTCTCCCCTTTGTCTCTTTCCACATTTAGTGCATGTTTCAAATTCTTCCCTTCTAAACTTTTTCATAGGGGGTCCTGGTTTGTCATTTCGGTTTCTTTTAAATCTAGATGACCACTTTTGCTTAGGTTCTTCCTTTAATGGTTCTGCTTCCAATACATCATCCCAGACAATACCGCTAATTTCTACGGCCGATTCAAAATTTTTGGGAGCATGCGCCTTTACATGTGTTCGAACTCTAGGTGGTAGTCCTTCCACATATAACTTCAGTCTGTGTTCCTCCGTGCTTACCAAATGAGGAATCAGTCTTGACATTTCATTAAATTTTGACGTATATTGCCGATGATTCATACGTCCAGCTTTCAAAGTCAGAAATTCCCGCACGATTTTATCAATTTCATTCTTCGGACAAAAGTGTTTCGTAACCAATTCTTTTAAGTCATCCCATTTCAAGCCTTCCACATCAGCAGTGGGCTTTGACTGCTTGACGGTGTTCCACCAATGTAGAGCTTCTTCAGTAAATGAATGAGCTGCAAATTTCACAGCTTGATCAACCCGACATTCACTTATATCGATAACCGCCTCCATAGCCGAAATCCAATGGCAGGTAGCCACCGCATCTTTCTTACCATCAAAGGATGGGGGATTGCACCCTTTAAAAGCTTTGTAATCACATCCTTTGGGTCCTTTTGTACATGAACCCTTACCTTTAGAATTAATGATCAATACATCGTCTTCATCTTGCTCTTTGTTAGAGCTGTTGACTTTCTCTCCTTCCTCATTAGCTCCTTCTTTAGTAGTTTCCTTTTCGGCTTTGGTTCTATCTGGAGGTAGTAGGTCTTTTAAAATTTTACGAACTTCATTAGATATTGCCTTTACCACATCCGGTTCCAGCCTAAGTTCCTCCTCTTCATTTTCTTCTTCAATGTTGACTTCAGTTTTCTCATTATTCACTGGTACCTCCTTAGTTTGCTTCTTATTTTTAGGTGGTCGGCCTCGACCTCTACCACGTCCACCTCCTCTCCCTTCGCCTACCATTTTAGTTTTCTATACATATTGCAAACAACCACGTGTCAATCAAAGTAATAATTCAGGACGTAATAAGCATTGTAAATTGTTAATCAAGTGTAATTAACTATTTACCTCACTTATAAGTTCTAAACATTCCCAATCATGAACACATTATCATTCGCAACATCATACTAATTTAATCTATATCTTAAACATAACAAAGCTCTAAGGTCATATGCTCATGGCATCAAACTACCCTTGACTGGCATTCTTATCATTCTATCCCATTTTCAGTCTAAGTCCAGCCATTAGGGATGACCGGATCTCTCAAACTATGGCTCTGATACCAACTTGAGAGGCCCCGAGTCCCGGGAGTCCCCTCGGTTGGCAAACATTAAACCCATAGTCCTTAAACCTTATTTACATTATTATAGCAACGGAATTTAAGGTGATTACTTAAATAAGGTACACATATTAAACATACATTAAAATAAGCCCACTCTGATAACAGTTAAATAATACAGCCAGTCTATGCCAGGGTAGTCTTCAACGTATGCCATGAGCCCTCCTGGTCTCCTTTATCAAACTATTCAACCTGATATGCATGTAAAACAAGTCAGCTTTATGATGGTGAGTTCTAAGTTCATTTCTTAGAAAAATCCTTATTCATTCATATCATCACATAACATAATTCAAATACATAGCATACATGTTCTCATATCATAATTACATAATATACATAGCATCATAACATAATTCATACAGTGAAGGAACTTCACCGTCAACTGCTGACCCTGAAGTCAAACAGGCTTGTGCAGCACAAGACTCTTAAACTATCAACCCGAAGTCGATAACTTATACATGCATAAGATTTCCTCAACTGGCGACACACAGTCGGCAGGCCTATGTTTCCACAGGACTCTTTAACCATCAACCGAAGTTGACGGCTCATACCGGTACAAGACTTCTTTACATACATCATTCATATCCATAACATAGTTTAAATCATTTAAACCATCATAATCATAATCAATTCCACGCACCGCAGTGCTCAAGTTCTGCCCAACCGCAGCTGGCAAAAACCACATTTCCTCCTCGACCTCGGCCGAGTGTCTTACAAATAAATTATTTATTTCTCAACCGCAGTTGAGACTTAAAACATTCTTTCCATCTCAGCTGAGACTCTTGAAATCATTTGCTTCTCAACCACAGTTGAGACTTAAAATATTCTTTACTTTAAAACATTCTTTTCTTGAATACATTCCTCAGCTGAGACTCTTAAAATCATTTATTTTACAACATTCTTTATCTGAAAACATACTTTTTTCTGAAAACATGCTTTACCTGACCATAATCAGGTTAAAATCACTTTCATACAATAACTTTATAACATACATACAATCATTTCCATAAAACAACTTTATAACATGCATATCAGCCCAAAATGATAAAACATTTAAATAGGGCTACAAAGAACTCACTTGATGTCTCACGGTAGCAAGATCACTCGCAAACTGGTACTAATGGTGTAATTCTGCATTAGTTTATGTTTGATAAGTTATTTAGGTTTTAACTTACTGATTAGATCTTTCTGAACGTCCAATGTCAAAGACATTGCCTTGATAGTCAGGATAACCTTGGATTAATCAAATAGTTAATGTTGTTGATTATTATGATAAAACAGTTCCTAGACAGATTAATGGCTTAGATTTGATCAATCCTTATTTGATTACCCAGATATCATGAAATATCACAATGTAGTATTAGAATAGGTTTAATAACCATCTTTAACATACTAATCTGACTGTTATCATAAACATCAGATAATCGTTCCAATGAGTATGTTAATGATTGTGATTAGTTTGAAACACTTAGATTTAACCTTTGCATTTCAAAGATTAACCAAACTAATCACCTACATTGTCATAATCAAATGGATTAAACCATTATAATCATAGTTGTGATTTCATGCAAACCGAGCATTACAACGGATCAAAACAAGGATTTAACCGTTAGAACATCAAGTTCTTCATTTAGAATCATTCCTAGCCATCATCTAGGCAATAATCAACAATCCTAACTATGTCATTATGTTTAAAATCAAGATCTAATCAATCAAAATCAAACTAAAAGGTTAAAACGAATCATTACCTAATCTGACCGATTTCTGCAGTTAAAACAACGATCAGGACTTGTAAACACGTTCCCTGATGCGATCCACACAATCTAATTATCTTAAAACTGATGTTGGATGGTGAAAAGTGAGTTTTGGTCGTCTGTGGTGAGTCTGGGTTCGATAGTTTGAAAAATTATATTTTCTGCATGAAATCTGATGAAGAAGATCAATCTATTACACCGCCTCACCCGTCGCGTACCGCGACGAGGAGTCAAATAAGGCTTCGCGTACCGCGAAGAAATCCGGAGGAATCTTAGATATTTTTCAACCATCGCGTACCGCAACGAGTCCAGAAGTTCCATACTTTGAAAATTTTCTTCGTTTCGCGATTCCGGACAATCCGTAACTCCGTTTCGCGCACGGTCTTCGCCCACATTCACCATTTCTCACCTACTATCATCCTGTAATAATTTCGATTGCCAACTCAACGTGGATTTCATGCGCGATCAAATGTGCTAAATCTTCAGTTGTTACAATTTTTGATTTTTCAACGTACATTAACTTTTTTTTTATTAAATTATGAAGATTTTGTCACATGTGAAATCTCATTTTATATAATTTAATTATGATTTTCCTAATTTCGTGTTACCTAGAAACTCTTGATGCATTGACATTATGGGTTTAATTATTCTAGAATGTTCAAAATAATATATTATACTATATAACTAAAAAGCAACTCAAAGGAATAGTAAATTTTTACTAAATAATTAAAAAGCAACTTAAAGGAATAGTAAATTTTTGATATTTTATTATATATATAATTAAAAAATTTTGATATTTTATTATCTATATAATTAAATGAAAATAAATAGTAATATATATATATATATTAAATAGTAAAAATTAATAATAAATACATATATTATTATATTGAATAGTAAACATTTTATACATACATATATATATATAATGAAAAACACATGGTTCGTAAAATTGAATAATAAATTTCTTGAATCACTAGAAGTTTTATTTAATTTTGAAAAGTAATAAACAAAAATGAGGGCATAAATTTGAGAGATTTTCTTAAAGATTTGTTTTTTATTAACTTTGAGAAATTTGCTTAAATATTTCGGTTTTTGTTTTAATTCAACTGATTGGTTGCTGGTGAAAAAGATTTTATGAGTAATTTTTTTCTATTATTTTTGTAATATATTTGTGTGGATTTTGTATTATTTTATGTTTTTATAAAAAATTTATATAGAGTTCATGATTAAAAAATTAAATTTTCTATGTAATTTATGCTTCTAGGAATGATATATAATACCCGTTCACAGGAGTTTAATGTGATAATCCACCGTAGCGCGCGGGATGGAAAAAACCTAGTTTATATTAATAAATAAAACAACATTACATTTGTGTCTCTCTGACTCTCCGGTGACTTCTCTTTTTATTTTTTCCCTCTCTTTTATTTAATAACTATGTTAAATAATAATTTTTTTTCCCTCTTATTACATAACGAAGATATTAAAATATATACTTTTAGAAATTAAATAATAATTTATTATTTTTTTTGTCACTATGTACTTTATGAATATATAAAAAATTCAACAATATCTTTTACTTTTTACTTATCTAATTGTTTAATATTTTATTGATCTATTCTTGTGTAACACATAAATTTCAACATAGTATATACACACACTAGCTTAGAAACAATGTATAGTATGAGTTAGCGCATATTTTAAATAAAAGTGTTTATGAAGGTTACAAGATTTATATGTTGAATGGGGTTATTAGTTGGTGAAATAAAAAATAACGAATATGCTTTGTAGCATTTGTTGAAATAAGAAATAATAAAAATCTAACAATTATAAATAACAAAGGTTTAAGAATTATAAAATTATATTTTAATTTTTAAGATAACATAATTAAAATCCTCTAATTATTTTATCAAGTTTTAGTATATTATTTGAATTTATATTTTTTGAATGGTGTAGCTTGATAGATAAATTTAGTTTTAGTTATTCGTTAGAATTAATTGAATATTTAAATGTGAGATTTGAAAAATATGGATCTCAAAATTATTAAAATGAAAAGTTTAACATGATTATATATATTAAATGATTAATTTTTAAAATATTAAGGACTAGTATAGTGGTGATATTTGAACTACTCTTTTTGGGTTCCCTTATTGGTGAAGAGGATAAAAGAAGATATACATGGGTTTTGACAAGGTTGTTGTAATTCTACGCTACTAGCAGGAACTTGGGCTTTGTCGGGTTAACTATGACTAGAATTGCATAATTTCTATACGAATCAAGGTTTAGAAAAGAAAGTTTCAACTCTAGTGACAAATGCCCATAATGTATGTGCATGGCAAAATATTGTATAAATCAATTTCTTTACAAATAAATCTTAAAGATATTATAGTTACATTTATTTTATTTTTTTACTGTATCTGATAAATCGAACAAGAATTAAAGTGGTTCAACACCATTCTTATGCATTCATGAATCCTATTGAAAACTTAAAAAAAAAAAAAAAACATTTTACGAAGGAAAAATAATGTATAACTACTTATTTTATTTTCATTGGTTAATAGAATGCACGCAATAATTCTTGGTAAATTAACAAAGATTTTTGTATGCGGTGAAAAGAAAACGTTATTGAATGTTTACTTGTTTTAATTTGAACCCACCTTGACATGGTGCAGGACGCAACATAATATACTGTAGATAAAACTCGGTTTCTTATCATTATGACAAGAAACATTATGTATGAATAATAAAATTATTTAAATAATAACTATTATAAAATCAATACTTATATTTTGCAAAAGTTATTAACTATGCCAAGATGGCTTATTGCAAAAAAGCCAACGCTTTTTTACGGAGGGTCATTGTTCAACCATGGCCAAGGCTACTTTTGTTTTCTTCGTTTTTATTTGTCAGCGTTTTTTTCGTATTTTTTACGCTGAATTTTACAAACGCAACAGTTTTTTTTTATTATTTTTGTTTTACGATTTTTAGCATTGTGTTGTTATGTTTCTGTCTCTATTCTTTGAGAGTGTCACATGCTTTTGCGATGATTCAATTTATTGTTTTAGGGCGAATTAATTGCTATTGCGGTTGGAATACTCATATCGGCAAAACAATATGACTCAAGTGTTTCTTGATACTAGATTTTACGACAAAGCACAACCTTTTTTTGTGTAACAGTCACGCTTACACCGAGTAAACTTTAGGATTTTATGTCGGAGTGATAACCATTGTGTTGTGTTTTATATCTGAATATTAATATATGAAATCATGTCTTCATTCTAATATTCACAATCATAGTGGAATTCTCGCTACAACGCGTGAATAATCCACAAGTTTAGTATATTTTATAAAGATGCATATGAAATTATTCCAAAAAAGATAAACTGTTCATTTGATTTAATTTTCTTGAATTTTAAAGACGAAACAACACACATTTAAAGCTCCCAATGAATTTAGAGGTGTTAACACGACTTAAGCAACATATGTAAATGACTTCTACTTTAACTTAAGACAAAAGGATGCATTCTGGGCTGATATATTATGCTTGCGTATTAAATGGTTCCTTAGGCCCCTCGACACCAATTTGGGCCCTAAAATGTCAAGTTTAATTGAGTTATTATGTTGAGCTGTCAGCCTGTGACGCGGTGTTTTCAATTGGCCCAAAAGTTGTAAACCAGATGGGCCTACATTTTTCTTATTGTATCAATGCCTTTTCGTTAAAAACATAAACATGTTTGAGTAATTGGATATAGGTTCGAAATTGATTGAATTTTCTTGAAAAATTAACGCCTAATTTTTATTTTATTTTTAAAAAAGGAAGGTTAGAGAAATAAAAAACTAATATTTTATAAAAATATGTCTATACGTGATGACTTTTGACTTGTTTCATACATCCACTTGACCTTATAGAAATAAAACATAACACTCGTAGTATATTCATTAGTAAGCATGCAGACCACATAAAAAGCCGTAAGATATTCGTGTCGCTTTTTAAAATGTTAAATTGGTTTGGTTAAAACAAGTTCTAACTAACACATAGAATGACAAATAATAATTATAGCAAATATATTCTATAAATATTGTGTTTCTTGTCTAAAACAAGTATATGAATAAAACTCAGTGAACTAAATGGCACAAGGTGACGTGCGTTTTTTTGGTTGGTCAATAAGTTAGTTTCTTGTTTGAAATAATTTATGGAAAACCTTAAGTTTGGTGGCTAATGAGTAAGCTTTTATGTTGTTAGGATGCTTATGTTCAGTAATTAGTTACAACTCATTTTAATTGGAACGAAATTGTTGTTTTTTAAAATGATGCATTTAAACCCAAACTGATTTTACTTAAAAAATTTCTTGACCCGCACCCATACTGACCTGTATTTGTTCTGACTTGTTACCCAACCCAACCCAACTCAATTAGTTTGTTAGGCATATAGATTTAGGGGCTGTTTGGTTGTGTCTGAATGATTAAGTGCTGAATGGTCAAGATGTCTGAATGATTAAGAGGGTCTGAATGATTAAGTGCTGAACCAGTTAAGAGCGTTTGGTTTGAACATCTAAATAAAACAACAAAAAATCCCCTTTCTCTCAAAAACCCTACTTTCTCGTCGGCCATAACACCCGACCCCATCGTCGAGCACCACCGGCGAGCACCACCGCGAGCACCACTGTCAAGTTGTCTACTCCTTCGGCCTTCACTACCGCGAGCACCACCACGAGGTCGCGTCCCATCTTCATCGATTTTAGGGTTTCGTTCGCGTCGGTCGCCGCCTCCGTCGCCACCTCCGTCGCCTCCTTGTGGTGTGAACCATCGAGAGGCAGTCGTCGATTGTTCGAAGCATCGCAGTTCGAACCATCTTCTGTTGCCGATGGTGATGGCTGGATCGAAGGAGTCGTCGATGGTGGAGCTGCAGTGGTGGAGCTGCAGTGGTGGTGTGATGGTGGTGGCTGGATCGGAGGAGCCATCGATGGTGGTGGCTAGATCCATGTTCGAACGATTCAGATGTGTGGTGGCTGGATCCACGTCGACCTATCCCCCTTTCACCATTCAGATCCATTCAGACTTGGTCTGAAGTCTGAATGATTCAGACATTCGAACCCATTCAAATGTGTGATTTTTCCCCGAAACAAACGGTCTGAATCTGAAGACACATTCAGACCCAAACAAACAGCCCCTTAATAATGTTATAAAGAGGTATTTTACATGTCCTCATATTTGGCATCATTAAGCTAAGCAAAGGAACTTGATTTAATAACATCTTAGCTTCAAGCCTTTACACTTTAAAAGTCTTCACCACTTCTCTAGCCTCTCATTTAGACTCGACTTAATCTCAACTATCAACACAATATCATCTTCAAAAAGCATGAACTAAGTAAGTGCCTTCTATATCGATTAAAAATCATCCAAGAACATCACAATATGAAACAAGCTCGATACGGATCATTGGTTGAGGCCCTAATCCACACGAAATAAGTATGTGTTACCTATTGGCGAATGGAAGCTTGTTTTAGCCTTGTCGTACATTTGCTACTTTTTTTAGCTAGCAAACTAAAATACCTCTAAACGTACTCCTAAATCTACATCATTTGTCTATAATAAGGCTTAAAACCCTTACCCTTGTAAGAAGAACACCTTTCCAATATCTAGATGCCATTAGGCTCTATCCAAGTCATAAGTACCTTTATATATCTCCTATAAACGGCTCACTAGTCCCCCCTAATGACTAAAAGATGACACTTTTATATTCTTTTTATAGTTTATAAACGGCATATGCAAATCTCGCTTCTTCTCAATATATGTTTTCTTTAATTTGCTTAGATTGTGTATCTACTACATAGTAGACCTCACTGGTAATAATACAAACTCAGTCATAGTAACATGAGTTTTTCACCTGTAGTATTACATAGGAGCTTAATCTGCCTATAGTTAGCATAACATTAAGCATTTAAGCATCTCATTCTCCTCATCTTCCTAAGAGATTTCATCACCTCTTCCTGATATAACGACTAAGATGAGTTATTTCGTTTAGCTCTATCGTTGTTTTCTCCATGATTGAAACCGTTCCGTTGAAAACATTTTGATAATAGTTATGCAATTTCAACTAAACATTCTTCCTCGTTCATCGAGACCCAATCATGCTCTTTTTACGATGTTTACGAATCCAGGATCCTACGTCTAACACTCACCTACTTTTTCAATCTTGAAGTCATTTCTCCCTTTTTAGGTTCCGGTCGTTTATTCATGTTCTCATATGTTGTCATTTTTGCCACAGACACTACCTTCTTCACATCTTGGCCTCTTTAAATCTCTTCCTCAATCTCACTTGCATCTCAAAAGTGCACATCAAGAAGTTCCTAAAACTCTTGATTTACCCTTGTCTAACCTTACACATCCATCATAGCATCCCACATCTGGTCTATGTCGCCATCTAACCATTTCGCGTAAAGACGACGACTTCTCTAAACACTATAATATTTCTTCTTTTAAATTTGCCCATCTATTCTTACTCCTCCCCTAAACCAGGACTTTTCTAATGCCACCATAGTCACACCCTCGTATAACCTCCTAATTCGCAACAGCTACAATCTCCCTGCCTCATTAAAAAATCGCCAATTTGTGCACCTCATTTCTAAAAGCAATAAAAAAGGGGAATTTTTTCTTTTTAAAGAAGAAACTTATAATGCGAGCTCATGGGTCAACAAAAAGTCAAGAAACTCCCTACCACTCATATTTCTATTACAATAACTATGGTTGTAAATTTGTAATGGAACACGAACGAGCCCTTGTTCGTGTCCGTTTGTTTATTTAACTTTTAATTTGTTCACAAACGGTTCAATTGTTGTTTCACAAATTCATAATAATATATTTTATTTAGAAAATAATAATAACATTCCCAATCTCAAACATTAGATAATAATTCACATAAATATAAAGTTAAACACTTGATATAAAAATCTAAAAAAATATCATTAAAGCAAAGGTTAGAAATAATTGTAGTAATTGAAATTATCGTAAACCAATGTCTCCCAAAGATCATTATTTCAAATTACTATGTTTTTAGGAAGATACAAATTCTAAATGACTAGAGTTTAAGTTTAAATGTTATGGTATGAAACTAAAAGTAACAACTTAAGAATATAAAACACTTTTAATGAATAAATAAAATAAACGAATGTAAACAAACATAAATGAACACATTATCGAACATTCACGAACAAAAATGAACAAACACATCATCTATTCATGTTTGTTCATTTATTTAAACGAACGAAATTTTTTGTTCATATTTCTTCAATTATCAAACAAACAAACATAAACGAACTGTTCGTTTATAGCCCTAACCATAACAAAACCTCCACACACTAATGGAAAGGTTCACAAATGGTAACAAGGTATAAAGAGTTCAAATTAACAACTAAGTAACTTACAAGAAAATTTGTATTGTGGGATTCAAATAATTCCAGGAGAAAAATTAACAAATAATAATAAAGGTGAAAGGAAACAGTGTAATATGAGTTACATAATAGATTAAAACATGTCCCTATTAGACTATGTGTAATGAGGTGTGAGCAGAGGCTTGACCATCCTTCATCACGCCCCCACCCCTCACACCACCAATACACACAGGGGCATGACCACCCTGTGGTACGAACATCGTGACCGCCCTCACAACGTGAAGGAGGAAAAAAAGGGGAATAAGTTGTGATGATGGCTTGATGAGAGGGTAATAATAACACGTGAACGGATGAGGGGTGATGGTGTTGGTTGTTTACGTGACGCATACGTGAAGTGATTGGGGCTTGATGAGTACACATGGCCTTTTAATATATGTTTGCCTAGCAACAATGTGAGAGTGGTATAGATGGCACAGGAGGAAAATATTTTTATGATAGGGATGGTGATGCACGACGACATTGCTGATGACAACAATAATGTTGGCGACAACAATAGAAAGTGGTTGCAAGGTGTTGGAAATGGTTATAGTGTAGTGGTGGTGATGGTAGAAACGACGCCGATGATGGCACTAATGCTCTGATGACGGCAGTGGCACCCATCAGCAGCAACTACTTTGCCGGTGGTAACAACACCTATAGTGCCATCAAGACAACATGGTGCAGGTGATGGTGGACGTTAGAACATCATCGGCAACAATGGTGATACTGGCATTGGTTATGATAATTGTGTCAACGCCGGTAGATGTTTACAGAAATTAACTGTAGAGGTAGATGGGTAATGCCATACCATTTAGGCTCATAAATCGGTTCGAATCAACCCATTCAAAACAGTTGCTCATGTGCAAAAAGATCGTTAAAATAAAAACAAGAATATAATATATAAAAACAAGTTCCATCCTATCAATTCTAGAATGAAAATCCAGCTAACAATCAACTGTCACATATCATGAACAAAAAAATAATAATGTAGGATATGTTTTTAGTAGGTAAGTCAATCACTTGGAGTCTTGGACCCTCTAATTCAAAGGGGCATATTTGTCGTTTTAATTCATATCGTCAAAAATTGACCATAATGCCCCCCCAATAGTTTGTTTCTGATGATTCTGGGCAAATCCAGCATACCAGTTAACAGAGAGATCAGATAAGTGAAACGGTGAAAGTTTCTTACACATAAAGATCAAATTACCATAATAGCCCTATCATATAAAATTACCATAATACCCCTTAGTGACTAATTAACAGATATAAGTGACAGTTTGCTTTCTTGCCATGGCATTGTTTCTTTGTTCTTTCAACGGATCATAAAAAGATAAGAATTAACAAATACAAGTAACGAATAGAATCTTGAAACAAATATTAATTTTCACAGTAAAAATAGCAGGCTGCAGGATTATTCTTACAACAATTTATCAAGATTCATCATCTTGCAGCAGATGAGGAGGGCCCGAACCACCATCCGATGACTCGTTATCATCATCTCTGGGTTCGTTGGTATGGGTCTCACCCCAAAGCCGGGTACTGGGTCTCCTTCTAATGGTTACATGAGCCCTGGCTCGAGACGTTCCAGACCAGCTACTGCTCCTTGAACTGCTTCTGGGTCTGAAAACCCGAATAAAGAAAAGAACAGTCATCCAACCCCCTTCATCGAATGACAAACCACTCATGTTATTACCATCAAATTCTTCAGCCCTTTCATCTCCTACAGAAGATTGAAGACTGCTCAAAAGATCCCCAATATCTCTCTGCCTTTCAAATCGCCGCCAGTCACGTTGCCGGTCCGGGTCAGCTTCTGATGGTCTAACCAGCGGGTGAACCAACCGAGCATGCTTTCTCAGGTCCGAATACGTGCCCGAAAAGTCGCAAGTTTCACTAGCACAGGCCCGAGTTTTAGAATTCATAAATACACGAGCCGTTTCCACCACAATCCACCCATTGACCTCCCCACGACACAATGGGCAAACCAGTTTCAACATGGGTGTGGACCCATCCAATCCACTTGGTGAGACCGGGGTTGTGATTCCTTCTTGCTGGTTCACCAACTGTTGGGTTTCAGAAGATGCTTTTTGAAACTGGTCAAAACAGTTTGAGTGTCGGTAACTTGTGTCACACATGAAGGGGCGACAACCGTTTTCGTGTGAAGAACATAACAACAAAATGGCGTTGTGCGGGTGTTCCATACAAACGGGGCATCGGGCTTCTTCCCATTCTTTTATATCTGCGGTTTCTAACGGGCTTTGGGTTAATAATCGCTTAGAGTGACTAGTGTTGCATACATATGGTGAAGCCCAGGTTCTATCAATGGATACAGATCGGTCTCTTCTATCTTTTGGCATCTTTATGCACTTCAATATCTACATAACATTGATCAAACAACGCAAATAACATATAAATTGCTGCACAAAAATTAAAATTTTAAACTACCTCTCTCAAATTATTGTATGAACACCATTCTGTATGATTAATTTGAAGCAGTAAGATTTCAAAATTTTCATCTAATTAGGGCTTTATGGTTTACAGGGCCTTTTCAGAAGATTGAAATTGATTCATCTATCAGTTGAATTTCTGACTTCCAACTTCCATCGAGCTACGGTTTGATGTTTTACGAGACAAATTTGAAATCAAATTTCATTATAAAGCAGGTAAGATCGCAGAATAAGTCACAACAATCGTATAATTTTTTTTTTTAAATCACACAAATTGATCATCATCCAAGCTATGATTAGCCATCGATTAGCATCAAGATCAATAACATAACCAAAAATCAACATCCCACGAACCGAACATAAATTTAAGAACATAGATCACCGACGCACCCAATAGAAAATCGAACATCGTAGACCACAAAAAAGAAAATTATTAAAAAAAAAGAAGAAATTTATAAGAAATTTACCGGTAAACGATCTTGTTTTGCTGATCGATTGATTCCAGAAGAACCCAACAAGAATGATATCCGATGATCCCGGAAACTCTAAACAAGTTGCGGAGATTGAGCTGACGACGATATGCGAAAGTTTTAGAGAGAGAGAGAGAAGAAAAAAGGTTCAGGGCAAGTAGTGGGTTGCTTTAAATGTATATGCAAAAGGAGTCTCCGGTTTTTGAATTTAAACCGATTTAATTTTTATCGAGGCGGCGCCGGTTTGTTTGGCTTTTGTCTAGATTAATTTAAAATGTTTGATAAATCTATTTTATTCAATGTTTTCAGAACCGGACCGGACGTCGAATCGGACGTCTTACTGGTTACTGGTCGAACCGTTCAGACAGTTCGGACCGGTTGGACCGGATTCAAGAACCGGAATAATTTTGAAAAATATTTAATTTTTTAAAAATAAAATATAAGTTTGTGTAATTATATGTTAGTTTAAAAAAAAGTTTTTTCTTCTTGAAATCTTGTCCCACATAAGTGAGATAACAAATAAAGATATTCTTCACTTTTCTATATAAAAGAATGAAAAGAAGCACAAGTTTGTATGAAAAAAGTTGTCCCACATTGGTAAGATAACAAATAAAAGGGTTCCCACCTCTCTATATAAAGAAGAAATGGGAGTACAAATTTGCATGAAAATAGTTGTCCCACATTGGTGAGATAATAAAGGAAGAGGTTTCTCACCTCTCTATAAAAAAAAGAGGAGTGGTAGTTTTTTTTAAAATTTTTAAAAAATCCGGTCCGATCGTTTTTCCGGTTCCGGTCCGACTGCCAAACCGTTTCGGCCGGGTGGCTCGTGAAGGGGCGGTTCTTCTAATTAGTGTGGGCCGGTTGTGTGTGCGGTCCCCGGTCCGACCAGTCGGGCCGGCCGGTCCGGTCCGGTCGCGAAAACACTGATTTTATGTTACGAATTGATATATTATCACGTTATACTAAAACTGAGTTACAACGGTGGTTTAAAAACTTTTATTAATTACATTTAGATACTTATAATTAATTTTATTTTATTTAATCCTTAATTTTTATTAACCGACACCGACTAGAGATTGTTGTTTCCGTTATATAACTTTTTTTTAATAATGGTCCGGTCCTCGTAACAAAGTCAGAATGCATCTTTTAGTGTAAAATATCACAGTTTCTACAGTTATATTTATATATATTCAAGTTGATATACATATCGGCGTATGTTTTTTCTAACTTTTCATTAGTTGCAATCATGTTCCTAAAATTAAATGATTTGGGTCACATATAATATGTTTATGTGATTATTTAACGTAAATTTAAAGTTGGTCTACATTTCGAAGTACATTTTGTTTAACATCCAGTTGAGTCAAATATAATATATTTTTATTCAACATTTCAAATTTGAGTTACTTTGCGTTTTAACGTCGTCGCAACGCACGACTAGCAAAATTACTAGTCTTTACTAATTATGTTGCATAAAGTCTAACAGTGTTTTGCTTTAATTTTGACGGTTCAAACTTCAAACCGATGAAAAACTGTCATAAACAACGTATGGCGTAGGGTGAAATTTGACCCATTTAAACTCGTTGATTTCATTTGATGAATTGATCGATGAAGATAGTCCGATTTCATTTAATTAATTATATTTTATGTTCCTCATAAAAATATTAAAAAAATCCTATAAAAAAAAAAACCAACAAATAAAACTATTAAAATTAATTAATTATTGTTGTTATTATTTATATAAGTGTACTAGTTTTTTTAGTCATTTAATAATAGTAAAAAAAAATTAAAAATGACATAAAACTCGTTTCATATGATGTTACATAATTAAAATATACAAAATACAAAACTTGAGTCATACTGTTTTGTTGATATAAGTATCCAATTATGAAAACGGTGACAACATTACGAACATCAAAATCCATACAAAAAAAATGTCGAGTATAGTCGTAAAATTTATCATCAATAAACACAAACATAACATCCATATTAAGGAGAAATATCTAAATTAAATATATCCCTTTATTAAACATTCAAATTACATATGTCCTCAATGTTTACAAATATCACATGTTCAAAAATTACCTCTTAGTAATGAAAATATTTAAATTGTTTTAGTTAGTTCATTAAGGCTAAAATAGAAAGCACATAATTTTTTTTAATGAAATGAATAAAAATGTAAAATATTTGGTTTAAAAAAGAGAAATATGTAATTTAGTTTTATGGTTGGTTAGATATATGTAATAAAAGATTTTAACAAGGGTAAATATGTAGTTGATCAATGCGCCTTTTTTTTTGTTTTTTAACAAAATTCATATAGGTTTTGATTGTTTAATTTGGCACTTATTAAACTTTGATGGACAACTCAAACAGTAATCCTACTTTTGTGAGAGTCGGGCCCTGCGTTGTGGCGTGGGTTCGACTCCCATGGCTAACATTTTTTTGTGTGTTTTGGTCCTTTTTTTTTCCAACAAAATGAAAGGAAAGAATTTTAACTTTTGTAAATAAAAAATAAAACCTTAACTTCATAAATGGGTTTTAATGAATGATGGTAGCGTACTGTTCGTGGGAAGGTGATACCGAAACCGACTAAATAACAAACTGTTTTTTTGGGTAAGGTTCATGGTTGTAGAAGTCGTTATGCGCTAGTCGGGCGTCGAGGTACCGCCTAGGGATTAATCGGCGCTAGGCGAATTGGAATTTTTATATGTAATTTTACAAATATTTATTATATACACACATTAATATCAATAATTTAATATAATACTTTAAATATATTAAAAAATAAATTTAAACATACTAAGTCAAGTACTTCAAATTACAAACTTAAACAAAAAAATCTGAGTTTATATGTTTAGTGGCAGGATTCAATGTTTCAGATGTTGGATTTGATGTTTTAGAAACATATTAAGTATTTAGGGTTGAGAAATGTCTCGAATAATCACTTATCTGGGTCATTTTTACTCGAAAAAAGATAAAAAACCAAAAAAAATAGGCCGCCTAGGCACCGCCTAAGGCAAAATCGAAAAGGAAGCTGGGCGCCTAGCGCCTAGGCGGCCTAGGCCGATTTTTACAACCTTGGTAAGGTTTAATTTGCAAAACCGAGTTGTTGTAACTTGTAACCCAATACATTTCTTTCTGTATCTAATACGCAACGTGCGTAATGAAATCCGTGAACACGCCGCATCATGTGATATCGCTTATAGGGTAGAATAATGTTTTCAATTTATGTTTCACTCTTCATAACCGACCCGTCGTGTCTTAGTATGTTTTTTAATCATACCAAAACGTTGCAACAGGCGAATTTTAAGTGTGTCACCCGCCGCAACGCGTCGTTAGTTTTCTAGTTACATTTAATTAACAATAGAATAACTTAACAAAAAAAATAAATATTTATTTAATATACAAGATCAACAAAACAAAACAAAAATGCTTAACAATATGCCATTTAAATGTAGATCTAAAAGAACTTGTATTACTTTCTGTATTAAAGACTTAAATGATCCGCTAATAACTAATTATAACAATATAATTATAAGAAATGAAACAGTTTATTATATATACATATACATATAAACTTAACATGTCCCCACACTCTAGCTAGCAGCAAAAACTCGTATCCGACATCATTGAAACTAACAGCTACTCCATATCGGTGTCTAGTACCTTATGTGAACACCATGTGATATATACGTACATGTAAATTATGTATGATTGTATATATATAACAAAGTACATGTATTTATGTATGCACTAAATTATTTTGAGTATGCACTAAATTATAACACACTTTTTTTTGAAAAATTGAAATTTTTTATTTTGCTGCTAAAAAAGTTGTCTAAATTAAATAATGCAACTTCAGCAATAAAACTAACCAGGCTAACATCCATTTTGAAACACTTCTTTATGATTTTTTTTCCTTTTTGTATTTTGTAGAGCTCAATGTACCGGCATACCACACACGATTCTTCGAATCTTCGCTTTTTCATCTTCGTCTAGAGAATGCTCATGCACCGCTCACAATGGCCTGTGGCCGATTGGCCATATTCCAGATGCCATTTGCCGTCTTGTTTCACGATTTGAGAACCCTAGATGGGAAGAACCACAGCAAATGAATGTTGGATAGTCGCCTTATGCTTGGTACCCTGTTGCCCTCATAACCTCGTTAGCAGATTAGCATCCTAGAGCACTAGATAATTAAATTTATTGATCAAGTGGGCTTGGACTATGAAATGTATGGGGCCCATGAAAAAGAAAGCATAAAGATAGATGTGGCCTCAGGTGGGCAAACGGTTTTTTTTTTAAACCGGTTCTGGTTCCGATCAACAAACCGGTTTCGGTTCCGGTTCCAGTTTTTGGCCGATTCTAACCGGTTTTGGTTGTTTCCGGTTCGGGTTTTTTGCCCAACTCTACATAAAGATAGGACTTAAAATTATCTTTAATGGATGGCTTTGGGGCACGAGTTACAATTCTACAAAAATCTTAGTAGAGTTCCAATTTGTGTGAACCCTCAATCGAATAGGAGATAGAGATTAGAGGAAATGAAAATGAAGCAGCGTAAACCAAAAGCAACGGATCTACAAACTTGGAATGGAAAGGGGCAAATGGTAAAATCTGGTTTGAGCATCAAATGTCGTTAAGCCATGTTTGCACCATTGGCAAAAGGCACTTAATAAGACGAAAGGACAACAATAAAAAATAAAAAATTTCACTGTTCAAACTTGTGTGATCAAAGTAAAAAAAACAAAACTTTCTGACCGAAAAAGAAAATTAATTCATTTTTTTGTGTCAAAAGTAAAAGAAAAGGAAATTTATTTTTAAATCAAAAGTTTAATATTAAAACTTTTGTGATCAAAACAAATAAACAAAAGTTTTTTATTCTACTATTAAAACATTCAAAATATTTAGAAGTGTGTACATACATACATACATACATAGGGGATGGATCAATTGAAAACACGTTAAGTTGAAAAAACTTGGAAAATACCATGTAATTTTTTTTTACATTTTTGTAATATTATCAGGGCCATTTTTATTAAAAAAAAATGAAAAAAGCACTGACAAAATTAATTTTAAGAAAAAATAATTTGTAAAAGTGTAACACATATGTAAACAACGTTTAACACATCTATCAGGTCTGGACGGGCAATTACATCTGTGTTAAATCGTTTACAAATTATTTTATAAAAAAAACAATTTTGTTGGTGTTTTTATGTTTTTTTAATAAAAATGACCTTGTTGATGTTACAAAACAGTAAAAAAATAAAAAATATATATATATATGTATGGTTTTTTCAATGTTTTCAACTTAAGGGGTTTCTGAAAGGAAAAATTACCAAAATACTTAAAGTTACCAACTTTTTACCATATTAAGGGATGTTTGATAGCCTTTTAATGGAACCATTAAGAGGCTACCTCTTAACTGTTCAGTATTCAACGCGTTTGGCTTTAAATAAATTAACATTTTAATGATTCAGTTTAACACTTATCCATTCAGCCCCCGGTTTCATTTTTAGGCGTCACTTTAGATGTCATTTTACTGTACTTTTTGTAAAAATACGGGCCCACATGCTGGCGGCTTTGTCAGGGTCTAAATAGGTGTCTTAAGACCTCTTTTCTACCGGCGTCTGAAGACACCTGTAAACGCCTAATTTAGACGCTCATTCTGACGTCTTTTTAAAGTCTTTAGACTTGAAAACAACGTCTTTAGATGCTGGTTCTAGATGGATGTGACCTTATCTGATTTGACTGATTTGACGGCTTAAAGACGTCGCTTTCCAAAAAGACGTCAGAATTGACGTCTAAATTAGGCATCTTAAGAAGCCGGTAGAAAAGGAATCTTGAAACACCCATTTAGACCCCGACAAAGCCGCCAATATGTGGGCACGTATGTTTACAAAAAGTACAGAAAAATGGGCGTTTAAAAATGAAACATGAGGCTAAATTTAAGTGATTAATTTGGTAAAATGTTGGTCTAACTTTGAGTATTTTGGTGATTTTTCCTTTTTAAAATATACATCTCCTATATATATACACCCTATATAGGGTCAATTTTTAAACCACTCTTATTGCAGTAACCCATATATCTCTGTTAAGATCAATCCAAATATTTGTTTTCTTTTCCTAAATATTATTATGACACATAAACAACACCTTTTCTTTTATGTGTATGTAAATTTATGTGACACATCGTAAAATCCAGGTCATATTTTATATTAATTAAATGTTTATTTAATTAGCATTTGCATACATGACACTAGAATTAGTTTAATTTAGTGTGACACGTGGCACGACCATACAATCACAGTCACACATCAGGATAATTCGAGGAATTATCAAAAAACCACACACATATGTCAAAGTCACGAACGTTGGTGAACGTCACAACAATTAGGCACAAGAACACTTCACGGGTCAATTATGACTAATTATTAACGATTAGACTTCAAACGATGCTAAAACGACGCGTTACAGTCGAGGAACGAGCAAAAACGAGCCCAAAGCATGAAACTAGGCCAATTGGCTTATCCGGTGGGTTAGGCGTTACGCCTAGGCCAGCCCTTCACCTCCGGCGGTACGTGCGAGAAGGGCGAGGGCACCCCTTAGCCGGCTGACCCGCGCGCTACGCCTGGCGCCAAACACGCCCGCTAGGCGATGCGCCTGGGAGCTCTGACAGCTTAAAAATCTTCTTGAGCAACCCAAATTCATAATTACCCTACCATAATCATTTTGGGCGAATTCAGACGCCATTAGCACGAGATTATCCTCCCCAAAACATCTGCCATCATATCAACACTCCATAATCACCCTTGGAAGCCATTGTTGAGAGCATTGAAGCTTTGGAAGCTTGAGAGAAGAGTTGGAACTCAAACCCCACCATCACCATCTTGTTTCTGAAAACCAGCGCTGTCCATGAGCATTAGGAGCAGTATTGATCATCATTTCTGCCATCTAGAGTCTTTAGAAGGTAGTTTCACCTCCCTAGTAGCTTAAAATCACCTTTAAACACACATGCAAGCACTAGATCACGCATGCAAGCACTAAATCTACACATGCACGACTTTTAGATCTAGGTTTGATGTTATTTCTACTGATAATGATGATCTAGAGTGATTAGATGGTGTATTTTGATGATCCATGATGTTGTAGATGTGTCAAATTGCATAACTTGTTCAAAAGTATTGAAATACTTGCATGCATGTATGATCTATGGCTAGTTGGATGATTTTGGATATGCATACATGCTTATTGGTGTTGTTGATGATATATTACAAGTTTTGTTATCAATAAAATGGTCAAAATATGATTATTTGGTGAACTTGCTAAATACAGTAACTTTTATGTTGCAAAATGGTGTTATGGGTGAAGAGATGAACATGCATGTGTATAGGAATACCATTTGTGTGATACTATTATGATATGTAGCCTAAGAAATTGAGTTTAGATGGATTTGTGGTCATTTTAGACCAAGTTACTATTTATAGTAACTTTTATAACTTAAATCTTGCTAGATGATAATTTATGCTAAATGAACATGTTTAAATGATGATTGGGGTCATATTATGATGATATTTGGTATAAAAATGAATTATGAATGTTTAGAATAACCATTTGATGAATAGTTGACAAAGTTACTATATGAAATCTTGAAATAGAAACGTAAGGCACGACTTGAGCATACTAAATGACTTAACATTATATGATATGATTATTGTGAATTAACTTAGATGATTCTTGATGTTAATCATGCTAGATATGGAAACTTTCCTTTTTAGGAAACTTTAATGAATAAAAATGACTTGTATGTTTATATGATCGATTGTAATAATGTGCTATGTGCTAACATGATCACGTAGGATTAACAAGCATGCTAGAATTTTTTTTAAAAGCGATAAGTAATGTGAGCTTGCTAAAAATGGAAACTTACTATAAATAGTAAGTTGTCCATGAACGCGATTTGCGCGTTTTGCACACAAGGAGCACAATCACGAATGTTACACGAATCACAACCGACACACGGTTCACCAACGGGTCGTTGACTTAACACGGTCAAACACGGTCAAGCGCGGTCAATGTGGACCTACACGGACAAACATATCAACCGAGAGTTGTTGAGCACAAACAAGAGCACGAACACGAACACAGTCACCTACACGAACTCACATAAGCTATACGATATAAGTAGCCGGTGACAGTTTCGCCGTCGAGATCAGGAGCTTACGCTTTCATTTTCCGATTATCACTAAGGTGAGTTTACGACCCCTCTTTAACTCTTTTACTCTTTTACAAACTTTTCAGATACGTGTCTCGACCTTGTGTATGATGGTTTATTAGACAAACATAAGTGTTGTAATCGTAACAAGCCCTCACAAAGTCTTGGGTGTGACGAACCCCACGTGGCACAATACTGACTGGAGGTCGGGACACGTGAAATCTCGACCTATCTTTCCATGTTATTACGAGACATGGCGGAGGCAAGGACAAGCAAGTCTAGTTCAGTAGTGACGCACTGACACTTAGAGCCTAGGGCTCGGGACTAACATTTTAATAAACAACATGACACATGATTTCTGATTATTATCTATGTATATCAAAACCTGTGAACTCACCAACCTGTGTGTTGACACTTTCTTTTTAAACATGTATTCTCAGGTAACTTGTCACACCCCGAGCCGGCGGACTGGATCGACTTTCCCGCCGGGCGGAAGGTTCCCGGGGCGCGATATCGTTTGATAATCGAAATGATCAGATTGTTTACGTAGCACATGAGTTATAAATGAGAAATGCTAACATGACATCAATACAGAATTACAAAGTTAAATTACATAGTCATGTTCATAATTTAACTAAGTAATTCTCCCAAAAGAATCACTGTGGCTTCTATCTTGTAACTGTACAAGATATACAAAATATGATTCACTCTTTTGTCATATCAAAAGTATGCAACACAAAATAAAGCTAGGTCTTCTAGGAGTCCACTAGCTTAGTTCTTGCATATGGGTCCTACACCTGTTCGTCACCTGAGAAAACATGCATTTAAACAAAGTCAACACTAGGTTGGTGAGTTCATAAGTAAAGTAATTGAAAACCTTGATTCATTCACATGCACAATCACAATGTAATTTCTGTTACTTGTATGTTGTTGTTTCACACGTTCACCCAATGGCTTCTCAATAGTTATATTCACAAGTAATATATCATCCTAGTAGTTATGCTTATATATAGGGCATATGTAAGGGAATCAAGCGCTAGCCAACATCCCACCACATAACTACTAGAACTCCACACTACTTGCAATACAACTATCGATATCCATCTCCATATCACATGTTCATCTCATTGGTTGGTCACCTGTTATATCATGTATAGAATAATATAATAATGGGGTTTAGTTATCAAACCAAAGTATAGATAACCCTTATATGTATTAAGGATATTAGATTTACTTAATCTGCTCCTTGTATTATTCTATTACTTGTGGGGTTAATTGTCGATCACTTTTAAATATTAAAAGTTCTAGTTAACCACTTGTTATTTGTTCTCAACTTGTAACGCATAGAGCCTAAAAGGAATCCATTGTAATCCTCACGTAATCAGATTACAATGCATCCGATTCACCTCTATCACGTTATGTGTTCTCATTGTTGTTAACAAAGTTAAATAAGAACTTGTGTTATTACTTTATGTTAACTGATGTGTGAATGATGTTGTTATCATGAAGTTACCTTATCATGATTATCATTCTAGATGTTCCATATGTTCACCATGTTGTCACTAAGCCGTGGTAAGAACTAGTCTTACTACCCTTAGTCGACTCAGGTGGTGGATGATAATTGTTCCATGTAGTCACCATGTTGCCATTAAACCGCGGTGAGAACTAGTCTTACTACCCTTAATCGACTCAGGTGGTGGATGATAGTCGTTCCATATAGTCACCATGTTGTCATTAAGCCGTGGTAAGAACTGGTCTTACTACCCTTAATCGACTCAGGTGGTGGATGATAGTCGTTCTATATAGTCACCATGTTGTCATTAAGCCGTGGTAAGAACTGGTCTTACTACCCTTAATCGACTCAGGTGGTGTATGATAGTTGTTCCATGTTAACTCGTAATATGTATCGAGTTGTAAAATAAGCGTTATAAGAATTTATCTTATGACACTTACTTAACTCTTGTGTTGAATGTTATTATGAAGATATATTATCTTACTAACATTCTTGTGTTTTGTTGTAGTTGCCTTTAAGTTATCCTGTGATTATCCCAATGTTTGTTCATGTAAGAATAACTAAGTGTTATAAGATATAATCTTACAACTATGTTATTCTATTGTGTTGATGAGTTATGAAGTTATATTATCATATTCATCTGAGTTATCCCTGTCATATCATAATCATACAAGCATGCAAACAATGATAATCGATAATAAAGCAAGCAATATTATCTAATCATAGTATAGGCAATAAGTTAAATATTAAAACTTTTAAGTAAATAAAAGTAAGCATGTTTCTCAGCCCCGAGAGTTCAAAATCAGTTAATGATTAGAAAAGGGGCATATGAACTCACTTTGTGGTTGAAGTGGTTGACTTAGCTTAACTGAAGAAATACATGCGTTCTTGTTTGGGCTTGAGTTTATTTTCACCACCCTGTATTGATTTCACGTTGTATGTAACCTATAAGTATTGATTGTAATTGTTTTGTGCGTGTGTGTGTGTGTGTTAACCTTAACTTAAATGTCACCCGTGAGTCTCGGTCTTGGTCTTCATTCGGCCCGGAGTACTTGTTATTGATTTTATGCTCATCTCAACTCAATGTATTAGTATTAAAAATTCTAAGTATAATACTTAGGTTTTACATGAAAGATTATTAATCTTTAACGTCTTGAGTTTAACTATGTGTTATAATTTCTCAACTTGTATCAACACCTCCAACTTACCATCTTTGTAGTAATTATACTTAGGATATGATTTAATTGCACGCTATTCGTGGTCATCGTTTTGTTTATGTGTTAGGCTACACCATCACCCACATGGGCCAAGTACCATCTTTGGGCCAAATGAACTGGGCCAGAACAGCCCTAGTGGGCCGAGGATCCTATTGGACCTAATACTATCATGTAGGTTGAAAGGGTTGTTGATTGGGCTTGGCCGAGTATCATGGGCCAAGCTAATAGACATTGGGTTGAATGTAATCAAATTGGGCCGGCCATGAATAGGTGTAATTGGGCTGACTGTAGGTATGGGCTGAACAACTGGGCCGGATAAATCTGGTGGGCCGAATGGAAGTATGGATGATTATTAGAATTGATCTACCCGATAGACAACGGCTTCACCCCAGCGAACCTCAGCTGAATGGTTCAGTCATGCTCCTGGCCAGCGAACCTTAGGGTTCGTCCGTGTGGGTGGGTTCAGCAAAGAGGATGGTTCGGCTTGCATGGTTCGCCGGAGGGTTCGGCCCTTACTGGTTCGTCTACTAGGGTGAAGGGTTCGGCCAAGAAACCTAAATAGGTTCGGCACGTCGGGAGGTTCGGCTGGTAGCTTCTGAACACAAGGTTCGGCCAAGACTGCATGATACGGCAGGTCAATAGGTTCGGTGAGCACCAGCAAGGTTCGGGAAAAATGGCTTCGCCTGCTAGGTTCGTTGATGGTGATGTTTGCCTGAAGGGTTCGTGGTTAGATGGGATCCTGAAATGATGGTCGCAAGGTTCGGCCCAGAACCATGGAGGTTCGTCCACATCGAGGTTCAGTGATGGTGATGATTAGATCGAGAAGGTTTGTTGGGTAAAGGTTCGGCATATCGCAGGTGGTTCGGCCCTCAAGGGTTCGGCCACCCTCCTTCCTCATCAGGCTGAGGTTCGGCCAACCTGGTTCCTTCACGAATCTGAACCTGCGAGCTCATCATCTCCATCAAACTCGAGCCTTGGTCTGGTTATTCCCATGATTTTGCTACATGTAGATAAGTTCTCGCAAGTTTTAAGTGTGTGTAGTAGGGTTTTAAACCGGTGGGTGTGTGCGGCGATCTAGGGTTATGAAAACCCTATTTTTCCTGATCTTTCTAGTCTCGTACCTCGAATTTGGCCAAGCAAAAACTCCGATCTGCTGTACTTCTAGGTAGAGGACATCACAAGCTTCATGTAGGTCCAAGAATCATCCAATTTTGTTGAGAAATGATCAAGATATGATGGTTTGAAGGTTAAGTTTTGTAGTGAGAGAGAGATGGCCGGAAATTGAATGTAGAGAGAGAGTGGGAGGTGGTGAAATGAGGAAAATAGCCTCATTTGTTGTTTATATACCCCGGGGGTATTCGGGTTCGTTTCGGTTGCTCGGTTCGCGTTTTCGTTGCGTTTCCGAAACGTAATGCGTAGTTTACGCGTTGTAAATGAATTAGTTGTTTTAATTATTTTTGATGAGTTTCAAAATTGTAAAAAATTATAAAATATTTTATTTACTTAATTTAATGTCTTGCGTATCGTATTTCGTTTTCGTTTCGTCGGAACGCGTCACCATTGCGCGTATTCGTTCGAATCGTCACCCGAACGAACACAACTGTGACACCCCGTAATTTCCAGGTCAGCTTTGATTTTATTTAAATGTTTATTTAAATACACTATGTACACGTGGCACTAGAATTAGATTTATTTAGTGTGACACGTGGCACGACAGTACGAACACTGGCATATGGTTAGATAATTCGAGGAATTATCAGCAACTAGCACACACGTGTCAAAACACACGAACGTTGGTGAACATCACAACACTGAAGCACAGAAACACCTCACAAGCCAATTATGGCTAATAATTGACTATTAGAGTCCAAACGACGCTCGAACGATGTTCTACAGTCGAGAAACGGGCGAGAATGGGCCCGGAACAACAAAATAGGTTATTGGGCCTTACATTTGGGCCAGGCGGTACGCCAGACCCGGGGCACCCACGTCAGGCGATACGCGCGGATGGGAAATTGAGCGCCCATCCGTTCCAACCCGCGCGTAACGCCAGGATGAAGCCGCCCACGTCTGGCGATACGCCTGACACCTAGATTCGCAGATTTTCTTTTTAAACTTCCAAGATCATCATCACACCCTATCCTCATCATTTCACTCGGCTCACACTCAACCATCCGACCTATTCCCCTCCTAGAACACCTGCAAACCACCATTAGAGCTAGTGGAAGCCATTGACACACCTTGGGAAGCTTTGGAGTGAAGATTGAAGGTAAAAAGCAAGAAAGAACACACCAAGACCACCATCTCCTTCTTGATTTCTGTCGAATCCAACGAGCCAGAGGGTTATAGAACTGCTAGTGCATCATCTCAGTGATTTAAAGAGCTTTGGAAGGTAGTTCAATGCTTCTTGTAGTTTAAAATGCACTATTCTCACTTCTACACACACATGCAATACATGAATCACACATGCAAGCACCTATAGTGCACATGCACGAATTTATCTTCTGGGTTTGTTGATTTTAAGGTGATTTATGATGATCTAACATGATTAGAATGCATTTCGTGACGATCCATGATGATGTGAGTCATTAATATGTGTTATTTGGTCTTGACTCGATGAAAAACCCACATGCATGTATGATCCATGACATGTGGGATGATTTTCAGTAATTAGATATGCATCTTGATGTTGTTGGAGGATGATTACATGTTTAGATGGTGTTGAAATGATTAAAACTATGATTTTTATGAATCTTTCTATTTATAGTAACTTTTATTTTACAAGATGATGATTTGATGGAAATTATGGACATGCATGTATGTAGAATTGTTGTTAGGATGATAATATGATGATTTGAGTTGTTAGAAAACGATTGGATGATGTTTGTAGTCATATTTGGCATTGTTACTATTTTTAGTAACTTTTTGGGTCAAGATGTTAATAGATGATGAATTTGATTATAATGACACGATTAAATGTTGTTAGAAGATAGATTGTGATGTTTGGTGATATGAAAATTTGGTTTAGAAATGTTAAAATGATTATTTCTATGAAAAACTAGAAAGTTACTATATTTAGTAACTTTATTGTTACAAAAACCGACTTAGGAATATGTTGAATGACTTGAGCATGCTAAATGATTTATTAGGATATAATATGAGGTTTAGATGCTAAGTTAGATGGTTTCCGATGTCACGTATGCTAAAAATGGAAACTTTCCATTTTAGGAAACTTTTGTGCACTAACATGCTATAAACGACGTATATGAACTTGTATGATGATGTGTTATGTGTTAACATGACCCCGTAGGACCATTGAGCATGCTAGAACTCTAACACCGATATGCTTTGTGAACTTTCCATAAATGGAAACTTACTATAAATAGTAAGTTGTCCATAGACGCGATTTGCGCGTTTTGCACACGACAAACACTTACACGATTGCTACACAATTCACAACCGTCACACGGTTCACCAACGGGTCGTTGACTTGACATGGTCAAACTTGGTCAAACACGGTCAATGTGGACCAACACAGTCAAACACGGTCAATGTGGACCGACACGGACAAACATGAACAACCAAGGGTTGTCGGACACAAACACGAGCACTAACACGAACACTAGCACGGTCACTTACACAAACTCACGTACGGTATACGCTATAGGTTGCCGGTGACCGACGTGCTACTTGACGATTCAGGAGCTTACGCTTACATACATTCATTTCACTAAGGTGAGTTTACGGCCCCTCTTTACTCTTTTTCAAACGCTTTTAAATAGGGGGAGAATACTAGTTGCATCGAGTCAAACATTATTACTATTATAAACATTTTTGTGTATGCTGGTTTATTGGACAAACATTAAGTGTTGAACTCGTAACAAGCCCTCACAAAGTCTTACCGTTAATGTACGAACAACGTGGTAGATTTGGATGGATCCATTAGGGAATGACTAACCCCACGGGGCACTATGTTGACTGGATGTCATAACCCGTGCAAATTCTGACCTAACTTGCTATGCATACGAGGCATAGCGGAGGCAAGGACAAACAAGTCTAGTTCGGTAGTGACGCACTGACACTTTGGGCCTAGGGCTTGGTACTAACATTTGATAAACAGCATGACACACTTTCATTACTATATGTATATCAAAACCTGTGAACTCACCAACCATTGTGTTGACGCTTTTTCTAACTTGTATTCTCAGGTAACTAGCTGACTATGGAGCGGGAATGCACATTAGGGATTATGGGCATAGGATCCCGCATTCATGTTATCAGTCTTTTGAAAAACAATTACTTTTGGGTTATGTTTAAACAATGATGTGTTGACAATTTAATTTCCGCTGTGTAAACAACTATCTTTCCGCTGCATGTTATGATAACTTTATTTTCCGCTGCAAACTATTTTATTATGTGTATGTGTCAAACTTGGATTTGTAAACGCATATAGTGTTGTTCTATATGACCTTGAGCTGTGATTCTGGCCACGTCACACCCACGTGGACTGACACCACGAGTGGGAAATTGGGGGTGTGACAACAACGATGGTTTTGCTTTCCGGATTTTGTTTTCTACTTTTCAGTCACTATTTCAGAACGTTAAACTCACAGATATGTTTGTGTGAATCGTCACCCACGCAAGCACACTATCAGTTTGCTATTCTGAAATAACACTGCAAATTGTGTTTGAATTGTTTTCCTCACTAACGGACTCAACTAAACATCATGTTTTCACATTGTTTTCACACTGATTTGTCGGCCATCTGATTCCTATCATCTATGGATATCAGATTGCAACCGATTTGTGATTGTTATTCACTTGATCACTATTGTTTCTCTTGATTAGTTGTGTTAACTGTACTTAGGTTTTCACCTAAATACTAACAACTACTATTTATAATGAGTGTTGTACTTACAGCATTTAAGTTTACACATAAATACGTACAACTGTTTCTTGTATTTTGAATTCTGTTAATACAAGTACTGTTCACAAACATGTATTTACACATAGTAAATAGTGAAAGTACACATACCGTACGGACTTGCCGGACGATCTGGTACTAGATGTCACAGTCTCCCATTGTTAAAGAAATTTCGTCCCGAAATTTAAGTATCAAATTCAGGCTCTAATTCTCGAACAGGTGGGGATACTTTGTCTTCATGTGGTCCTCGCGCTCCCAGGTAAATTCCAGTTCACGCTTGGAGTTCCATCGAACCTTTTCAATAGGGATACGGCTTCGTTTCAATCTCTTGAATTCACGTTCCATAATCTCTACAGGTTCTTCAATGAAATGTAGTTGCTCATCAACTTGTATCTCTTCCAACAGTATGATCAATGTTTCGTTTGCTAAGCACCTCTTGAGGTTTGATACGTGAAACACATCGTGTACTCCGCTGAGCTCATCAGGGAGTTTGAGTCTGTCTGCCACAGGGCCTATGCGTTGAGTAATCTCAAACTGTTTGACATACCTTGGTACTAACTTGCCCTTAGCCCCAAAACGAACTACGCCTTTCCATGGGGACACTTTCAACATGACTCAGTCACCCACATCGAATTCCAAAGGCTTCCGCCGTTTGTCAGCGTAACTGTTTTGGCGGCTACGTGTTGCTTGTAGTCTCTGTTGTATCTTGGCTATCTTATCAGTAGTCTCCTGAATAAGTTCAAGCCCAGTTATTCTGTTGTCTCCCACTTCGGTCCAACAAATTGGAGACCGGCATTTTCTACCATATAGTGCTTCAAACGGAGCACATCCAATGCTGCTGTGGTAGCTATTGTTGTAGGAGAACTCAATGAGTGGTAAATGTGTATCCCAACTTCCACCGAAGTCTAGGATGCATGTCCTCAACATATCCTCTAGGGTTTGAATGGTTCGCTCGGTTTGTCCATCCGTCTGTGGATGATAAGCGGTGCTCAAGTTAACACTTGTCCCTAAGGATTGTTGCAATGATTGCCCAAACCGCGAAGTAAATCGACTGTCCCGGTCTGTAATAATAGACAATGGCACACCGTGCCTCACTACTATTTCATAAACGTAGAGTCTTGCTAGTTTCTCCATCTTGTAAGTTTCTCTGATCGACAAGAAGTGTGCGGACTTGGTCAATCGATCAATGATGACCCAAATCGAATCGTTTCCGCTGGAAGTGCGGGGTAGCTTGGTAATAAAATCCATAACTAATTGTTCCCACTTCCATTGTGGTATCTCTGGTTGTTCCAGAAAACCCGAAGGTTTCTGATGTTCAGCCTTGACTTTGGCACATGTGATGCATTTGCCAACATAAGTGGCAACATCTTTCTTCATACTCGGCCACCAATAAAACGACCTAAGATCTTGGTACATTTTATCGGCACCAGGATGAACAGAATAATGTGTCTTGTGTGCCTCGTCAAGTATGAGTGTTCGGAGTTCATCTACAGCTGGAATCCAAACACGATCCAGATAATAGATAACTCCATCTTGTTTTTTCTTGAGATGTTTCTCGGCTCCACAATCGAGCTCGGGTTTCAAATTGTCTCTTGCCACTGCTTCTTGTGTGCTTGTAAAATTTGTTCTCTCAAACTTGTTTGCACGGTCATTCCCATTGCGCGAACACGCAAGGGTTTGACTCTTTCCTTCCGACTCAAAGCATCTGCAACAACATTTGCTTTGCCCGGATGGTATTTGATCACACAATCGTAATCGTTCAGGAGCTCAACCCAACGTCTCTGTCTCATGTTAAGCTCTTTCTGATCAAATATGTGCTGTAAACTCTTGTGATCTGTGAAGATAGTGCATTTTGTACCATACAGGTAGTGTCTCCAAATCTTTAAAGCAAAGACAACAGCTCCCAGTTCTAAGTCATGTGTCGTGTAATTCCTCTCGTGTATCTTCAGCTGTCGTGAGGCATAAGCAATGACTTTGTCTCGTTGCATCAAAACACATCCGAGTCCCAGGTGGGAAGCATCACAGTATACTACAAAGTCATCATTGCCTTTTGGGAGTGTTAAGATAGGAGCATTGCACAATCTTTGTTTCAGCATCTGGAATGCCTCTTCTTGCTTCTGAGTCCACACAAAAGGTTCACTCTTCTGTGTGAGTTTGGTGAGAGGCAAAGCTATCTTAGAGAAATTCGAAATGAATCTCCTGTAATAACCTGCCAATCCCAAGAAGGATCTGATCTCCGTCGGTGTTGTAGGCACATCCCAGTTCTTGATTGCTTCAATCTTGGCAGGATCCACATGAATACCATCACTGTTAATCACATGACCCAAGAACTGAACTTCTCTTAACCAAAATTCACACTTGGAGAATTTGGCATAGAGTCTTTCTTCTTTCAGAAGTTCCAAGACTGTTCTAAGGTGTTGTTCATGTTCTTTCTCGTTCTTTGAATAAATCAGTATATCATCAATAAAGACGATAACGAACTGATCTATGTACGGCTTGCACACCCGGTTCATTAAATCCATGAACACTGCCGGTGCGTTCGTCAGTCCGAATGGCATCACCATGAACTCGTAGTGACCGTATCGGGTACGAAATGTTGTCTTTGGTATGTCCTCCTCTTGAATCCGGAGCTGATGATAACCTGATCTCAGGTCTATCTTTGAAAAGTATTGTGCTCCCTGTAACTGATCAAACATATCATCAATCCTTGGTAACGGATACCGATTCTTGATGGTGAGTTTGTTGAGCTCTCTGTAATCGATACACATCCTGAAAGTTCCTCCTTCTTCTTAACGAAAATAACCGGAGCTCCCCACAGGGAAAAGCTTGGTCGGATGAATCCTTTGTCGAGTAGCTCTTGTAATTGATTGGACAACTCCTGCATTTCTGATGGTGCAAGTTTATAAGGAGACTTAGCCACAGGAGTCGCTCCCGGAATCAAGTCAATTCGAAACTACACCAATCTCTCGGGTGGCAGTCTTTCACATCGAAACTACACCGATCTTGTCTTTCTCGATCACATAAGCTAGAAATGCGATACATTGTTTTCTAAGATACTTGCGAGGCTTCATTGTCACAACCCCCGCCGTGTGCGGAATCCACGGCGCGTGACTATGTGTTCATGTGCCAATGTTGGAGAACAACCCATGATTACTATGTTTCATAAAGTTAAGTTCATTTAAACACGCATAACATACATATTATACAACAAGTTATCATAAGATATTTATTATACGGTACATTGATTAAGTTTTCTTTCTAGGTCACCACTAGTTCTGCTGTTGATCCTGACCTAGATTGATTTGCTGTCGTTCCCCATTACCTGAAACATGTAGATACAAGAGTCAACTACGAATAGTTGAGTGAGAGTCATAGGTTTTGTTGATGTAAAATGATTGTTCAAACCATGATATTCATAATATAGTATTCACAAGTGATCAAACAGGTACTTTGAAATTGAATCCACCTGAGCATGCAAACATCAAACCTAATGATAAATGCTAACGTTTGGCTACCCGCCAAACGCCGTAGTATCAACGTCCAGCTACCCGCCGGAACGCCGTAGTGTTAGCGTCAAGCTACCCGCTAGAACGCCGTGTTAATGATACTTGAGTTCCCGCATATGATCATACCAGTACTACCAAGGGCTTGATAACAAGTTAATGATGTTCTCATAAGAATGCGCCCAAATAGCCTCCACATAACCAAAGTTCCCAAGTGATACGCTTGTTTTTAATACATTGATAAAATATTTGTTTGATGATTGTTTACCATGATTTTTTTGATGATTCTGATATATGATTTCATGGTATTTGATAAATGTTTATCATGACGTTCCTCATGATAATGATATAAGATTTCACGATGATTGATAAAATATGTTATGAAAAGATATCTACACGTTCCACCCCGAGTTTAGAAACAGAACATTAAAAGAAAAGGGGTTATGAGTCTCACTGTTATATGCGGATGATGATGATCTTGATGTTCAGCTGATAGGAAATCCTATATGGTTCCTATAACAATTTATGACTAACTAAATTAGTCACAACGTTTTTTGGAATTAATCAAATAAATGTTGTTGTTGATTATTCACTTAAAACGATTCCTAGATGATTTTCTGGCTCAGGAATAGTCAATCCTTGTTATTGATCATTTAGGTATCATGAAACATGAGGATGTAATATTAAAATAGGTTTACTAACAATGCTCACTGTACTAATCTGATTGTTATCATAAACATCAGATCCTTATTCTAGTGATTATCTGTATGCTTATCATTAGTTTGAAACACTTGGATGAACCTAGCATTTCAAGAAATGATCAAGACAATCACAATCATTGTTACAATCAAATGGTTTAAACCATTATAACCATTATTGTGGTTTCATGAAAACCGGGCATTACAACGGCTCAAAACAAGGATTTATCCATTAGAACATCGTGTTCTTCGTTTATAATCAATCCTAGCCATCATCTAGGCAATAATCAACAACCCTAACTATCTCATTACGTTCAAAAACAAGATTTAATCAATAAAAATCAAGCTAGAAGGTTAAAACGAACCGTTACCTAATCAGACGGATTTCTCGGGTAGATATGATGATCGGGACTTGTAGATACGTTCCTTGGTACGATCCACGCGATTAGAAGGCTACAAAATGGAGTTTGATAGCTTAAAACTGAGTTTTGGTCGTCCAAAAGTGAAGTAAAGTCGAGCAGAAGTAAAAAATTAAGTTTCCAATGCGTTCTGATCATTTAATCAGCTCCACCGCCTCAAATCACTCCCGGGCGCATCGCCCCAGCTGGGTGCGTGGCCCGGGGCGTACCTCCTGGCGGCTATTTCGTCAATTTTTAATCTTATCTTCGTTTCGCGATTCCGGGAGCATACGAACTCCGTTTTGCGCACGGTTTTCGCCTACGTTCACGATTTTTCGAGCTCTTTCCCATGGTTATAATCTCAAGACCTAAAGAGTTCAAAATATTTGACCTCTTATTTAATGCTATATTCGATTCGGTGTATCTTGAAATCGGAGCGTCGTTTCGAAATTTCGCTTCCACTCATTCTCTTCATTTTCGAGTTATGATTCTAAATATGAACTCAGTTGGTCATCTATTTAAATAAGCATTAGGTGATGGATGTTTCTTTGCGATCTACTAACACCATTTTTCGCATACTATCAACCTGTAATAATTAAAATCATCAAATCAACGTGGATTTTAAGCATGACCACATGTGATTTCGTCATTAATAACGTAATTCTCGAATACAATTATCAGAGTCTCCCCCTGTTATTGGAATTTCGTCCCGAAATTCAGTTTGCACTCATCTATGATTGTCTGTTTATGAAAACAAGTGAGGATATCTCTTTTTCATACGATCCTCACGTTCCCAAGTGAATTCAGGACCACGCTTGGAATTCCATCTGATCTTTACAATAGGTATCCGACTGCGTTTTAGTTTCTTGACGTCTCGGTCCATAACCTCAACAGGTTCTTCAATAAACTGAAGATTATCTTCAACTCGTATTTCTTCAATAGGAACGACATGTGATTCATCGGATAAACACTTTTTAAGGTTGCATACATGAAATACATCATGTATGTTACTGAGTTCGGAAGGTAATTCCAATCGATATGCTACCGGTCCAATCCTTTCAAGGATTTTGAAAGGACCAACATATCTAGATGCTAGTTTACCTTGTTTCCCGAATCTGACTAAGCCTTTCCATGGAGAAACTTTTAACATAACTTTGTCACCAACTTGAAATTCCAAAGGCTTTCTTCGAGTATCGGCGTAACTCTTTTGACGATCCTGTGCAGCTTTGATTCTGTCTCGTATAACAGTAATTTTATCAGTTGTTTCTTGTATAAGTTCTGGACCTATGAATTGGGTTTCACCTATTTCAGCCCAGCAAATAGGAGACCTACATTTTCGTCCATACAAAGCTTCAAACGGTGCGCATTTGATGCTTGTGTGATAGCTGTTGTTGTAAGAGAATTCAACCAGAGGAAGGTGAGTATCCCAGCTACCACCCAAAATCAATAACACAACATCTTAACATATCTTCTACCACTTGAATGGTTCGTTCAGTTTGGCCATCAGTTTGAGGATGGTAAGCTGTGCTAAGATTAAGTTGTGATCCCAAAGCCTTTTGAAACGTTTGCCAGACTCTTGAAGTAAATCTACTATCTCTATCAGAAACAATTGAGATTGGCACTCCGTGTCTGCTCACAATTTCATCAAGATAAAGTTTGGCTAACCTGTTCGTGTTATAGTCTTCTCGAATGGCTAAGAAATGTGCTGACTTAGTCAATCGATCCATAATAACCCAAATTGCATCATGACCCCTAGGTGTTTTAGGCAATTTGGTTATGAAATCCATAGAGATTTGCTCCCATTTCCATACCGGAATCTCCAATGGTTGTAATAACCCAGAGGGTCTTTGATGTTCAGCTTTTACTCTTAAACATGTGAGGCATTTACTAACATATGTAGCAATATCTTTCTTCATTCCAGGCCACCAATAGAATTCACGAAGATCTTGGTACATCTTGTCCGCGCCTGGGTGAATCGAATATTGAGATTTATGGGCTTCATCCATAATTACTTTCCTTAGATCTCCAAATGAAGGTACCCATATTCGATTTTGGAAATAATATGTCCCATCTGATTTGGTTTCAAATTTTTGATTTAAACCTTGTAATACTTCATTAGAGACATGAGTCTCAGTAAGTGCTTCTTGTTGTGCTTCACGGATTTGGGGTATAAGACTAGTCTGAATAGTCATCTCCAATGCTCGCACTCTTCTGGGTTTAACTCTGTCTTTCCGACTCAATGCATCTGCCACCACATTAGCTTTGCCTGGGTGATAGCGGATTTCACAGTCGTAATCATTGAGCAATTCTATCCAACGTCTTTGTCGCATATTAAGTTCCTTTTTGATCAAAAATGTGTTGAAGACTTTTATGGTCTGTGTAAATAACACATTTGGTACTATAAAGATAATGTCTCCAAATTTTCAAAGCAAAAATGACAGCACCTAACTCAAGATCATGTGTCGTATAATTCTTTTCATGAGTCTTGAGTTGTCGTGATGCATAAGCAATGACTTTGTCTCGTTGCATTAGCACACAACCAAGACCTAAGTTAGAAGCATCACAATAGACTGTAAAATCGTCATTACCTTCTGGTAAACTAAGAATAGGAGAATTGCATAGCTTGTGTTTAAGCAATTGGAATGCATCTTCTTGTACTTCACCCCAAACGAATGGTTGATCCTTTTGAGTAAGAGTAGTAAGTGGAACGGCTATCTTGGAAAAATTGGCGATAAATCGCCGATAGTATCCGGCTAATCCTAGGAAAGAACGAATTTCCGATGGTGTCTTTGGTGCTTTCCAGTCTTTTATAGCTTCAATTTTGGCTGGATCGACATGAATACCTTGCTGATCCACAACATGACCTAAAAACTGAACTTCTTTTAGCCAAAACGCGCACTTCGAGAACTTGGCGTAAAGTTGTTCTTTCTTTAAAAGTTCCAGAATCAGTCTGAGATGAGTTTCATGATCATTATCAGTCTTAGAGTAAATCAATATGTCGTCAATGAAGACAATGACAAATTGATCCAAATAAGGTCTACATACCCTGTTCATAAGATCCATGAACACTGCAGGGGCATTGGTTAGTCCAAAGGGCATAACCAGAAATTCATAGTGTCCATAGCGTGTTCTGAACGCTGTTTTAGAAATGTCATCATCATGAACTCTCAGTTGATGATAACCAGATCGAAGATCAATCTTAGAGAAATAAGTAGCTCCTTGAAGTTGATCGAATAAATCATCGATCCTTGGTAATGGATAACGATTCTTGATAGTCAACTTGTTGAGTTCACGATAATCGATGCACATTCTAAACGATCCATCTTTCTTTTTGACGAACAAGATTGGTGCACCCCAAGGAGAATAACTAGGTCTGATGAAACCCTTATCTAATAGTTCTTGTAGCTGGCTTGAGAGTTCTTGCATTTCAGATGGTGCAAGACGATAAGGCGCTTTAGCAACAGGATTTGCCCCAGGTACAAGATCTATTCTGAATTCAACTTGACGTACTGGTGGAAGTCCAGGTAGCTCATCAGGGAATACTTCAGGAAAATCACGAATGACAGGAATATCCTGAATAGTTTTCTTAGAAGATTCCTTAGCCACAACATGTTCTAGGAAAGCAGGATATTGTTTGCGAAGATAGCTTCGAGCCTTCATGCATGATACTATCTTGAGTGTACGACAAGGCTTGTCTCCATAGACTCGTAATGTTTCCCCAGATGGTAATGGAATTTGTACAAGCTTGTTTGAGCAAACGATTTCAGCACGATTAGAAGATAACCAATCCATGCCCACAACAATGTCAAAGCTTCCCAAGTTCATTGGGATCAAATTGATAGAAAATTCATGATCAATGAGTTTCAATGTACAATTGTGAATGATAGAATTGGCATGTATAAGTTTACCGTTTGCTATTTCTATGGTATACGGGGGTTCTAGTACTTCTACTGATTTACCCAAATGAGGTACAACTGACGTTGAGACAAAACTCTTGTCAGCACCGGTATCAAATAGCACTGAAGCATAATGATCGTTAATAGTGAACGTACCTGTGACAACCGTTGTTTCTTCGCGTGCTTCATGAGCATTCATAGAAAACACGCGTGCTGGAGCATTCTGACTTTGATTGTTGTTAAAAAGTCTGGGACATCTGTTCCTAAAATGACCAGTTGCTCCACATTCATAGCATGCTCGCCCAACGGATTTTGATGCGGCCATCGACGTAGTTGCATTGACCACTTTCCCAGTGAATTGACACCTTTGTCCCAGATGACCATATCTCCCACACTTGGTACATTTCCAACACTGTCGACCAAATGGATGATGATACTTGCAATTGTTACATAAAGGATAAGGTCCAATGTATGATCTTCGGGAGTTTGTGGTAGAGTCTCCAACTGACGGTGCTTGATATATAGAAGTAGATGGGGTTGATGAAATTGCAAAACTTTTATTAGTTTTCTGCTTCTTCTTAGGTGGCTCTGTTAGCTTCTTTTCTTCCTTAACCGCAGGAAGAACATCATCGGTTCGAGTGAGTTGACCACCCTTCACAAATTCATTGGTAATATCAGCAGCTAGATGTATTGCTGATTGCAGAGTTGCTGGTTTACTACCCATCACCATGCTCCTGATAAGCAATGGTAATCCCCCAATGTACTTGTCGATCTGGCGGGATTCAGGAGTAACCATGTGAGGCACCAAAATACTGAGCTCTTGAAATCGGTTGGTATAAGTACGATTGTTTCCACTTACTTGAACTAGATTATATAATTCATCTTCCAAGTTCTTCATCTCATGCTTGGGACAGAATTGTGCAACCAAAAGAGCTTTGAAATCAGTCCAAGACATGCTTAAGGCAGCTTCCCTACCTCTACTCTTCTTTTCGCCATTCCACCAGGTCAAGACTCCCTGCTGGAACGTGCTTGCAGCCATTTTAACTTTTTGATCATTTGGACAATTAGTGTAGTCCAAGGTATCCTCAATCGATTCAAACCACTGAATGAGTCCAGTGGCACCTTCTACCCCAGAGAAAGTTTTGGGCCTAGCGTCGTTGAATTGCTTAAAAGTAAAGTTATTCGAATTCTCACCATTATTCTGAGTAGGATGATACTGAGAACCACTAGGAGAGTTTTGATAAGAGTTGTTTAGTTGAGTAACTAGAGTTGGCAAAACTTGGGCCACTTGTCGAGTGATGATAGCTGCCAGGCGGTCTGTCTCATCGTTGGGATTATTGTCAGCCATTCTAAAGACAGAACGACAAACAATAGATTTAGCATGATGTATAAGATAAGGATGAGAAGTTTCAGGTAAGAAATCACATAAACACATAAGGGACGCTTAAGTTGTAGTCTAGGTCATCCATTAAGGTTATCCTAATTCTCTACAACCTTGGCTCTGATACCACATCTGTCACAACCCCCGCCGTGTGCGGAATCCACGGCGCGTGACTATGTGTTCATGTGCCAATGTTGGAGAACAACCCATGATTACTATGTTTCATAAAGTTAAGTTCATTTAAACACGCATAACATACATATTATACAACAAGTTATCATAAGATATTTATTATACGGTACATTGATTAAGTTTTCTTTCTAGGTCACCACTAGTTCTGCTGTTGATCCTGACCTAGATTGATTTGCTGTCGTTCCCCATTACCTGAAACATGTAGATACAAGAGTCAACTACGAATAGTTGAGTGAGAGTCATAGGTTTTGTTGATGTAAAATGATTGTTCAAACCATGATATTCATAATATAGTATTCACAAGTGATCAAACAGGTACTTTGAAATTGAATCCACCTGAGCATGCAAACATCAAACCTAATGATAAATGCTAACGTTTGGCTACCCGCCAAACGCCGTAGTATCAACGTCCAGCTACCCGCCGGAACGCCGTAGTGTTAGCGTCAAGCTACCCGCTAGAACGCCGTGTTAATGATACTTGAGTTCCCGCATATGATCATACCAGTACTACCAAGGGCTTGATAACAAGTTAATGATGTTCTCATAAGAATGCGCCCAAATAGCCTCCACATAACCAAAGTTCCCAAGTGATACGCTTGTTTTTAATACATTGATAAAATATTTGTTTGATGATTGTTTACCATGATTTTTTTGATGATTCTGATATATGATTTCATGGTATTTGATAAATGTTTATCATGACGTTCCTCATGATAATGATATAAGATTTCACGATGATTGATAAAATATGTTATGAAAAGATATCTACACGTTCCACCCCGAGTTTAGAAACAGAACATTAAAAGAAAAGGGGTTATGAGTCTCACTGTTATATGCGGATGATGATGATCTTGATGTTCAGCTGATAGGAAATCCTATATGGTTCCTATAACAATTTATGACTAACTAAATTAGTCACAACGTTTTTTGGAATTAATCAAATAAATGTTGTTGTTGATTATTCACTTAAAACGATTCCTAGATGATTTTCTGGCTCAGGAATAGTCAATCCTTGTTATTGATCATTTAGGTATCATGAAACATGAGGATGTAATATTAAAATAGGTTTACTAACAATGCTCACTGTACTAATCTGATTGTTATCATAAACATCAGATCCTTATTCTAGTGATTATCTGTATGCTTATCATTAGTTTGAAACACTTGGATGAACCTAGCATTTCAAGAAATGATCAAGACAATCACAATCATTGTTACAATCAAATGGTTTAAACCATTATAACCATTATTGTGGTTTCATGAAAACCGGGCATTACAACGGCTCAAAACAAGGATTTATCCATTAGAACATCGTGTTCTTCGTTTATAATCAATCCTAGCCATCATCTAGGCAATAATCAACAACCCTAACTATCTCATTACGTTCAAAAACAAGATTTAATCAATAAAAATCAAGCTAGAAGGTTAAAACGAACCGTTACCTAATCAGACGGATTTCTCGGGTAGATATGATGATCGGGACTTGTAGATACGTTCCTTGGTACGATCCACGCGATTAGAAGGCTACAAAATGGAGTTTGATAGCTTAAAACTGAGTTTTGGTCGTCCAAAAGTGAAGTAAAGTCGAGCAGAAGTAAAAAATTAAGTTTCCAATGCGTTCTGATCATTTAATCAGCTCCACCGCCTCAAATCACTCCCGGGCGCATCGCCCCAGCTGGGTGCGTGGCCCGGGGCGTACCTCCTGGCGGCTATTTCGTCAATTTTTAATCTTATCTTCGTTTCGCGATTCCGGGAGCATACGAACTCCGTTTTGCGCACGGTTTTCGCCTACGTTCACGATTTTTCGAGCTCTTTCCCATGGTTATAATCTCAAGACCTAAAGAGTTCAAAATATTTGACCTCTTATTTAATGCTATATTCGATTCGGTGTATCTTGAAATCGGAGCGTCGTTTCGAAATTTCGCTTCCACTCATTCTCTTCATTTTCGAGTTATGATTCTAAATATGAACTCAGTTGGTCATCTATTTAAATAAGCATTAGGTGATGGATGTTTCTTTGCGATCTACTAACACCATTTTTCGCATACTATCAACCTGTAATAATTAAAATCATCAAATCAACGTGGATTTTAAGCATGACCACATGTGATTTCGTCATTAATAACGTAATTCTCGAATACAATTATCAGATTCATGCACGATATTATCTTGACACTACGTTTCGCTTGATCTCCATGAATCTCCAAAATCCCATTGTTCTCCACTGGTATGCGTAGTAACTTCTCAGAACATATGAACTCAACTCGGTTAAGAGATAGCCAATCCATTCCGATGATGATGTCGAAACTGCCCAGCTCCATCGGTATCAAGTCGATGGAAAATGTGTGATCGCCAAGTGTTAATGGGCAATTCCTAAGTATTGTGTCTACTGTGATCTATTTGTCGTTTGCTATCTCAATAGTGTAAGGGAGTCTAACAATTCCTCAACATAATTAAGATGGCATGCAAAATCGGATGAGATAAAACTCTGATCCGCACCAGTGTCAAATAATATGGATGCATAGAAGTCAGATAAAAGAAATGTACCCGTGATCACGTTCGGATCCTGTCGAGCAGCAGCTGCTCCAATCTGAAAGGCTCATCCCCTTGCTGCCGGAGCCCTTGGTTGAGCTCTCTTGGGACAATCCGTCGAGAAGTGTCCAGGTTCGCCACAAGTGTAGCATGACCTGTTATCAGCAGCAGCAGTAGTGGCTGCGTTGTTGTTTCTGTTCTGAGCCCTCGGGTTCCTACATTGGGCCACCAGATGACCAAACTTCCCATAGTTAGTGCAGTGTCTGCACTGGATGCTTGGTAAATGGTGATACTGGCATGTGTTGCACAAAGGTGCAGTGCCAATGTAGGGCCTTCAGATATGCAATGGTGGCGGTTGGTTGATCATAGGGGCTTGGGTGGTCGTAGCAAAATTCTTGGCCACCTTTTGTTTCTTCGCCGGCCGTTTATCCGGCTTTCTTGAACTCCCAGCCTTTGCTGAGTCAGGTTCTTTCTTGAGTGCCCCAGAGGCAACCATCACATCTGTCATTGTTGATGATAGAGTAACAGCCATTTCCAGGGTTGTTGGATGAGCAGCAAGAATAAAACCTTGCATACAAGCCGGTAATCCCCCGATATACCATTCAATTCTCTTCTCCAGTGTTGGCACTATATCCGGTGCCAATGATGCTAGCTCGTGAAATCTTGTGGTGTAGGCTAGATGCCCAGCACCAATCATAACAAGATTGAGTAACTCAGTCTCAACCTTCTTGAGTTCATTTCTTGGGCAAAACTCCGCCCGCAGTATGGATTTGAAGTCATCGTAAGGCATTGACAGAGCCTCATCCTTGCCTCTAGTATGAACTTGAGCGTTCCACCAAGTTAACGATCGTTTGTGGAATGAACCAGCAGCATACTTCACCTTATACAGCTCAGGACAGTTGCTAATCTCCAGAGTTGTCTCCATCTTCTCGATCCATTGGATCAATCTGACGGCTCCTTCACTGCCACTGAAACTCGGTGGCTTGCATCCCACAAAGTTCTTGTACGAGTAGTCTTGATGATGCCTGGTATTTCCACTGCCTTCTCTAGATGAGTTGGCGATGTTACTGTTGTTGCTGTTAATCCGGTTCATCATCTCCGGGATTACATCCCTCAGTTGACTGGTCAGCAAAGTGGCCAGTGCTATAGTCGCAGGATCCAACTGATGAACAGGCGGTGGCGGAGGTGGAGGTGGTTGTGTAGGAGAGTCAGCAGGTGAAGGTGTAGATGAGTGCGGTGCTGAATCATGTGGTGGTGGTGGCAGTATAGCTGGTGGTGGTCTCCTCGGCGGCATTCTGATCATAACCGTAAAAAAATCGGTTAGTGCAGTGATCAGATGCAGAAGACACATGCAAATAGAGTCCTATATCATATGATCTCTACATGAGGGTCCCTAGGTTATAGTCTAAGCCAAACCGTTCAAGTAATATGACCTATATTTTTCTATAACCATGGCTCTGATACCAATCTGTCACACCCCGAGCTGACGGGCTGGATCGACTTTCCCGCCGGGCGGAAGGTTCCCGGGGCGCGATATTGTTTGATAATCGAAATGATCAGATTGTTTACGTAGCACATGAGATATAAATAAGAAATGCTAACATGACATCAATACAGAATTACAAAGTTAAATTACATAGTCATGTTTATAATTTAACTAAGTAATTCTCCCAAAAGAATCATTGTGGCTTCTATCTTGTAACTGTACAAGATATACAAAATATGATTCACTGTTTTGTCATATCAAAAGTATGCAACACAAAATGAAGCTAGGTCTTCTAGGAGTCCACTAGCTTAGTTCTTGCATATGGGTGCTACACCTGCTCGTCACCTGAGAAAACATGCATTTAAACAAAGTCAACACTAGCTTGGTGAGTTCATAAGTAAAGTAATTGAAAACCTTGATTCGTTCACATGCACAATCACAATGTAATTTCTGTTACTTGTATGTTGTTGTTTCACCCGTTCACCCAATGGCTTCTCAATAGTTATATTCACAAGTAATATATCATCCTAGTAGTTATGCTTATATATAGGGCATATGTAAGGGAATCAAGCGCTAGCCAACATCCCACCACATAACTACAAGAACTCCACACTACTTGCAATACAACTATCGATATCCATCTCCATATCACATGTTCATCTCATTGGTTGGTCACCTGTTATATCATGTATAGAATAATATAATAATGGGGTTTATTTATCAAACCGAAGTATAGATAACCCTTATATGTATTAAGGATATTAGATTTACTTAATCTGCTCCTTATATTATTCTATTACTTGTGGGGTTAACTGTCGATCACTTTTAAATATTAAAAGTTTTAGTTAACCACTTGTTATTTGTTTTCAACTTGTAACGTATAGAGCCTAAAAGGAATCCATTGTAATCCTCACGTAATCATATTACAATGCATCCGATTCACCTCTATCACGTTATGTGTTCTCATTGTTGTTAACAAAGTTAAATAATTACTTGTCTTATTACTTTATGTTAACTGATGTGTGAATGATGTTGTTATCATGAAGTTACCTTATCATGATTATCATTCTAGATGTTCCATATGTTCACCATGTTGTCACTAAGCCGTGGTAAGAACTAGTCTTACTACTGTAACAACCGAATAAATAGCATATTTGATCGTGTATGAAATCCACGTGGACTTGACAACTGGAATTATTACAGGATGATAGTAAGCGGGAAATGGTGAACGTGGGCGAAAACCGTGCGCGAAACGGAGTTGCGGATTGTCCGGAATCGCGAAACGAAGAAAAATCTCAAAGTATAGAATTTTTGGACTCGTCGCGGTACGTGACGAAAAGGTTGAGGATCCTTCGCGGTACGCGATGGTCCAAAATATCTGAAATCTTTCGGATTTCGTCGCGGTACGCGAAGCCCTATTTGGCTCCTCGTCGCGGTACGCGACGGGTGAGGCGGTGGAGAAAGTTGACTACTTCATCAGATTTGCATGCAGAAAGTTAATTTTATACATATCTCGAACATATTCGCTCAAGAACACCATCAGACGAACTTTTCTCATCAAATCACCAAATCAAAGCCATCTGATCGCATATTTGAAGTCAGGGAACGTGTTTACAAGTCCTGATCGTTGTTTTGGCCGTAGAACTCCGTCAGATTAGGTAATGATTCGTTCTAACCTTCTAGTTTAATTTTGATTGATTAGATCTTGATTTTGAACGTAATGACATAGTTAGAATTGTTGATTATTGCCTAAATAATGGCTAGGATTGATTAGAAATGAAGAACACGATGTTCTAACGGTCAAATCCTTGTTTTGATCCGTTGTAATGTCCGGTTTGCATGAAATCACAACTATGATTATAATGGTTTAATCCATTTGATTATGACAATGTAGGTGATTAGCTTGGTTAATCTTTGAAATACAAAGGTTAAATCTAAGTGTTTCAAACTAATCACAATCATTAACATACTCATTGGAACGATTATCTGATGTTTATGATAACAGTCAGATTAGTATGTTAAACATGGTTATTAAACCTAATCTAAGACTACATTGTGATATTTCATGATATCTGGATAATCAATGATAAGGATTGATCATTTCTAAGCCATTAATCTGTTTAGAACTGTTTTAACATTATAATCAACAACATTAACTAGCTGATGACTTTCAAGGCAATGTCTTTGACATTGAACGTTCAGAAAGATCTAATCAGTAGGTTAAAACATAAATAACTTATTAAGTGTAAACTGATGCAGAGTTACACCATTAGTACCAGTTTACGAGGAATCTTGCTACCGTAAGATATCAAGTGAGTTCTTTGTAGCCCTCTTTTAAATGTTTTATCATTTTGGGCTGATATGCATGTTATAAAGTTATTTTATGAAAATGATTGTATGTATGTTATAAATTTATTGTATGAAAGTGATTTTAGCCTGATTATGGTCAGGTAAAGCACGTTTTCAGGAAAAGTATGTTTTCAAGTAAAGAATGTTTTAAAGTAAAGAATGTTTTAAGTCTCGACTACGGTTGAGAAGTAAATGATTTTAAGAATTTCAATTGAGATGTAAAGAATATGTTAAGCCTCAACGATGGTTGAGAAGTGAATGATTTTAAGAGTCTCAGCTGAGATATAACGAATGTTTTAAAGTCTCAACTGCGGTTGAGAAAGAAATGTAAGACACTCGACTAATGTCGAAGATGAAATGTAAGACACTCGACTGATGTCGAGGATGAAATGTAAGACACTCGACTGATTTCAAGGATGAAATGTAAGACACTCGACTAATGTCGAGGATGAAATGTAAGACACTCGACTGAGGTCGAGGATGAAATGTGGTTTTGCCAGCTACGGTTGAGCAGAACTTGAGCACAGCGGTGAAAGGAGCCGCTTTTGCTTATGATGTTTAAAGAGTCCTGTGGAAACACGGGCCTGCCGACTGTGTGTCGCCAGTTGATGGAATCTTATGCATGTGTAAGTTATCGACTTCGGGTTGATAGTTATAGAGCCTTGTGCTGCACAAGCCTGTTTGACTTCAGGGTCAGCAGTTGACGGTGAAGTTCCTTCACCGTATGAATGATGTTATGATAATATGTATGTTATGTAATTATGTTATGATGCAATGTATGTTATGAAATTATGATATGAGAACAGGTATGTTATGTATTTGGATTATGTTATATGATGATATAAATGAATAAGGATTTTTCTAAGAAATGAACTTAGAACTCACCAGCATAAAGCTGACTTGTTTTACATGCACATCAGGTTGAATAGTTTGAGAAAGGAGATCAGGAGGGCTCATGGCATATGTTGAAGACTACCCCTGGCATAGACTGGCTATGTTATAAACCTAATAATGATATGGGCTATGTATTAATGTTTGTTTAGGTTTGTATAATATTTTATGTAATCATCTTAAATTCCGCTGCTATGATAATGTAAATATGGTTTAAGGACTATGGGTATGATGTTTGCCAACCGAGGGGTTCGGGGCCTCTCAACTACCTTAGTCGACTCAGGTGGTGGATGATAATTGTTCCATGTAGTCACCATGTTGCCATTAAGCCGTGGTAAGAACTAGTCTTACTACCCTTAATCGACTCAGGTGGTGGATGATAGTCGTTCCATATAGTCACCATGTTGTCATTAAGCCGTGGTAAGAACTGGTCTTACTACCCTTAATCGACTCAGGTGGTGGATGATAGTCGTTCTATATAGTCACCACGTTGTCATTAAGTCGTGGTAAGAACTGGTCTTACTACCCTTAATCGACTCAGGTGGTGTATGATAGTTGTTCCATGTTAACTCATAATATGTATCGAGTTGTAAAATAAGCGTTATAAGAATTTATCTTATGACACTTACTTAACTCTTGTGTTGAATGTTATTATGAAGATATATTATCTTACTAACATTCTTGTGTTTTGTTGTAGTTGCCTTTAAGTTATCCTGTGATTATCCCAATGTTTGTTCATGTAAGAATAACTAAGTGTTATAAGATATAATCTTACAACTATGTTATTCTATTGTGTTGATGAGTTATGAAGTTATATTATCATATTCATCTGAGTTATCCCTGTCATATCATAATCATACAAGCATGCAAACAATGATAATCGATAATAAAGCAAGCAATATTATCTAATCATAGTATAGGCAATATGTTAAATATTAAAACTTTTAAGTAAATAAAAGTAAGCATGTTTCTCATCCCCGAGAGTTCAAAATCAGTTAATGATTAGAAAAGGGGCATATGAACTCACTTTGTGGTTGAAGTGGTTGACTTAGCTTAAACGAAGAAATGCACGCGTTCTTGTTTGGGCTTGAGTTTACTTTCACCACCCTGTATTGATTTCACGTTGTATGTAACCTATAAGTATTGATTGTAATTGTTTTGTGTGTGTGTGTTAACCTTAACTTAAATGTCACCCGTGAGTCTCGGTCTTGGTCTTCATTCGGCCCGGAGTACTTGTTATTGATTTTATGCTCATCTCAACTCAATGTATTAGTATTAAAAATTCTAAGTATAATACTTAGGTTTTACATGAAAGATTATTAATCTTTAATGTCTTGAGTTTAACTATGTGTTATAATTTCTCAACTTGTATCAACACCTCCAACTTACCATCTTTGTAGTAATTATACTTAGGATATGATTTAATTGCACGCTATTCGTGGTCATCGTTTTGTTTATGTGTTAGGCTACACCATCACCCACGTGGGCCAAGTACCATCTTTGGGCCGAATGAACTGGGCCAGAACAGCCCTAGTGGGCCGAGGATCCTATTGGGCCGAATACTATCATGTGGGTCGAAAGGGTTGTTTATTGGGCTTGGCCGAGTATCATGGGCCAAGCTAATAGACATTGGGCTAAATGTAATCAAATTGGGCCGGCCATGAATAGGTGTAATTGGGCTGACTGTAGGTATGGGCTGAACAACTGGGCCGGATAAATCTGGTGGGCCGAATGGAAGTATGGATGATTATTAGAATTGATCTACCCGATGGACAACGGCTTCACCCCAGCGAACCTCAGCTAAATGGTTCGGTCATGCTCTTGGCCAGCAAACCTTAGGGTTCATCCATGTGGGTGGGTTCAGCAAAGAGGATGGTTCGGCTTGCATGGTTCGCCGAAGGGTTCGGCCCTTACGGGTTCGTCTACTAGGGTGAAGGGTTCGGCCAAGAGACCTAAATAGGTTCGGCATGTCGGGAGGTTCGGCTGGTAGCTTCTGAACACAAGGTTCGGCCAAGACTGCATGATACAGAAGGTCAATAGGTTCGGTGAGCACCAACAAGGTTCGGGAAAAATGGCTTCGACTGCTAGGTTCGTTGATAGTGATGTTTGCCTGAAGGGTTCGTGGTTAGATGGGAACCTGAAATGATGGTCGCAAGGTTCGGCCCAGAACCATGTAGGTTCGTCCACATCGAGATTCGGTGATGGTGATGATTAGACCGAGAAGGTTCATTGGGTAAAGGTTCGGCAGATCGCAAGTGGTTCGGCCCTCAAGGGAAGCCACCCTCCTTCCTCATCAGGCCGAGGTTCTGCCAACCTGGTTCCTTCACGAACCTGAACCTGTGAGCTCATCATCTCCATCAAACTCGAGTGTTGGTCTGGTTATTCCCATGATTTTGCTACATGTAGATAAGTTCTCGCAAGTTTTAAGTGTGTGTAGTAGGGTTTTAAACCGGTGGGTGTGTGGGGCGATGTAGGGTTATGAAAACCCTATTTTGCCTGATCTTTCTAGTCTCGTACCTCGAATTTGGCCAAGCAAAAACTCCGATCTGCTGAACTTCTAGGTAGAGGACATCACAAGCTTCATGTAGGTCCAAGAATCATCCAATTTCGTTGAGAAATGATCAAGATATGATGGTTTGAAGGTTAAGTTTTGTAGTGAGAGAGAGATGGCCGGAAATTGAATGTAGAGAGAGAGTGGGAGGTGGTGAAATGAGGAAAATAGCTTCATTTGTTGTTTATATACCCCGGGGGTATTCGGGTTCGTTTCGGTTGCTCGGTTCGCGTTTTCGTTGCGTTTCCGAAACGTAATGCGTAGTTTACGCGTTGTAAATGAATTAGTTGTTTTAATTATTTTTGATGAGTTTCAAAATTGTAAAAAATTATAAAATATTTTATTTACTTAATTTAATGTCTTGCGTATCGTATTTCGTTTTCGTTTCATCGAAACGCGTCACCATCGCGCTTATTCTTTCGAATCGTCACCCTAACGAACACGACGATGGTTTTGCTTTCCGACTTTTGTTTTCTACTTTTCAGTCACTATTTCAGAACGTTAAACTCACAGATATGTTTGTGTGAATCGTCACCCACGCAAACACGCTGTCAGTTCGCTATTTTGAAATAACACTGCAAATTATGTTTGAATTGTTTTCCTCACTAACGGACTCAACTAAACATCCTGTTTTCACATTGTTTTCACGCTGATTTGTCGGCCATCTGATTCCTGTCATCTATGGATATCAGATCGCAACCGATTTGTGATTATTATTCACTTGATCACTATTGTTTCTCTTGATTAGTTGTGTTAAGTGTACTTAGGTTTTCACCTAAATACTAACAACTATTATTTATAATGAGTGTTGTACTTACAGCATTTAAGTTTACACATAAATACGTACAACTGTTTCTTGTATTTTGAATTCTGTTAATACAAGTACTGTTCACAAACATGTATTTACACATAGTAAATAGTGAAAGTACACATACCGTATGGACTTGCCGGACGATCTGGTACTAGATGTCACATAACTGGCTGGTTAGCTGCACATGGACAGAAATGCACCTAAGGAATTGAGCACAGGATTAACATGCATTTCATTTCATGACATTTTGAACAAACAATTTAGTTTATGTTATGTATTAAAACAAAGTAGTGTCTGACTATTTATTTCCGCTGCATTATAAACTATTTACTTTTCCACTGCACAATCATTGTATTTCCGCTGCAAACTATTACGCTTAAATTTTATGTCAAACATTGTATTTTGAGAACGCATATAGAGTTGTTCTATATGACCATGAGCTGTGATTCTGGCCACGTCACACCCATGTGGACTGACTCCACACGTGGAAATTTGGTGGTGTGACAATTTATCACCGGTTAAGATTTAAAATCATAGTAAGTTTGAATTATATTGTATCAAAAATTATAAATTTGTGTTAATATAACTAAAACTTACACTGATTTTAAATCTTAAACGTTGATGAGTTTACACATCCACATAAAAAAGAAAGTATTATTTATGTGTAATAATGATATTTAAAAAAAAGGAAACAAAGATTTAGATTGATCTTGACGGAGTTATACGGGTTAACGTAATAAGAGTGGGTTAACCATGGTAAAAATCATGTAAAAAATGTTTTTTTCTTTTTGAATTTTTTTTACAGTTTATAACATTATTTGACACGTATATTTTTATAAAAAAAATGAGCCGAGAGGGTTTTTTATCAAAAAAAAATCGTAAAACAATATAAACATATGTAACGTTGCACCCAAATGTTTAAACGATTTCATCATATGTACATTTACTTAGGGGTGTTCATTTTTCGAATATGACTTGAAAATATCGAAATTTGATTCGATTTCAATTCGAGAAACACAAAGTCAAAACTCGATTCGAATTTTCATGTTCGAATTCGACTCGATTCGTTGTATAATATCCCATTTCGAATTTCCTAGCTATTTTTAATTCGATTCGATTCGAAATTCGAATTCAAATTATTTATACATTTTTATTTTATATATATATATACAAGTAGTTACTATATTTAAAAATTAAACTTTTTAGTTAGGTGGTTTATTGTATAAAAACTGAAAAACTATTACATAAATGTCAATTTAATTATAAAATACCCAAAATTTTAACACTTTTAAATACGTTAAACCTAAACATTTACAACAAAAGCGTCATTTGTGAAGCTTGATCATTTTGGTTGTTATTTTCTAATATTTTGATTACTTGTCACTTAATATTTTTGTATGTTATCATTAACATTATATATTGAACTTTTATCATTTTATTAATTTAAATGATATCTCTATATTACAACTTATGTGTTGGATATTTGATATTTGGATGTTTAAGGCTTTAGTTATTTGATATTCTTAATATATAAAGATAGCAAATATAAACAATTTTTTAATTAAATTCAAACAAAACCAATTCGAATTCTAATCGAATTCGAATCTAATTCGGATCGAATTGGAATTATGAATTCGAACATAATCGAATTTCGAATTTGAGAACAAATTCGAGTTGGTTATTTCGAATTTGAATCGAATTCGAATCTTCTTAAAAAATTCAAAATTCGAAATCATTCGATTCGAAATATTCGAGTTATTCGAAATTCGATTTGATGAGCACCTCTACATTTACTATTTGTAATATAGTAGGAGGAGAGATTTGAGTTAGTTTAAACGATTGAATTTTTTTTCTTTAAATGACTGTATCGTAGATTCGTAGGATGGTACTGGTAACAGATAAAATTCGTTTTTGATATTCAAACAAAAACGTAAATTAATTTGCATAAAACTTGGACAATATTTTTGTTTGTATGAAAATTACCATCAACAAATTAAGTATGTACTGTAGAAAAACAATTGACTACAATAAAACCGGGTGAAAATGAAACAAAACCATCAAATCCTACTCTCAGGAATCTTGAAACTAGAGCCCGACAGAACCTAAGTTTGCCTCACCCACCCCACTTCTCAATTTCTATAAATACTTTCATCATCCAAACCTTCAATCATATCCCACAAAAAATAAAATTTGCATCACCCACAAGAAATCATCTTCTTCAAAATCCATCTCATAGCAGTGAGTCTTTATAACTACAATCAATGGCTTCATTTGACCAAAAGCTAGCCATGGCCAAGCGCTGCTCTCATGGTAATCATCATCATCATCATCATCATTAACTGATCATGTATATATACATATATAATGCATGGGTCTAAAGATTTATAACTTATGGCTTGTTGTTTGTACAGAAGGAGTGGTTGCTGGAGCTAAAGCTGCAATGTTTGCCACAATTGCCACTGCTATTCCAACTGTTAGTAGCTTTTAACTTTTATACAAAACCACTGTTTAAATGCTTCATTGACTAAGAGTCTTCATTATTCACGTATATTTTTCTATAGTCTATACTATATAATAAATAAAAATAAAAGATAATACATATTATTAATATATATATATTATTCTTACAATAATTTTCTCCTTTGATATTAAATATTAAATACGGATTTATACATTTTTAAATTAAAATATTTTTTAAGATATTAAAAATATTTTTTAAAAAATTAAAAATATATTAATATTAAAAAATACAATTATATCAAAAACAAAATTATTATAAAATAAGACATATTGAATATATTTTTCTAAAACGAAATGTTTAAAAAAACAAATTTTGAAAAAAATCAATATATAAACAAATAATATATTTTATATTAAAAAATCGATTTATATTATATAAATTTTCATTAATGACTATTTGTTATTTTTGTATTTAACCCGTGGATATTAACCTGGTCGACTTATAAATCAAAAAATCTGAACAAATGCATATATATGTTTCAGATTGCAAGTGCAAGAATGTTGCCATGGGCAAGAGCTCATCTTAACCACACAGCCCAAGCTCTCATCGTCTCCACTGGTACATTGTTACTGTCCATTACATCTTTATAATTTTATGAATTTTATAAATATTCTAACTATGGATCACATCGCATGCAGTGGCAGGAGCTGCATATTTTATAGTTGCAGACAAGACCGTTCTGAAAACTGCAAGGAGAAACTCCTTTCATGATACAAAAAATTAATTAGTAGTATATTTAAAGTGTTGTGGCATTTACATATTTGATTACCTAAAAAAGAGCAATTATATATGTAATATTATATATATATATGTTGCCTTTATTTCGATAACTTCCAAGAATATTAATTAATTAGCTATGTATTAAACTTTGTTTTCACTTGACTCTATATGTAATATGTTAAAGAATTAAAGAGGAACCTAGCTAGCAAAAAATTTGGCTTATGCGGTTATTCGTATTCATTGGTTATTTTAAGATGAAAAGATGGCGAGAGTATACACGGAGACGTATATTTTGAAAACCATAATTTATTAATATATAAATCAAAAGTAGTTACTAAAACTTAATATTAATTAAAAAAAAAACAGAAATTCTAAGCCTTAATAGACGTAAAGGAATCTTTTAATAAGATACACTGAAATATAACTGAGGTGTGCGCTTAATACGACCACGTGATATATAAGTATAACAAGCTAACACTGACATGATGTACACTTTAATCGTCATCTGATTAATTTATTATATTTATAATCAATATTATTTAGTAATTTTTTCTAAATTTGTTGACATAATTTAAATTTATAAAAAATAATTAGCCCTTTAAACATTTTAAAATAAATGAAAAAAGATAAACAATCGTGTTATCGTCAAATATTGTGTTATAAGATAGATAATGTTTCTTTTTAACAATAGACCACTCTCGCACACATATCTATAATCTATTATACATAATAAATAAAAATAATTAACGGGCACTTGTCACAAATATAAAGTATGATCACATTACTTTTTCCGCTTCTCTCTTCTAATAAATACAAAAAAATTTATGAAATACTAATTATTTAATTATATATTCTTTATACCTTTTTCAATCAAAAAAAAAATTAATATTAAAAAAATATTACATAATAATATTAAATACCAATTATATTATATATACCTTTTATAATTAAAAAGGAATTCTTAGTATAATAAAAATATTTTAATATTAAAAAGCAAACTTTAAAAAAATCAAATTAATATAAAATATGAAAATTTTACAAAAATTTGTAACTCGTAATATCTTTTTATAATTTATAAGTCATTATTATAAACTTTTTTTATCACCTAATAATAAAAGATAACATCCTATTATTTTGTAAAAAATGATATTTTTTATAAACAACTTCTTTAAAATGAAATGTTTTTGAAACCAAACTTTTAAAAGGAATTTTTTAAAATACGATATTAAAGTTTTATTTTCTATGTAATAACTAATCATATTTTAAAACAAAAAATCATTTACAATTTTTAACTTTATATTACTGAATACTTGTTAATTTTTATTTAACCTGTATAATTCATGTAATACTAACCTAGTAAAGTAATAAAGAGTAAATTACGCTTTTAATTAGTGAGGTTTGATCAATCTAAAGTCTAACCGGTCCATTTCAATAATAGATATTTATGATATCATGCGCTAAAGATTCATATTTAGTAACCATAATTCGATCAAAAAGTGAATCCGCTCATGAATTTTTCGCTAGTGTAATTCGAACAACTTTACGAAACATATATACTTCTTATAATTAAGAATCAATCATATATAATATAAATATAAGCAGAATACACAGAGGGTCTGGCGCACCTCATAATCTTTTTTGAGATATATAATTCCTAGGCCTGTAAATGAACCGAACAGTTCATGAACTGTTCGTGAACTGTTCGGTAAGAAGTTCGTTTATGTTCGTTTATTTAATAAATGAACGAACACGAACATAAAATTTGTGTTCGTTTAATTAAATGAACGAACATGAACACACCTTGTGTTCGTTTATTTATGTTCATGAACAGTTCGGTTATGTTCGTTTATTAACGTTCGTTTATTTGTGTTCGTTAGTGTTCGTTTATGTTCGTTAACTATGTAATGTTAGTTTTTGCTCGTCTAACTGACTAATTTACGAATGATTTGTATTTACATTTAAAAGACTTATCGTTTGTGCTCGTTTATACTTGTTCAATTGTGTTCGTTTATGTTTGTTCAACAGTGTTCAGTTCGTTTATGATTGTTCAATGGTGTTAAAAAATGTCCATTTATGTTTGTTCATTTATTTTAGTTGTTTGTGTTCATTAATGTTCATGAAAAGTTCGTTTAATTTATTAATGAACGAACACAAACGAAAACGAACATATTCATTTTCTTAATAAACGAACACGAACACAAAATTCATGTTCATTAATGTGTTCGTGTTCGGTTAAGGTTAAATGAACGAACACGAACATGCATGTGTTCGTTCGATTCATTTACAGGCCTAATAATTCCTCCTGGCTTACACCTTAAAAGTTTAGAAATTGATTATAGAGGTATACTCTAACATCAAAGAACACAAAATAAATATGTTGATTTTGAAGGATCAACAACCTCTCCAACTAGAGTAGAGGGAGGAAGACAAAGAAATGAGTTTGGTGTTCAATATAGGCTTTTTTAAGATTTTTTTTTAACATTAAAGGCCGTAAATACGGAATCTTCTTGACAAATGGATCACACTTCCTTATAACGTATAGTTTCATGATGATTCGACCCCTCTATCATGGGAGAAACCCACAACTAAAAAACCATTTGATTTGACACGAAATTCTTTTTGCTTTAAACGGAATTAATTTTTCATTACCTGAGTTTGAACTCTAAATCTTTTTTTCTAAAAAACAATGACTCTTCAAGTACATAAGCTAATCCCAGATTAGATATAACTAGCTAGCTAGCAAAGTTTGTTAGAGATATATAGATATGACAAGTGCCTAACTTCTACTTTCGAGAACTCTTATTCATAATTTACTTTTGAATGATAAACGAATATTTTTTTATCCAGTTTTTGAGTAAACTTAACGACGAAAGGCAATCCACGATTGGGAAATACAGACAACACTGGTGACCTGTCTCACCTACTATTTCAAAGGAACTTACCGTCCGAAGACTTATTATAAAAACGCATTTGACTCACCTGAAATACATCGTCAGACTCGAACCCATGATATTCACATTGGAGTCATAGAATCAATTTTTCCTGAATAGTTTAATATTATTTATAATTCAATTTAGTTTTTTGTATTTAGTACTTTAGTATGTAGCGTGTTTTGTAAAAGACGTAAACATTGGATTTTAGCAATGGCCTAGTTTTGTTTTTAGCATAACCATTAATTTATTAAATAAAAAACAAAGTTCTTGTATAAGTCTACCTGATCAGGATCCAATGTAAATCAGGGGAAAAGATAAAAAAAGAAAATTGTTTGGTTCCATCTACTTATTATGTGGCTGGTCCGACCCAGATCGAACAAAACTTTAATATTCAACGATAATTAATCGCTTATAAACAAATCTTACCAAAAAAAAAAATCTAGTCTATCGATCACGTGTTAAACGTTACACAAAGACAAGTGACGTAATCTAAATTAGATTAGAAGCAACGGTAATTAAACGTTCGTCACTTGTACGTATCTGTCGTTCCACATAAAATCGTATTCACTAGGTTTATTTTTCTTTATCTGCTATTCATACGAATTTTTGTTTTATTCTATAATTCTATAAAATATATAAGTACGTTGCTTGACAGTTTTTTCCCCCTTAAATTGGTTTTTAATAATCTAAATTTTATCAATAACTACCGGTCCAAATTATGAAAATCTTCAAAAACGGTCCATACTTTCGACCTCTTTACCTCTGGTGGACCTCCGAAAAAAAAACTTAAAGCCGTTAACTTTTTTCGAATTTCAAACGGATCTGTTAGGGTTTTTGATCAGAATAAGAATACGAGTCGAGGATGTATAACTTATATCGAAACGTCGCTCCAATTGATGAAAAGGTTGTTCAATCGGGTATTTAAACTTTCAATTGATCAAGGAAATCATCAAATCGAGAAATTTGGAACAAGTTTTCAAGGTAAGTTATACAACATTCGACTCCTATTCTCATTTCTATCAAAAGTAATAAAAGCTTTTGTTTGAAATTAAAAAAAAAAGTTAAGGGCGTTAAGTTTTTTTACGGAGGTCCACCATAGGTAAATGGGTGAAGTCATGCTTATACTAACAGCATATTGTCGGTTTAATTAAGATTTATAAATCAATTAATATAAGGCTCAAGCATTTTGAAGGCTCAAAACAGATAATAAAATTAGGTTCTTTCGCTAAAAATATATTTTTTTTCAATTATAATAAACATTGACAATACGTTTAAAATATTATTTTTTTTATAATAATCTAATTATTAGCGAATCTGTTATTCAACTTCAATATTCTCAAACTATCACCCCGTATAGTCTAGAGTTGTAATATTTCCTTTAATTTTCATTTTAGATCAATTCAACAAAAGTTTATTGTATATAAAAGATCTCTTAGAAATTAACACCCTAAGATTTTGGGCCCCAAGTCCTTCTCATTGTGACGTGTTTACTTCTAATGGAATTAGGATGCTAGTTTCACAGTGGCATTACATTGAATCATACGTACAAATTAGGGTATAAACGAATCAGATGCTTATTATAGGATAGCTAAAAGCTAAGCTCGAAAGAGCCGAGCCAAGATGAGCCCGAGCTCGAGCTTCACATATTGAGCTTCAGCAAGCTAACAAGTCTATTTTTATTATTATAACTTTTATTTATTTAAGTGTATATTTATATAATTAATTACTTAAAATTATGATTAATAAATTTAAATCATATTTTATAATTAAAAAGGATAATTCTAATTATATATAAAATTAATAATAAAAATAAATAATTTGTACCATTGAAAAATAAACGAGTCGATCCAAGCCAAGATTGAACTTACAAATTTTCTTATGAGTTAAGTTCAAGATTTAATGAGCTCAAGATCGGCTCCAGCTTAACCCATTTATAGTTGTAGTCTAAATAAAAGGTAAACAAGTAAAAAGTTGTTAGCCCTTTTTGAATAGCAAATCTAAGTTTTTAAAATAGCCTAGTGGTAGCCTCTTGGCTTCTCTTATTAGAGGCCTTGGATTAGAGTCTCATCTAAAGCAAATATTGCTCTGAGTTGAGCCAGGGGTTTTCAATTCCTAGTTGTAGGTTTCCTCCTGGACGGGTGGGTCAGGTCACCACACTCTGTTATTCGGACGGAAGGGTGATCTATTTGCCTGGGTGATCCCGGATGACCAGGCGTTTGCTGTTCAAAATATATATATATATATATATATATATATATATATATATATATATATATATATATATTATATATATATATATATATCATTGTTATGTACTTGTGTATAACTCTTTAAATTCAAATAACTATAGCTTCACAACAATTAACACAAATGAATTAAAAAACATCAAATTATAAATGATATAAACAGATATTAATTGTTTGTTTTGGGAGGGGTGAGATTGATGGTTTGGATAAGGAAGGAGGAGCAGGGAATCTAATATTATAGAATGAGAAGGCGATGTAAAGCCAGATGGTGTGGGGTATATTTTTCAAGAATCAAGACGAGGCTTTGATGGTTTGTTTCGGTTCATCCTGTTTTTAGTCTATTGTTTCATAAAAAAATATATATGTTCACTTTTATATATCACTTTAGATCGATTGTACGAACTTTTCCCTTTTATTTTATCAAAAATAAAAAACTTGCTAAAAAGTACATAAAACATGTGATGCAATGAATTAAGAATAATATGTTCAATCAAGTGCATTCTGCAGTTAGAAGTGAACTATATATTTTCTTATAATTTGATAGACTTTACACATTCAACACTAAATATGTGTTTTATAGATCTAGGGCATGTATATATTTTAGAAACTCTTAGCTTAAGAAACTTTACAAACCCAATACTTGGTCCATAATTTGTCACCTTATTATTTCTTTTACCTATAATTATTTAATAGAAGGACATAATTGTCTTTAACTACATTTGTACCTTTGCACTATATTTTATTAATTTACAACATTCTCTCTCATTAAATTAAAATAATAAACAAAATAAATTTGTTTTTAAATCCCCCCTTCATTTCCCATCAGATTTTTTGCCACATGAATATTTTCGCCTTTTATTTACATGATACAAATTGCGTCGTGTTACATCTAATTTACGTTATTTGATTTCGGCTAAAAACAAAATATTTTCATTTTTTAAATATTTCATACATTTTATTTCCACCTTTACTTTTCCACTTTTAATTTTCCCATCTTTTTTTTTCCCACCATTTTGTTTTCCCCAACCTTTTAAATATTCCTCCCTTTGATTTGATAACCATAAATTTTACTATATTAATCTTTTTGTCTTTTCCTTATTGTATACAACCGATTACTTGTTACATCAAAATTACGATTTTTTATTTCAGCTCAAAGTTACGAGATTTTAATTTTTAAATTTTTCCCACCTTTTATTTTTCCCACATGCTTTTCATACCATTTGTTTTCTCCAACTTTTTAAATATTCCCCCCATTTTCAAATGGTGGCTGGCTTTGTAAAAGTCGTTTGTATAAACAACATTTGATGTTGTTTCCTGTTAAAGTAATCTTGTTTATCACTAGTTTATTATGTTGTTTATTGTTTTACAATTGTTACTATTATTGTTTTTTTTGTGTTTGTGTATTTGTATTATTAGTTTTTGATTAAATTTACCAGCATGTTACGTTAATGTTACAGTTATATTCAATGTATTTTTTACTCCTATTTATTTTTTAATTATTAATGAATACTAAATTGTGTGTTGATGGTCAATTAGTAATTATAAACGAAGAAGGTACACATCACATCACCCTTTATCCTTTTTACATAAACTATTTTCTCATATGTAGTTGTGACACCCGACAATTTTAGGTAAATTGCAACACTCATTTCACATCCATACTTGTTGCATTTCATTTAATTAAGTTTAATTAGATGAGCTAAACACAAACACAAAACAATAATTCGGATTATTATTGAATTGTGCCTTACACGTTGATTAGGATTAATCAAGCGTGCAAACACTTCGTAAACACAAACACGAACCATCAAAGGTAATTCAAGGAATTATCGAAACACACACACGAGTCTCACGAACGTGGTGATCAAACTTATATGTTATTACATGATTATGTGTTAAACATGCATTAGATGCTTTGGATAAACGTTAGGAATCGAGTACGAGCGAAATCGAATCGACGAAATCGAAAAACAAGTTTATGGACCCGTCGCGATACGCGATACCCCTTGGCGAACGTCTTCGCGATACGCGAAGCAGTAGTGGGGACTCTGAGTCCCGAATCTCTCCGCGATACGCGAAGAACAAATTTGATCGGCCTTCGCGGTACGCGAAGGCCATGCAGATCGAAAAATCTATAAAAACCCAACCCATCTCATTTGTTCGGTTTTCTCTTATCCTCACCGAACTTAGACTCATCTTCTCGACCCTAAACCTCTGCCAAACTTGTTCCCAGCCCTTGGTAACACTTTTGGAAGTATTTCCCTCATCCTTGGCAAGCTTGAAGACCTTAGAGCTTGGAGAAGAAGCTAGGAGGATAGAAGCTACGATCCACGCACCGAATCACCATCACCAGGAGTTGTTACTGTTGAATCTCATCATCAAGGAGCTTCTAAGGTAGTTCCCTATGTTTTTTCTAGTGTTAGATCGTACATGCAATGGGTAAAAACCCACATGCAACTCCATACGGTTATTGTGCACAAATTTGTTGGTGATTTGTTGTGTAGATGTTATAGATTTACTGATTTTAAAGTATTAGAATGTTAGATTGAGTTTTGTTGAGTTATTGGTTGATTTGATGATGTATTGGTACACCTGTCATAAAAGGAAACTTTTATGTTGCAAGTCTTGGATTTGTAATGATCTAGACATGTTAGACATGTCTAGATGTTGTTAAATGTATATTGGAGTGTTTAGAAACACATTGGGATATTTGATTTTGTCAAAAACTTGGTTTTGTAGAAACTTACTATTTATGGAAACTTTTGAAAATCAAAAGAGGGCTTTTGATGTTTTAAAAAGTTTTGATGAACTTGGATTATTGAAATATGTTTAAAAATGGTTTTTAACATATTTGGAAACTTGGATTTGTGAAAACGAACTTTTAAACGAATACTTTCCAAATAAGGAAACTTTATTTGGGCAAAACGGCATAAATGGTGATTTATGCGCAAACGACATGTTTTAAGGGTTTAAATGTATTTTATAAACATATTAAAGGTATTAACATCATGAAATGAAATTTCATAACCACACTTTCTTAAATGGGAAACTTTCTATAAATGGTAACTTGTGCGAGTGGAGTCATAGGACGCATTTTGGTGTCTTATGTGCATTGAGACACATAAACACAACAATCGTGTCACCAACGATTCGTCGAGTCTCACTAGTCAACACACACACACTCTCGGTTGAGCACACCGACACTTGGAGTTGTATGGACTACAACGCACCACAGAACACATACTTACACCACGGAACTACTTTATCAGGAGATTTCACGGCCCCTTTTTATCTTTTCTACCTTTGGGGGAGAAAACATTGCATTACAACTGTTTTTGAACAACAACTCATTTTATTTACGTATGGACATGCTTTATCATTATATGTATATGTGTGGCCCCTATCACAACTAAAAGTCCTCGCGATACTCCTCGGACCGTTAATAGCATAACGCCTAGCATGGTAATCTTGAATAGTACTATTGGGCCTGACAAGCCCCACTACACCCGACTGGAGGTCGGAACAGTGCAATATTGACCAACACTTTGCCATAGTCTTGTGATGGACATGGCGGGAGGCACCAACTGTCAGCTTCGGTACCATCCAAATAATATAACTGTATTGACTAGCTATCAATCGATACTGCATTGTAACGATATATAGAACTGCAAAACATTTACTTTAAACGTTTTGATGTTTACTGCTTGTGAAAAACCTGTGCTCTCACCAACCATTGTGTGACACCTTAGGCAAATCCCACATCGGCCGTGAACAGGAGAGATCCTTGGTTCATATGTAATAACCCGCCTCTTATACCAACAACGCGTTTTGGGGCTTAATGGTAGTGGATGAGAGGAGAACTCCACAGTTAAGCGTGCTCAGGTGACAGCAATCCAGGATGGGTGACCCCCTGGGAAGTTTTCACCTGGGCGACCAAAAGCAAAGCCGTGAGCTATAATTTGGCAAAGCGGACAATATTGCTGGTAAAACGAGGCGGGGTGTTACAGAATGGTATCAGAGACACTCCTGTGCCGTTCGGGATGTGGGGCAAACCTCATCCAGGGCGATGAGTCCCGGAGGGTGTCTGGAGGACACCTTAGGCAGATCCTACACGCTAGAGAGGCTAGCAGGGCAAACCTCATCAAGGACGATGAGTCCCAAGGGGGGGGTGTATGTGACACCTTAGGCAAATCCCACATCGGCCGTGGACAGGAGAGATCCTTGGTTCATATGTAATAACCCGCCTCTTATACCAACAACGCGTTTTGGGGCTTAATGGTAGTGGATGAGAGGAGAACTCCACAGTTAAGCGTGCTCAGGTGACAGCAATCCAGGATGGGTGACCCCCTGGAAAGTTTTCACCTGGGCGACCAAAAGCAAAGCCGTGAGCTATAATTTGGCAAAGCGGACAATATTGCTGGTAAAACGAGGCGGGGTGTTACACATTGTGTTGACCCTTTTACTCGCATGTTTTCTCAGGTAACTAAGGCACGCGCACAAGGATTAGGATGCTAGGCTGGAGTCGCATGCATCTGCTTTTGTGTCTTAGTCTACTAAACATTTACTATCATTTTGATATGTTATGTAATAGTAATACTAAACATCTTTAATCGCTTCCGCAAACGATTACTCTGTAGTGTTTTGAAAACTGTTTTGACAACGCTTCCGCCATTTAAGATTTGAATATGTTTTTATCTTATTAAACTTCCACAACTCTGATTTTAATAAACAGTTTTATCCAAGTTATTGGATGTACGTATGAAACCAGACATATAGGTCTCGCAAGTTATGTGACCGGAGACTGCGATCCTGACAATCTTTTGTTGCTCGCGCCCCAGAAGGGACGGGATTTCTCGGGGTGCGACAGATTGGTATCAGAGCCTCCAGTTATTGCGAATTAGGTTTGCATTTAGTGAACTTAGTCTATAACCACTAGTCTCCACACAACGCGTAGTGCTTAGTGTTAGTTCCACTTGCATACATTATCGTACTATACACAATTCACACATTTAGATGTGGCGACACTGTCATCACCATCTATGCTCGCATACGATGAGAAGGAACAGATTGTTCCTACACCTTCAGTATCAACACTACCGGTAGGAGTTGAGTCACCGGACCAAGCAGCACCTATCACCCGAAGACAGCACGTCTGAGCCATCGCAGGAGGAGCAGCCGGTACACATACGCTATATCATCGGTGCCCGAATCGAAGAGGCGACGACAAAAGCTGATCAGGGATGAAACTGAAACAAGTCCAGGGATGAAATAGGCCCTGTGGCTCAACAACATTCTTGTAACCCTTTGATACTGCTACACATACTGCTTACAAGGACCATATGAGGAGATTCCAAACTCAACTTGTCACACCCCGACCTGCGGCGGAATATGCCGGGGCATGATTTGTGCAAGGATTGTCCATAACCTCATGATTTCTAATTCAAAGTTTCATATTTAAAATATCAAATTACAATGTCTAAATAAATGTCATTATATTGCAAGTTCAAATTCAAATACAACATTTAAGAATTACAATGCATAAATCTTTAATAAACTATCTAGGTCCATCTTCCTATATTGTCACATAGCTTCACTTTAACCTGTCACACATGTAAAGTAACTGTCAACTAATTGAATAGTTGGTGAGTAGTCATATTTTTAATAGCATAAGTATAAAGGTATGCAAACTCAAATGACTACAAGTATGAAAGTTATGCATGCATATGAACAAGTATGTATATGATGGTGTATCGGTCCTTTTTAACACGGAATTCACACGCGAAGAGAGCGCGACTCTCTTAGGAAGCCAAGTACTAGAATACGTTTACGATTACGATTTCAAGTAGCAAGTAGTTTCACATAAGCACATAAGCAATCAAGTATACGATACAAGTTCAACACGTAATAACATTTCAACCAATAGGCATTATGAAGTTTGCATAGTTTAAATAAGTATACATGTATAAGTTTTGAGTACGGACATGTGTAAAAGCCCCAAAATAATATAAAACTAAAAAAGGGGATATGAAAACTCACTTTGGTGATAGTAGGCAAGTACATTTCCAAACAAGTAGGCACACCAGTGTGTTCACAATCCTATAAAAGCAATTTTATAGAGAACACAAATAAGAACCTAAACAATAGTTCAAGTTCATTTCATGTTTGTGTCATGATTCACTATGATTATAGGATGATCATTTTGGTTAGAGTTCACATTGGTGGTAGAATCGAAAAGCTTTTAAAATTTTAGGTATTATTGTCACATGGTTAAACGTTAGTTAGTATTTTTATTAAATTATAAAATTTTTACAGAACATAGTTTGATATGTTAATAAAGGTTTTAAAAATTTCAGCATCAAATTCAAAGTTCAAATGGCCCATTGAATGCATACAAGTCATCTTATTAAAACAGTTTCAAAACTAGACCAGCGTGTAATAATTTGTGCTTTTGACAAACCAGAAGATATCCAATTATTGAGAAACTTATAGTACCAGAAACTAGACTCAATTTAGAGGATCATAGGACCTGGAATCACTAAATTTAGGTTTTTAATGAGTGAGTTATGACTAGTTAAAGTTGGTGCAAGTTTCTGTTTGTCTAGTAATGTCTGGACCAGCCTGTTTGCATGACCACTTTGAAAGACCAAATGACATCAAAAAATTACGAAACCACTTGAGTTTGAAAGTAGACATTCAAAACTTAGTTTTAGACTCTGGAATAGTACAAAAATGAGTTGTCTAGCCCAGATGGCACCTTGGTGAAGTTGCCTCAAAATCTGTTCAGCATGATTCTGGACCAGTAGGTGTTGTTACATATGTTTGGGGAATCAAACGACCTCTAATTGTTACAAACTTTATGTTTCTGAAAACTAGAGACAAAATCCTTGATTTTAGACTTTGGTTTCGACTTGTTTGGGTCTGTTATGACAGTTTTATGACCTGATCAATCTGCCCTACGTTTTCTATTAGTTGCTGAATTTCAAGAGTTCATAACATTGTGTTCCGATTGCAACAATACAAACAAACAAACAAACGTACCCAGTTTAATCCCACTTTTAAGTAGGGTCTGGGAGGGGTGAGATGAAAACAGACCTTTCCCCTACCCCCAGAAGAGGTAGAGAGGCTGCGTCAGACGAGACCCCTGGCTCAAAAATTCTTTTTTTTTTCTTTTTTCAAATATATATATATTTTGAGACATTGAAACATTTTATTACGAAAAAAGAGTAAACCTTGCATGAGTAGAACTACAGAAGTACAGAAGTAAACAGCAGTCATAAAGAGAATCTACAAACAAACAAACAAACGTACCCAGTTTAATCCCACTTCCGATTGCAACAATAACATTCCCAAATCAATGACAACCCTTTCTAGTGACTAAAAACAATCTAAAACACATAATATAACACTTGATGTTTGTGATTTGTGATAATCATAGATTTAGGGATTAGGGTTTTTACCATATCCTTGAAATGCCCAAATTGATGTTACTAAACGATGGATTAAGGCTCCTAGACTCCAAAGCAAGCAACAACTTCACGAAATTGATGAGTATTTGACTATGGATAAATTTTATGGGTTCTTATTAGGAATGATTAGGGTGGTAAATGATGTTGGTCGTGATTTGTGATAATAATGATTGTTATGGTGCCTTCTAATCTCTAATCCAAGCAAGATCTCTTCAAATAACTTCAAGATTGATATTGAAATGATGATGGTGTGTTGGGGGCTGTCAAGAACGACAAGTAAGGTGCAAAGGGGCTGGAATAATCGTGAATAGGAAGGAGAGGTGTGTTAGGGTTATTAAGTTTCACGATTTTACCCTTTCGGTACCTCAAGTTTGGTTAAAATGGCCCCCAATGCATTTTTTTATTGATTCCAGCGACATTAGCCCCTAATAACACTAAAAATACTATTATTAGTTCAAATATAAGTTAACTTGATTATGTATGGTGTTTTGTGTTGCCGGTTTACCCGCTTTATGCTTAAATTACGCGTTTCCAGCTTTTCGTACGTAAAAATTTTACGGGTTTAATGGTAAAACTCCAATTCAAATCCAATTAAGTTATTACTTATTTTTCCATATGAAATTAGTATTTTCATGATTTCAACATTGTTCGAGAGTCGTGTTTCTATTGCATAATTTGCGAATCGTTCCGATTTACCGTTACAGAAACTGTTTAGTGTCTGAACTCGAATGAAATGTGTAGCATTAAAAAAATCAAATTAAATTTTAAAATTTGAATAGTAAGGAATGCTTGTGAAATATTTAATGGATTTTGAAATCGACTTTGATATGAAATTGCCAATGTCACAATGTGATTTTTTTTTAGTTTCAAGTTTAAGCTAGTTTAAAGCCTTAGTAACTGACATTGATTAACAAATTCTAGTCATGATGGTCCAGTTACTAAGTACTAGTTGATTTTTGACCCCAATTTGGGTTTTTGGATACGATATCGGATCCGGGTTGGTGACGGATGTCACACAACTCCTTGTCACTCATAGAATATCACCGAACAAACATGGACGCTCGAGTTAAGGAAAAACTAGAGTGACCATGCGTAGGGATTTCATTACGGGTGCTAGGTGGTCATCCAGAAGCAGCAATACTAACACTCACATAATGAGTGACTCAACACCAAATGACCTGAGAAAAACACACTCAAGCCACGTAGCTATCCTTATAGGATCTACGCAAGATCCTATAATACCATACGACTCGCGTGACTAGCCCAAGTATTAGTTCGATAGGCTATTTAACCATACCTCATATGACTCATGTTTGAATCTCGATGACATGAATAAACTCTGAATCCAGTAAAACCTAATAGCTCTAAGCAGGAGGAACTAGAATTCTTATGTAAGGTAAATTGACGATCATGGTGCGCAACATAATCGTGAATTTACAGGTACACATGAATTCTGGCAAATTCTATTATGAGCCTATTTCTGAAAACAAATACATTGATATTCGCTTATCCCTCACTCCGATGGTTGCAACGGAATTCAAGCAACGTATCAAGATTTCAATATAATGTTCATCAAATTCCCGGCTATAGTCCGGATTACCATGTATCCACGAAAACCTCATGCTGCGCCTATACACTTCACATGAAGCAGCGTATTAAATTTTCGATGAGGACCCCGCCAAGGATCCTAAGGAGGACCTCATGGAGGAGTCACCCGACAATGCATCATCCATACTAGACTCACCTGAGCCTGAAGGACAGTGTCTTGAGTCGGATTGACTCGGGACCTAACTTGGGCAAACGACCGAATCGAGTGTCTTATAGAGGAACTAAGATATACAAGTACCCGACATACAGAGTTTTGTAGCATAGTCAATAAGATGAATCAGGATTCTCGGATTCGTCCATGTAACATCTTCCGAGAGCGATTTCTTCATCGTGAAGTCCATTGCTTCGGTGCCATTGGACCATTACTCGGCCCTGTTCCGGCCGGCTGTTTGTTTTTGTTACCTTTTTTGCGTTTTTGAGTGTCTTGTGTCTCCGGCACAACCTCGTTATCATGTTGACTTGGTGACACAAAATCAGATTCGAACCTAGGTTGGGAGTAGGGAGCAAAACCGGGTTGAAAGTTTGAAGGAGATTGGAAGTTTGGTGGATGTTGTTGAAAGTGTTGGATGTTTGGGTTTTGTTGTAGTTGAACCAATAAATTTCTAAGCGATTCAGGATCGTATGAGAACGGGTTGAATTCGGGATTGGGATTGTTAGGCCTTGGATTCATGTTTGTAATTTTTTTTAAAAAAATATAGAGAGAGATGAAAGATGAAGAGATTTGGGTGGTTTTTTGGGTAAAAAGGTTGGGTATTTATTTAGTTTAAAAAATTTGTTTTTTTTTTTTTTAATTTTTTTGCCGTTGAATAACGGTCAAATTTATGTGGCCAATCACATTGCTCCATCTTCGACGGGGAGCGGGAGCCGTTGGTGGCATTTGAGCGGGGCCCGCGGACAAGGGGGCGGTGTTCCCGCTGGACACAGCGGCGGGGAAGGGCACCGCTGGCCCAACGGGACGCCCATTGTGGGTAGCCTTATGGGTCAAGACGTAGGAACAAAAGACCATGTAGATTATAGTAGAATAATGTTTGAATCTATTCATGATAAAAAAAAAGGAAATTTAATGCAGAAATTAGCAACAAGAAGCACTATTTGTAAGAGGTACAACTAATTTCAGTCTCCTAATCAAGTTGACGTTTCTTTATTTTTCTAATGATTTTGACTCATGATTTGATAAATTTTTAAGGAGGTTTGCTAGAAAATGGATCAAATGAGGGTTTCGGTGAATTGGAAGATGAAGATTAAAAACAACATGTGCAATGTTCTTGGAAACACCAGACACAATGCAATGGTGGATCAAAAGGATGATGATATAGTGTATGTCTAATGTCTGTTATTAGGTTGGCTTTTTGAAAAAAAATCACAGGAAGATATTTTGAAGAATATGTTAATAGATAATAACGTTTGCGATGATGGAAATCCGCTTGTAGCGTGGTGGGTCAATTTAAATATGTTAATAAACGATCCGGCCACATGGCGGGTATAAATCTAGTTTGTATGATACTAGTGATTATTGCTCCTTCCTTTAGGAATATCTAAATTTAAATAGTATATGTAGTCGTGCTGAAGGAATAATTAAAATTCTAAGCTTAACAAAATTAAGATGTGCATCTCTTAAAGTATTCAAAAAACCACATTCAGCATTGATATATAATTATATACATATACTTGATCTAACAATTTATTGGGACACTAAAATTAAACACCAGATTCAACCATGTCATTAAGCGACTTAATTAGACATGAATTGAAGTTCTTAGTTGGTTAAACATTGTTGAAGGAGTTCCTTTTAGCAGCTTTTGACACAGTCCTGTCTGCAACTATAAAATATGCAGCTCCTGCAACTGCATGCCAATTTATAACACAAGTTATTTCGGAGTCGATATATATATATATATTTTATATCATATATTTATTTTTAAGATTTAAAATAATGGGCTCAGATAAAATTTAAAAGTTTTCTCTCTAATTTTAATTAATGTACCAGTGGAAACAATGAGAGCTTGGGCTGTGTGGTTAAGATGAGCTCTAGCCCATGGCACCATTCTTGCACTTGCCACCTACCAACACACACATATTTGCATACATTAGTTAATTTTCAATAAATATAGTCGTAGAACAAAAAGATTGAATCCAGATCGAGAGTAAAAAAAGTCAAAATGAGTACTAACAGTGGGGATAGCAGTGGCAATGGTGGCGAACGCAGCGGCTTTAGCTCCTGCAAGTACTCCTTCTGTTCAACCAGTGAACAAACCGAAAGCTACAGAAGTTAGCGAATCGATAGAATCATGAAAAACTGCATAATGCATAGATAATTATATACTTAATGATGTTGGTTACCATGAGAGCATCTCTTGGCTATTGCAAGCTTTTGATCTAATGAAGCCATTAATTAATTAAATTTAACTTATAAAAGATTGTTCACTGACTCAACAAATTTGCACAAAAAGTTGGAAAATAAAGGGGATGAAGCAAGATTTAAGAATGCATATAGGGTATTTATAGGCATTTCAAAGCAGGGTGGGTGAGCCAAACTCACGTGGTGTTGGCCGGGTTGGTGTTTCAAGATTCAAGATTAATGGATCGACTTTGATGGTTTTGTTTCATTTTCACCCGGTTTCTAGTCAATTGTTTCATAAAATAAATTTTCATTTCTATATAATAATTATAAATAAATCCCATGAAAATAACTTATAGCTAGTGACCTTTTTCACTTTATTGAGGTTTTGAAAAGTGAGTCAGTACATGGAAATTAGTGATCCAATGGATTATGACTATCCGGATAAGCTAATGAATGTACTATATTACTAAAATATGTATACACTGTTATCAATAAGACATTAATAAACTATCCATCTTCAAATCTCTCTAGAGATGCACGATTTAAATTTAGTTAAAAAATAAGTTATGATGTAGATTTATAAGTAGATCAGATCAATGTATATGTTTGTTGTTTGAAAAAATAATAAATGTATAACTAGTAGAATTTTCATACGTGATGTTGCTACTTGTTAATGCATAAAATACTCTTTATCACAATATTAAACTAATCTGGGGCGGCCCTGAGAATTGGCGTGCCTTGGACTAGCCAGAAAAAAAAAACCTCTAGCGAATTCAAATATTAAAGTGGAGGTATTCAAAAAAACAGAAAAAAAAAAGTTTGATACCAAAAACCGAAACGTATTCGTAACAGAAAAAATAGAATCGAATTCTGAAATCGGTTTTCGTTTTGGTTCTAGCTGTATCCAAATTCCGAATTCGGTTTTCGGTTCGGTGCCTAACCATATCCGAATTTCGGTTTTTAATTCCAATTTTTTTTATAAATTTGGTTTGTTTGGTTAACCGAATTCAAATTTAAATTTATTATCTTATTGATAATATATAAGATTGAATTCAGTTTACTTGGTTGAATTCGGTTTATTCGGTTTTTAATCGGTTTATTCGATTGAATTCGGTTTATTTGGATCGGTTTATTCGACTTTTAAGCTGTTACTTGGCTTTCAACTTGTTTATTTGGTTTTAACCGAAATTAGAATCGAACCACTTCTCGAATTCGTTTGGTTTTTTGATAGGGAAAAAAATCGAAAACCGATTAAACCAGACCGAATAAGCCGTTAAACGAACCAATGGACATATTTAGCTTAAAATGAATGAAAATAACTTCCTATATTTTATAAAAAATATTTTTTTGTACCAATTAAATAATGTGTTTATAAATGCTTCTTTTTAGTTCTCTTCACCTTATTAATTATCATTTGAATGAATCTCTATATATACATATATATAAAATTTTTGTGCCCCAAAAAATGGGCCCGGGATGGGGACCGGGTTTGCCATTCCCTCGGGCCGTCCATGTTAAACTCTATACTTATAAAATTGCATTAGTGCCAAGATAATCATTAAATTTTAGTTGAAGGGAGATTCTTTATTCAATATGGTCGGGCCTTCATCGCTAAGTAGATTAGAGTATGGGTGTTCACGAGCCGAACCGAGCCGAGCCAGGGGTCAACTCGGACTCGGCTCGGATTTAAACCGAGCCTGGCTCGGCTCGGCTCGGCTCGGATTGTAAACCGAGCCTGAAATCTTGGCTCGGACTTGGCTCGTTTTTAACCGAGCTGGCTCGGCTAATTTTTGGCTTGGTTTTTAAATAAGAAAATTAATATTTGAATTGCATTCACCTCAACTCGGCTAGGTTCGTTTTTGGCTCGGTTTTTACATAAGAGAAGATGCAGGAATATATGGGACTAGGAATTAAGAATATGATTTAGGAATTAACAATTAGTGGGGCACGTGAGAATTGAGATTAATTTATTATTTTTTTATTTTTATTTTTTTAAGATAATTACAAAATAACACCAAAGAATATTTAATAGTGAAAGCAACCATATAGTTTTATATTTTAGTATAGTATGCTGTACAACCGAGCCGAGCATACGAGCCAAACAACGAGCGAGCTACGAGCCGAGCCTGCCTTGGCTCGGACTCGGCTCGGTTACAAAACGAGCTGGCTCAGTTCGGCTCGGTTACAAAACAAGCTGGCTCAGTTCGGCTCGGTTACAAACGAGCTTTATTCGAGCCGAGCTTTATTCGAGCCGAGCTTTATCCGAGCTTTTTCCGAACGAGCTACGAGCCAAATCAGAGCTTCGAGCTTTTGGACAGCCCTAGATCAGAGGTTTAATTGTGAGTCCGTATGGTGAGCTTGGTACTGGTATTGAACCAGTATCGTTAATAAAAATACCAAAGCAAATAATTGTTAAAAAATATGCCTATACCGTATCAGAATAGTTGGGTCGGTATCGTAACGTTTCGGTAGTACTCTGTTTATGCGTTTGTTTTAGGGGTGTTCAAAATATCCGAAATTCGAAAAAATCCGAAATCCAAATCGTATCCGAAACCCGAAACGTATCCGAAACCCGAAAAAATCAATCCGAATTAAAGATTCGGATATTTGGATAGATTCGGATAGGATATCCGTTTTCTGAATTCGGATCGGATATCGGAATTAAATCCGAATAAACCCTGTTTATTCGGATGAAAAAATAAGTTTATTCGGGTTTTTCGGGTTATTCGGAAAGATTCAGATCAGATAGCAAAATTTTGAATTTGGATCGGGTCGGGTTTCGGATAAGGTCTTAAAACTTTCAAATCCGAGCAACCCGATCCGAATAAACCGTTATCGATCCGATGAACACCCCAAATTTGTTTTGCCACACTCGTCCAATTGATATATATATCCTCTGTTGCTTTTATATGCATACTTAAGCTCTCTACAATTTACAAAGTTGTAGCTAGAATTCGTCCAATTCGCAGCTAATATGAATAATGAATATCACATACTTCCGAACCAAATTAGGGAAAATCACATACCCAAGTGCAGATGTTTTAAGGGGCTCGAGGATGCCTAGCTCCCATCATTATACATGAAAGAATTAGAGATACATAATAGAATTAAAAAACCCCTAATTAGTTATAATGGATTTCTTTTATTTTTTCCCTTGACAGCTTTGACCACAGATTTTAGTGTTATTTATGTTTCTGGTTATTGTTCACTCTATTGCAGAAGGTTTTTAAACAAAGTTGGGCTTTTACATTGTTTGACCCGACCTGAATAACCATTTTCCGACCAGAATTTTTGGCCTGAAACATAGCGAAAAGAAAAAAAATTTGTCCCATGACTTTCGGCTCCTTTGGACATGTTTTTCAAGCTCTGTCACTACACATACCAGCCGGTATCATTACGATATTAATAGTTGATACAAAACGCTTTATTCCTAAGCGATATCAAGAACTTAAAATCCACTATGCACTTAAGGAAGGTCTCGACCCATGAACGTATGTTCATATATAGAGCCATAGAAGTTAACATGGCAATCGTTCCATAGGTTTTGCTAGGAACCAGAAGTAACTTTAGTCTCATACATGATCGAGACAAGCTGAAAGACACTTGAGCTTGGGGTTTTTCATAAATAGGTTGCTATTATAGTTAGGTATTTTATATATTTTTACGTACTTTATTTAGAAAAAGTTATGCCTGGCAAAATGGGCGGGTTGGGTCGGATTGAGTAACAGGTCAGAACGGGTTCAGGTCAGGATGGTGCGGGTCAGAAACAGGTTTTAAGAAAAATTAGTTTGGGTCTGAATGGATTGTTCTTAAAAACGTCAATTTAGTTTAACTTAAGATGTGTTATAAGTAAGCAAATATTCTATTTGGATAATTTTAGTGGTTTTCTCATCAAATATGTTATTTTAATCATTCTTAAATATTTGAATGCATTGTATTTGCATACTTTTTTGGTTACCCGTCTTGACCCGCATAGTTTAAGTGTTATCCATCTCAACTCATTCAATATTATGATGTTACTCATCTCAACCCATCATACTACAATTGTTTACCTAAACCAACCCATTTCCTTTGACATGGGTAAAAATTGCCACCTCTAGAAAAAGTTAACATCATCTCAACCCATCATACTACAATTGTTTACACAAACCAACCCACTTTTTTTTGACATTGGTAAAAATTGTCACCTCTAGAAAAAATTATTAAATGTTAGGCATATATTTTTAATTTTCAAAAAGATGTAAATATTTGTATTTTAATTTTTATAAAAAAAGTTGCCAACAAAACATCATGGGTAACAAATAGTCGTGGTATGTTGGTGAACAATCTTTGGTGTAATTGATCTTTAGTTATTTGTCTGTAAATTAAATATTGATTGGTGAGTAAAATCCATCACCATTTACAACATTTAACTAAAAAAATTGCTAATTTTATCTGCTAGAAGCTCACATATTTGTTTTTATTTACGTGATGGAGAACTTTGTAGGAGGTCATCCTTCATGGTTTGCTCTCAATCAACCATGTATAGCCAACGAATTATCCTCGTAAAATGTGCCTAAAATGCGTTGGTGATATTTATAGTGGACATTCCTTATGTTCTCTCTCATGTTGACTAAACATATATATCGATATGGGATTTGTCAAAGGTCTACAAACGTAAATGAATTGGTTGAGTGTGAAATCAAAATATACCAACAATTTGTGTTCCATGACCAATAAAGTTGTGTTTTTATCATCGTCCCTTCTATAAATTCGAACATGCAATAGGACTCGAAATAAGAATAAGACCAAAATTATATTTAAGAGATCAAAGATGAGAATCTGATTCTTATCTATGTATATTATTGACATAATAATTTAGATGCTTGCAACATGATTTTAATGCGGAGAAAACGATTGATGGTTTTTGTTTCCAACTTCAAAATATTCTTTAAAATATTATCTTATAACATTTTCGTTTAAACTTTCATTGTAAAGTTTTATTTGATCTTAAGGTATTTGCGACAACGGAATCCAAAACTTTTTATGTGGTGGAATTCAAACTTCAATTTATGTAAGAGCAACTGATGTTATACATAAAGTTAGAAATCCGCAATCCCAAAACGTACATGGTAACATACAATTAAAGAATTCGTGTCACGGTGATTGTCGTTACACCTCTTTCTCTAGAAATTTACTTGCATCCTGAAAACAATACAAAAAATAATAATTAGTTACGATGAATTTTATGATGTAGATCAAGTGGCATCTTCTAGCGATCTTATTTGTTGGTTGCGAAATTTTGGCCTAAGGGTGTGACACTTATGGTCGTTTATAGAAGCAGCTGTAAAGTTTCTGCAATGTGATATGGGGAGTAGGGGTTCGAGTCATGTAAACAATCTCTTGATGAAATGCACGATAAGGATTCATACATCAGACCCAATTTGACTCGACACCTCTCGAACCTCACACATGCAGATTTTACCTCATGCACTCGGTGCAAAATGTTATAAAGTAAAATGAGTTGTAGAAATACCGGCATTTTAAACAACAATTTATGACCCGATTTAAAACAATCGATCGATGACATATGTTTAATTCTTGTTGATCTAAAATACTCACAAGAGCAGGAAGAAAATAGAGATTGGATGAAAACCTTATTCCCTTGATGTTTTGCACTTGTAGCATTCCATCCTGCTTGCATAATTGTGCACCCCACAACCTAGTCTGTGTGAACCCACAATGAAATAGAATTTAGAAATACTTATGATATAAAAAAAATGCACATATGCATCTTTCCATTTAATAATTCATATCAATACTTTAGTTCTAAACTTCAAAAACTCTACAAATATTACCTATTACAAACCCAATCGCCAGTTTTCCATCCTGGAAGCACATTAGAATCTTGAGTGTAACAGCCTCCTGTTGATGCTGCCATCATGGCAGTAGTTGTATAATCTTTAAGGGCACCACATCTATAACACACAGTTCGGCTCGCATAGTTGTGAGCCCCACAATTGAATGTCGAGCAATACCAATCGCCAGCTAACACTTCAGTTCTATTTACGCCATAACCAGACATCTCTGCAGGTGTTGCGAATTTGGGACATTGACATCTTTGACAGGCATCACGTTTCTTGAAATTTAAATGCTGGCATGCACCACACATCCAGTCTCCACTGCTCATTTTCTTGTTATAGGTCTAAGAACCTAAAAACATTCAGAGAAAAACAATCACATTTTAGGTCAAATGTCAAAAGTGAAATATACAAACTTCTGTATTGTAATATTCCATCAATATTCTTTTAAAACATATCTTGGGTTCGTCAAAATTTTAGATGTGTTTTATATGAACTTTCACAAAACAAACCTGAGAAAGTTGGTATGAGTTAGTTTGTGGTTTTCTTGGATGAGCTTGAATGGTTTATATACTTGCCAAAAGATTCCCAAATAGGGGACACCCAATCCTTAATGGAGGCAGTAAAAGTTACACTAGCCTCAAAATGGGACACACACAATATAATGTTTATTCTTTCATAAAAACATGTCACGTCACTCAGTTTTGAGAATACACACAACTCGTATGTTAACATGAATGTCGTATTTGATAACAAGAAATGGTATCAACTCATACGACATGTTCTTATTTTCTTGAAATACGTCATAAGATTTTTTATTATTTAATATGCTGCAAGATTCCGTTAATTATTTGCTACTTCACATGATTTGTCAAAAATGTTTTGTGTAAAGCGTACCCTACGTTTATTTCATTTCTTCATCACATATTTCAAATTCACACTCTTTTTATTGCACATATTACCATTTATAGAACAAAAAAATATTTAGCTATGTCAAGTTTTGAAAAACACTACATTGTCTTATGATCTAGATCTTCCAACAAGATATATTTTTTTTCCACTAATCACATGTTCACATCTCAGGTTGATAAATTAGATGCAAAACACATCACATAATCTTGGTTACGTTATTGTAAACCAAAGATCAAGGAAAAAAATTAGTGACCAGGTGATCACAGTTTTTCTTATGTGGTCATGATAGTGAATATAAGGGAACATTGTAGTAAGACATTCTGGTACAAAGAAAACTAATTTATGTTTCAACGGATAAAAAAAGTATATTTAAGACTATGTTGGTTGGATGTTACAAGTAAAACATTAAAAAACATAATCATCTGCCTACTCAATTTATGAAAATACATTTATATTCTTGGATATTAGCTGATAATGAAACCGTTTACTCTTAGAACCGACAAGGCTAAACATAAAGACAAGAGACATTCTATATATATCTTTTTTTTTTCTATATAGATCCACAATAAGGGAAGATAATGAGTAAAACAAATATATTACTGTAAATTAACGATACACACTACTCAAAACTCACAAGAAAGATACGTTAAAGCAATTATGTAAGAGCAACTCCAGTTAAATATACTTTTCTCACTTTTGTTTATGACCATTGTGAAAATCAATTAATTAATGAGTTGGAGAAGTCATTCCTCATTCACCCGTTCTCCTTCGAGATACGACATGCATTCGTGCTCACTAATGGGACATTCATATATATATATATAGGGAGATGATCAAATGTTAACCCATGTTTATTGCGTTAACCGAATAATTACATCTTATTACTTTGAGGCTCACATAAAAGTAAAACTAAAGGTGTATGTTTTTTTTAATTAATGTAAGCCCTCCTTACATTTATTAAAAAAAAAAAACTACACATTTAGATTTACTTTAGTATGGGCCCCAAAGTAATACGATGTCGTTATTTGGTTAACGCAATAAGGAATGGTTAACATTCGAACCATCCCCTATGTATATATATATAGGGAAGTGATCAGTTCATAACTCTAGGATAGAGCAATAACCCAATAATTACACCATATTTGAGGATCAAATTCTAATATTCCAATTTAATGGTTCATATTAAATTATAATAAAATAATATATTTGATTTGAAAGAAAATGAATAAGGGTATTAATGTAATTTGTTATATTATTAAAGTTACCCCCTCTTTTTTTATACATCCATAACCTTTTTATACTATAATATTTTTTTATAAAAATTGCACCATTTTACTCGTCTTATTTTTCTCTTTAATTCCGTTATAGGCTTGACTAGTTTTTTTTTATTTTTTTCGGATGTTCGTATTTACACCAATGTAACAAGTATAAAAATAACAAATTATTTGTAACGAGTTTTAACGAATTTGTGTTTACATTGTTGTAGAATAAATAGGGGTTACGTTTAAGAGTGTAAACGACCCAAGCCAATCCCGAGCTCGTTAATTACATTATATTCTTGACTAGGTTTTTTTTATTTTTTCCGAATGCTCGTTAATTACGTTATATTCTTGATTTTGTAACGAATTTTGGTTTTTAAAGTATTAAAATGTGTTTACAATCTTGTAGATATAATTTTTAGAGTATTAAAATGTATTTTCAATCTTGTAGATATAACCAATTTTGGTTTTATCAACAAAATGTTATAATATTTTTTTTAAAGTATTAAAATATATTTACAATCTTGTAGATATATATTTTTTAAAGTATTAAGATGTATTTACAAGGACGAATTTTGGTTTTTATCAACAAAATGTTATAGTATTTTTTTAAAGTATTAAAATGTATTTACAATCTTGTAGATATAATTTTTTTTAAATATTAACATGTATTTACAATCTTGTAGATATAACGAATTTTGGAGCATCCGGAAAAATAAAAAAAACCTAGTCAAGAATATAACGTAATTAACAACCTCGGGATAGACTTGGCTCGTTTACACTCTTACACGTAACCCCTATTTATTCTACAACAATGTAAACCCAAATTCGTTACAACTCGTTACAACTCGTTACAAATAATTTATTATTTTTATACTTGTTACATTGGTGTAAATACGAACATTCGAAAAAAATAAAAAAACCTAGTCAAAACTATAACAGAATTAAAGAGAAAAATAAAACGAGTAAAATGGTGCAATTTTCATAAAAAATATTATAGTATAAAAAAGTTATGGATGTATAAAAAAAGAGGGGGTAAGTTAGTATAATGAGCAAATTACTAATGTGCCCTCATCAGATTTAATAATTGAAATCCATGTGTTTAATTTTGATTGTGTAATTAGAGTTAATGGGTTATTGCTATAAGTGTGGGTTATAATTAGATCACATCCCTATATATATATATATATATATATATAGAACTTATTCTATTAAGAACCGTTAAATATGAAAGAAACAAAAGAACTAATTTTAAACCACATGTTTTAAGGGGTATAAAAGTAATTTTTCTTTAAAATAGAGGAAGTTACTTTTTTACCCTTTTAAACATGTGGCTATAATTGGTTCTTAAGTACCAAAAGTTCTCAATTGAATACCCCTATATATATATATATATATATCCCTATGTTAAATAGGTAGATAAGCTTATATGGGACTCAAACCCATGTAATACTCGGATTTATAACCTAGTAAAAATATATTAGAAAATAAATTGAGCCAACCGAGCATTTAACGAGCAAGCGTACCTTTGCACGTGCTCCGAACGTTTACATACCGAACCAAATCTAGCTAGTTCTTTTCAACCGAGCATTTTTCTAGTGAACGTCGAGCAATTCTATCCTGACGTGCACATTTTGATCTCAAATACTGTAACATATTCTTGGTTTAGAAACTAAAATCATTGCAAACCTCACACGTTCAATTCTGTTACCATTCCACTTGCAGAGTTGAAGGGTATTCGACACATGTTGTTCAATCATACAACAACTAGCCAAACATCTAAAGCTTGCACACAAGCCAGAAAATTAAAGGATTGAAATTACTTTAAGGACAAGGACATAAAGTACTAGCCACATGTTGCAAAAGATGTTTGGACACCATTTTGAGTCATGAATAGATGTTGTTAATTGCTAATGCTGGTTTTTGTAATAGATAGAGGTTTTGTTTTGTGTGATTAAGTTAGACCAAACCAAAAGCTTCGATCGTTTTCTCATCATCAGTCCATATACACGAATAAATTCCTTACAATGCACCATTAAGAGAATTCTATTCTTCCTTTAATTTCTATCCATGGCATGGCTTGCCTTCGATTCGTTTTTGCAATAATTCAAAATCCCACTTGAAGATTCATATCAATGCTTTTGTTGGCAATAATTCAAAATCATCCCACTTGAAGATCCATCGTTTGTGCCTTACACATTGCTATCATTCATCCCTTTTTTCATGTGTGCGTATATACCAATTAACTAAACTTCTACATATAGACACACACATGCTATTTAAGCTCACAAAGTTAAATTTCAATCATAGATATTATATATATATATATTGGTTTTATATAAATTAACTTAAATCATGGATATATGTACACTACAACAAACTTACCCTATAGCGTCAACCACTATAGCAACGATAAAAAAAAGTCGCTGGAAATAAGCATATAGCGACGACATCCGGTCGCTATAGAGTGGGAACTGAAAATTTGTTTTGAGATACCAATTAAAACTCTATAGGGACGAAAAGTCGTCGTTATAGGTAAATTTTATTTTTGTCTTTAATTTTAATTAATGAAAAATAATTTTTGCAGAAGAAAAAATTGAAAATTAAAAAATGGTTTGCGACGATAAGTCGTGGTTATAGAGCATTATTTTGTTTTTGAATTTTTTAAAAACCATTAAACGAAACACCGTCGTATCACTTGGCCCTTTGTCGTCACTATAGAGTAATAATAGGGCAAATTGCACAGAGGGCCTCCATTGTTGTAGCCGTTCATGTTCTTTCGTTTAGAGGGGCGATTTTGGGGTATTTTTACGTATTTGAAGGTAATTTTTACAATATTTGTGATCTCTTTGGTATGTTTTTTTTTTTTCGTTTATTTATTTTTTTCCATATTGTATGTATGATAAAGATTTCGGTTTTGTTACCAAATATATTCTCATTTTTTAGTAGTGTCTATTCTCACTCTTTAGTAGTGTTAGGGAGAATGATGAAGACAAATCTTACCGGCCCTTATTATAGTTGGGATATAGATGTTGCTCCGATATGTTATATGAAAATAAGGGTTAATTTTATGTTTATTGTACATGAGAGACTAAAAACGTTTGATTATAATATATTGTTCCTAAAAGTGAATACATTATATTATTCTATATATTAAAAGAGGTGGGGGGAATAGTGATTGTGGGCCTCACGTTTTTTTTTTTCTCTCTTACACACACTCCCACATCTATTCTAATAAACAAACATTTTTTTTACACATGTCAATTTTATATGATACTATTGTCACATGTCACCTTTTTAAATCATTATTGTCACATGTTAATTTTTTATTTTCTCCATCAATTCTCTCACATATTAAATGATAAGTATCTTCTCTATTTTATTAAATAATTATAAATCTAATTAGTCTTTTTATTAAAAAAACACATATAAAAAAGTTCACAAAATATGAATTTTTTCTAAAACTTAGAATTAAAAAAAAAAGAAATATTTTAAATGTGTAATTTTAGAAAAACTAAAGGTTTTATAAGTTTATTGAAAAACCAATATTTTTAAAACAAGTTTTCTTAAAAAAAAGTATATATAATATATCAGTTTTCAACCCGAGTAACACACGGGATTTAACCTAGTATTATATATATACACCCACTCTCACATATTATATATATACTGGTATATTATTGAAAGAGATAAGGGGAATAGTAAAATGGGTCACTTAAACTTTATCTGTACCATTGATTTGGAATTCTGAAAATAAAAATGTGGTGCGCATTGAATATGAATAAAAAATTGGTTTTGAATAAACAAATCAGTTTTAATGTGGGTTAATGTGAACCACGTATTTATTTTCAAGATTCGAAAACGACGACCCAAATAGGGTTTAGGGGTTTTTTCTCTATGTTTAGTGAAAAATGTGGTCATTTCTACGGTTTTGGTGGTGTTCGAAAAAAGTAATTGTTATTTGTTTGTTTTCATAGAAAATCGATGTGTGCTTAGGGATTTGGGGTTTTTTTAATTCAACCAATTGGTTGCAGATGAGAAGGATATTGCCAGTTTTTTTAATTATTTTCGTAACATATTTGTATGGATTTTGTATGATTTTATGTTTTTAGAAGAAATTTGTATAGAGTTCATGATAATAGATTTGATTTTGCTATGTAACTTATGTTTCTGTAAATGACATATAATACCCGTTGTCATGAGTGTACTGTGATGACCCGCCGCAACGCGCGGCTGGTATAAACCTATATATAATTAAAAGAGATGGTGGGAAACAGTGTAAAGTTTATGGTTTTCACTTTAGCCACGAATGTCTTTTCCTCCGTTCCTTTTTTTTCTCGGTTTTCTTAAGTTTTTGTTTGTGCAACCACTTTGTTTCTTAATTCTGACACCACGAATCACGATGGTGTTTACTCAGTTCCTTGGTTTCACTTTTTTTTCTTTACTATTTTAATAAAATAATAATTATAGTCCAATAATATCTTACTACTATAATAAACAAACATCTTTTTTTGCCACATGTCAAGCTATTAGACCATTAATGTCACATGTCATTTTTTAAGCATATTGCCACATGTCATTTTTTATACTATTATTCATTCTTTATCATATTAAATGATAATTATAATTTTATTTTTTAATTTATCAAAATAATTATGATTATAAATATAATGATAATGATATTATATACCTTTTATATATTAAAAATAATTTTAATAAATTAAAAATGAAGTATTTTTATCAAAAAAAGGCACCTTAAAAAAGTTTACAATACATGAAATCTTTCTAAAAATCATTTTTTTTAAATTTGTTTTAAATTTGTAGTTTTCGGAAAAATAAAAGTTTTGTAAAAACAAGTTTTCTTATAAAACACATAATATAGTTTTCAACCCGTGTAACACACGGGATTTGACCTGGTTAGTAATAAATGATTACATAATGTTTTTGTCAGCCTCATGTCTCTATTTTTTACGTTATATATTCCAAGTGCAGAAGTTTTTTTGGTTATTTTTGTTCTATGATTTTTAATATAGTTTGTTTATGTTTGCATTTATATTTCTTAGGAGTGACACATGCTTTTGTGATTGTTCGGTTTATCGTTTTGGGATGAATTGACAATTATTACGACCGGTTTTTGGGTATATGTTTTGATATTGTTACCGTTGTCGTGACCGAGTTGTGTGAGGCGATTTTCAAGTTCTTTTTAATTTTTTACTATTATTAAATGGTTGCGAACAATATTATTATTTAAATAAATAATAATTATTCGTTTTTTCCTGTTTTATTTGTTGGTATATTTGTGTCCTTTAATGCTAAATTTTATCGCACAACACTTTTTTTGGAGTCACTAACATATTTACAACAAGTAGATTTGGAGCTTTATGTTACAATGACAAACAACATGTTACTATATTTGTATTTTAATATACAGAATCATGACTTCTTTTTGATATTTAAAATAGTAGCGGAATTCCGGCGCAACGCGCGGAGGAAGTTACTAGTTAGAGTAAAAAGAGGCTTTAGCAACAACAAATAAGATATGTTTTGACCCAAATTCTTTTCTTATAAGCACAGCAGGTGACACTACGTAAGCTCTCTCACTCAGAACTCATACAGGAAAGAGTGGTATGGGAGTGAGTGTGAATGACAATTTGAGTTTGAAACGGTAGAAGAAGAACAAAAAATTTTGATGTGGGGCGGAGGTAATTATTTATTAATTAATGATATTTTCAAGTGGCAGCATCGGTTTTGGACTAGTAACAAGACCAGTTGCATTGATTGATGTTGAAAGAATTGTTTCTTTAATAAAACACGTGAAGAAGAAATTACGTAAGAGGATGCAAGATGGAAATCTGAATGATTCTTGCATTTTTTGTTGAAAAAGAGTTATTTCAACAAGTTTCGATCGAAAATGTAATGCAACGTTTTCAAAATATAAAAAAATCGTAGGGAACAACTGTAAGTATTTTTTACTAATTTGTAAAAGCTATTGAATTTATATTGTGTTTTTTAATTTATATTCATAATTTTTATTTGATTAGCTTTTATTATATGATGAGCATTACCATACCTGAATAAAAAACCGACTCAAAAAATTTAAGGTTGACACTATAAAACTAGAACATACAAATAAATTGACATCAATAAAAAAAAATCATGAATTTGTCACCGAGTAGCTCACTTATATGGTCGGTCCGTGACCCCTGGATGCCGAAGGCGTCCGGAACTACGGGGACACCTCTCCCGCACCCAACCTTATGTTATCGTGGGAGTCACGCCAGTTTTATTCTATACGTGTTTTCTTTGAAATCATTTCCTACCTCGTCAATGTGGAGGAAAAATACTGTCTTTTCAAAATTTTATATAAAATTTATTTATGTATTTTTTACAATTTTGAATCACGAATCTAGAAGAAGAGAATAAAAAAATAACTTTTTATTCTAAAAAAACCGGAAATTAAGTGGGGCTCTAGAATAAGTTGACACACACGTGGCAACTAAAGTATTTTCGATTTATAATTTCATATCATTCACTTAGACAACATGCTAAGGTAGCGTTTGAATCATGAATCGGTTCATGATCACCTGAACCATGACTCGAACAAAGTCCCGTATCATGATCTGAACAATCACCTGACCCGTGTTCTAAATCATGACCCGGCTCATAACCCAAACCTTAACCCAAGCCATAACATGCACCAAGACTCGAACCATGACCTGACATATAACCTAAACAATGATGAGGCCCTTGAATTGCACGTATTTCATTCCTTTATCTTTTCATATTTAACAAACAACCTTAAGCAATCATTCATTTCATTATACAAGGTAACCAAACAAGACAGTGAAAAAATGCTGATAAGTTTTTTCTCCTATATCCATTTCATTCCATCATCTATCTTATTCCACATGTCATTCCATTATAACTTCGTACCAAACAGAACTTAAGAGTATTCTCTACAAATAGGAACCATACCCCCCCCCCCTCCCTCCCTCCCTCCCTCCCCCTAGTGGACACTTTGTAATATCAAACTCCTCAAATAAGAATATTCTTGTGTGACAAATGGATATCATTAATAGATTACTCTATGCACAAGGCCACCATTTTTCAATGGCACCTCAAGCTTTAATCGATTCTTGACACTTGGTTGTTGAGAGATGGATAAGCAAGAATAGAATGGCTCCTTAATCTCCCTTTTTTCAAATTTCAACACCTAATAATTAAGATGCATTAACTATTAAGATCGATGGATTATGACATTTGATGACTAATTTCTCCAAGAAAATTATATTTTCTTAAAATATTTGTAATTATTAAGACTAAAAATAATATAGTCTAGTATATATTGAGAAGAGTAACGTTATTAAATAAGGCTATTGATATTGGTAGACTGGTGTACAAATAACATCACATTTTTGTACTTTTTGACATTAAAAAATATTTAAAATATAGATATAAATAAAATTATACGAGTATGATGTGATTGATTTAACGTAACATGCTCGTGTTGGGGTAACTTTTTGATGGAAATTCGATAGGACTATAGAAGCATGCTAAAAATTTGGAGAATGAAAAACACTATAATATTGTTCGGTTCGTCCGTCACAGAACTTGTTGCAAATAATAATGCATATACTAATTAAGAAATTAAGGAACACATGTCTATCACTTTATGATTTTATTATATTTTATTTTTTTTTCTCCTTTTAAATAAGAGATTATGTTTCACGCTATTTTTTTTTTTGTTTCTTAACCATTTCTCCCTTTTATTAATTAATAATATTAAAAAGTATTTTTTAAAATCTAAGACAAATTTGGTTATTTAATAAAAGTTTAATATTAAAAAAATATTTTTTGAATTTCCAAACTTATATTTATAATCAATTAATTTTTTTAATCATTCTATAATTTTTAATTGATATAATTAATTAATATATAGCATTATTATTTTTTAACTTGTATGATACACAGAATCTATATCTATACTACCTAATAAAAGAATAAAAAAATTGTCAGCGTCATTGTCACATTCATTTATCGTTAATTTTGCCACTTTTCACTCGCATATTCATTTATCCTTAAATTTTGACACTTTTCATTCATATATTCATCTCTGCTTCAATTTTATTTTACTAACTTTCTTTCATATTTAATGTTAATAATTTTAAATAATTAAATTGTATACTTAAATACAAAAATATAATTTTTTTTATTCTAATAATATATTATAACTTAATTATCATAAGTAGACTACAATTATTTCTTTATTAACAATTGATATGATTTTCAATACACAAATTTCATAAAATTATTGGTTTATAACATGTTAAGTTTATTCAATTCATATTAGACATATCTTATGTGTTCGCTGTTCATTTAAAAAAAAACCTTTAAAAATTACAAAAATATATCTTACTTATCCAATACGAATTATGTGTAATATACGAGTTAATAACCTAGTTTTTATATAATGTATTTAGTAAATCAATAACCGGGCATAACATTAAATGCTCTTGTGCTTTTGTTATCGTTATCCTTTAGAACCAACAACAAATAAAAGATTAAAATTCCAAATTCAACAATTTCAATAAACAGTGGGTTCACACGATTGAGACCTTCGCCGTTCAAAAAAAAAACAATTTCAATTATAAGTGCCTGATTTTTTTTTATTTGCTCATATTAAATACTCATTAATAATTTTATTTAAATTTAGCAAATTATTATATATATTAATTATCAAAGATTTGGTCACACACATATTCACTATTCACTTTTTCACACACACATCACACACACACACACCCAACATCACACACACACGCGCACACATCTCACACACGGTGCTTTTTCACACACACATCACACACACACCCAACATCACACTCACACACATATCACACACACGGTGGGCTCCAACATCTCTCTCTCTCACAAACACACACACACATATATATATAGTTTGTATCATGTGAAAATCCGATCTTAGAGAAAAAACCTTTAAACCCTATCTGGGTTGTTGATTTAGAATCTTGAAAATAAACATGTGGTCTACATTAACCCACATTAAAACTGATTTGTTTATCCAAAACCTAATTTTTTATTCAAGTTTAATATCCAAAACCTAATTTTTTATTCAAGTTTAATGTGTACCACATATTTTATTTTCAAAAATCCAAATCAATGGTCCAGATAGGGTTTAAGGGTTTTCTTTCTTATACCGGGTTTTCACAGGATACAAACCCTCACATAATCACTATTCACTACCGCGTCTAAAGATCAAAAGATAGATTTCAATACTTTTCAATTAATTTGAAATTTTCGTTTAAAATACTGAACTTTGAGCTCTTATTTTTAAAGCTCACTCTCACTTTACTCACATATTTTTAATGTTCACATGATTTTAACGCGTCATTAGGTTGTTTGATAAATGTCATAATTATATTAATTTGATCGCAATGGCCTCATGAACGTTTATATAAATTTCTAACCCAAACGGTCACAGAAATTTTGCGCGTTGTTTACATGCCTATAACGCATGCGTACATTATCGAATATTAATTTGTATCGTTTATATCATTTTGATCGTAATTAGTTCACAAACGATTTAGATTTAATAATTTTATAAACCATGAGTATTATATATACTACATATATATACGATTTACATTTAATAATTTTATAATATTTGTATCATTTATAAATTATACATTTACGCAAGGCCTTTTTTTTAAGTCTTCTGTAATCACATTCTTTACTATTAAATAAGTTCTTAATCTTCAACCCTTAGTTTCAAAGCTTACGTTATATATGTTGTATAGGGTATTTTCGTGCATTTTATTGTACACGATTTTAACCTCATGTTCTGTTGGTTTTTTTTACGTCAGTATATCAGACCCCGCCGCAACGCGCGGGTCCTGTATACTAGTAATATATTAAACCTAATGTTTTTTTCAATGATATCATGCTTCGATTTTTTATATTTTTTTTCTTTTGTATTTAAACTCCTGGGTCTTTGTTTCCTTTCCTATTGGCATTGTATTGATCATGGCATTTGCATTTTTATTCGGTCTTCTTGTGATATGTTTTTAGTTTTGGTAAATCACCAAAATAGCCACTTTGACTAGTCAAAGTGGCATTTTAGCCAACAATTTTCAAGTTTTTTATGATTTTCAGCCAATCAGGAAGTACCATTTGGCAAAATATCGCTGACGGAGATATTTTTAGAGATAATATCGCTGACGTGTAAAAAATTTGCCCAGTCAGCGATATTTTTAGAGATAATATCGCTAACGTGTAAAAAATATCTTTAAGGAGTAAAAATATCGCACAGTCAACGATATTTTAGAGATAATATCGCCCGGCGATATATTATGTGATAATATTGCTGATGTCATTCGTAAATGATTTTTAGTTTTTTTAAAATCCACATCAGCGATATTTTATGTGATAATATCACTGACTGGGCGATATTTTGACTGGTCAATGGCTACTTTGGTATTTTTTTTGGTCAATGGTTATTTTGGTAAAATTGAATGGTCATTTAGCTATTTTGATGATTATCCCTTTTAGTTTTAGAACTAAAAGTAAAACGCTAGCAATGTCACACCTTGTTGTCACACATAATCAACCGTGTTTAAAATGGTTTACTCCTACTCATCACTATATACATTTGAATACACAACATGTGCAAAACTTTTATCACAACCATATATAATAACACTAGGTTAATACCCCGTATGTTACACGTTACACGAGTCGTTAAATAAAAAGATATAATGTATAAATACTAATGGAAATTTATACAATATATATAAGATGATTTTTTAGTAATATAATTAGTATAACTTAATACTTTAATTAATAAAGTAATTATATTATATCTTAAAACCCTAATTTTTTCAAAGTTTATTTTCTTTAAACATTTCATTTTTTAAAATTTAAAATTTAGTGTAATTTTTTTTAAAAAGTGCATGTGTACTTTAACATTAATATATTTTTATCTATTAAAAATCTTTTTTAATGTAAAAATGTATAAAAAATACATTTAATATTAGATGTATTTATAAGAGAGATAAGTGAGAAAATAAAGTTGAGGGGCTCTAAAAACATGATATGTGTCCATTAAAACTTTTATTTATTAAAATAGATAGATTTGATTAAAATGACATATCAAATCAAGAATACATAACCTATAGTAGGAGTGTTCAAAAAATCCGAAATCCGAAAAAATCCGAAATCCGAATCGTATCCGAAACCCGAAAAAACCGATCCGAATCAAAGATTCGGATATTCGGATAGATTTGGATCGGATATCCGTTTTCCGAATTCGGATCGGATATCGGATATCCAAAATCCTCTTTATTCGGATGAAAAAATAGGTTTATTCGGGTTTTTCCAATGTTGTAAAAATCGGGTTGTTCGGATCAGATATCCTAATTCAATCCGAATAACCCGAATTATTCGGGTTATTCCAATGTTGTAAAAATCGGCCTAGGTGGCGCCCATCTACTGTCTAATTTTTGGCCTAGGTGGTGCTAGGCGGCCTAGGCGGCCCAATCAGATTTTTATTTTTTTTTCACTTTTTTGACTTTTTTTGACTTTTTTATCGTAAAAAGTGACCAATTTCATGATTATTTAGACATTTCTCAACCAAAAATCTTTAATATGTCTCTGAAACATCGAATCCAGGCAGTTAACATCGAAATTTATCTCTAAACTTTGAACTCAGTGTTTAAGTTTGCACTTTAAAGTACCTTTTTTAGTATATTTAAGTATATTTTTTAAAATTATTTGAAGTATTATATTAAATTATTGATATTGATGTGTGTATATAATATATATTTGTAAAATTACATATAAAAATTCAAATCCGCCTAGCGCCGATTAATCTCGATTAATCTCTAGGTGGTACCTCGCCGCCCGACTAGCGTCTAGCGACTTCTACAACCATGGGTTATTCGGATAGATTCGGATCGGATAGAAAATTTTCGAATTCGGGTCGGGTCGGGTTTCGGGTAAGGTCTTAAAATTTTCAAATCCGAACAACCCGATCCGAATAAACCGTAATCCGATCCGATGAACACCCTAACCTATAGATTCAGATTGAGGGCTACAACTACAAGTCAAATAAAAAACAACACAGTTCAACAAATCAAAAGATTCTAAGTCAAATTTTTATGGAGCAAGTTTCATACTTGTCAAGTTATTTGCTTGTAAAACGAGAAAAAAATGTCAGCAATGTAATTATTGATGAGTTGTTACTTAAATTAAAAATCGTTAATTGTAATAGTATGCAAGTAAAATGTATATTCACAAATTAAATCTAACAAACATTGAGATCATTTAACATAATGACTTATGGTACAACACTTATGTTTGTATATGTTTTACTTGATTTATTAAAATAATGAATTGAAAACACACTAAAAGTTAAAGATTTAATTTTCTTTTATAAATGAAGCTAACTTTAATTTATTGTTTATTGAAAGTTAAAGAATATAATATGATTAGTTTAAAGAAATGCAAATAATTGATATTAACATATTAAATTAAAAAAATATTAATTTATTAATATAATAAATAAATTTTAAGTAGCTTAAAAAATATTCATATGAAATACTTAGGTATATGTTGATTGATTACAAACTATGTTAAATACTTGTGTATGACATGTTAAACAAATTTATTTTAAATTTATTGAATTTAAATAACATATTATAAATTTCTCAAAAAAATTCTAAAAATATTAAGAATATGACTTATAATGTAATTATCTTACTTAACTAGTTAAATAAAATCATTACTACTTAATATAAATAAGATGAGAAAAATAGAATTTATAAAAGAACAAAATTATTTATTATATAGTATATACATAAATATACATATATGTGTGTGTGTGTTTAAGACAAAACATGTCCTAGAAATATTATATTATAAAACATACATTTAAAACCTTGTGCTACAGTTGTAAATAGGTTTTTTTTTTTTCTTCTTCTTCCAAAGTCAAAAATGACGGTTTTTTTTTCTTTCAAGGTCAAAAAGTCAAAATTAATAATGATTAATGTTAATACTAATTATTATAAAATAATTAAGTAATAATAATAACAATAATTAATTAAAAAACCCTCAAAACTTTTGCAGACGATTTGATTTATTGTTTTAGGATATATGACGATACAATGGTATTTCCTTCTTTTTTTGTAATCCCATTTTTTTTGTAACGATATCCGAACAGTGGTATCTTTTTTTGTAATGATCCGACGCTGCTACGGTTGTAATTCTTTTTTTTAATCTGTTTCGGGTCTTGTATTTCTTATCAATTGCAACGATTAACGCCGCGAAGCGTGGGTATATATATTTTTAATCTGCTTCGATTCTTGCTTTTATTATCAATTGGCCCGATTAACTCCGCGAAGTGTGGGTATAAATTTTTTTTTAATATGGTTCGAGTCTTGCATTTATTATCAATTGGTCGATTAACGCCACGAAACGCGGGTATAATTTTTTTTAAATCTGGTTAAAGTCTTGCATTTATTCTCAATTGGCCCGATTAAAGCCACGTAGCGTGAGTATAAATGTTTTTTAAATATCTTCGGATTTTTTATTTGGTGTTTATAAATTCGTTTTCATGTTTCCAATGCTCATTTTTACAACGGTAAACATTTATGTCAGAACTTTATTATCAATTGGCCCGATTACCGCCGCGAAGCGCGGGTTTCACCCTAGTAAACATACATTTGAAAGGTTAGTGTACAGTGCTAATTCATAATAATTATTATTTTTCTTTTTTCTTACTTTTTATTAGTATTTATAGTCCTTAATAGTAATAATAATTAGTCAATTAGATATTAGTTATTATATAAAATTAATAATAATAACTTATTAATATGTGTAGCGAAAGTCAACAAAAACGGCACATAATAATAATTAATAAATAATAATAATAACTATTAATAATGATTACTCACGTTAATAATAATTATTATATATTAATTAAATAATAATAGTAAATTAACTAACACTCAAAAACTTTTGTGGACGGTTCGATTGATTGTTTTAGGATTTATTAACAGATGTTGCGACCAATTTTTGATTCATGTTTTGATATTCATAATAGTGCTACCGTGGTAGGACATAATTAATAATAAAAATTATTTTTTACCGTTTTAATTGGGCGTCTTATGTTCGTGTTTATTATTAATGCTAGATTTTATAGCTAAGCATGCTGCATGCCATTTTTTTGTTATGATATGACATACACATTTGTGACAACTACACTTTAAGGTTTTATATTTGAGTGACAACCGTTGTAACGTTTTTTATGTCCGTGTTTTAATATACGAGATCATGTATGGGCTTCGATATTAGAAATCGTGACGGAATTTTAGCCGCAACAAGCATAAACCCACCAGTACAATACATTTATAAGTGTGTGCTACAGTGTTAATTCCCGATTGGTCGGAGGTTTCCTTTTAATTTTATATTATTACATAAAAGGTTTGTTGGACGCTAGCACTTTTCTTTTGGAATTCTTTCAAGGATTCACCTTCTTGTCCATAATGTCAGCTAAGATAATAAACTTGAATATCATAGTGCTCATAACACCGTAGACAAAAATAAATAAATACATTTATTAATCACACCAATTATATATTTATATATTATTGTACAAAAGAATCTGATTTGTTTTTTATTTGATTTGTTTTCCTAAATTACCTTTTCGGCTTTATGTCTGTGTATCGATTTAAGTTAACATTTATTAAGTATTGACCCGACTAGCTAATTGTGGTCTGTCACGTTTAATATTATAGTTATATGATTTGTATAGATTCGTTTTCATTTTTCCAATGCTCATTTTTAGAACGGTAAACATTTATGTCTGAACTTTATCATCAATTGGCCCGATTACCGCCACGAAGCATGGGTATAACCCTAGTTTAATATAAAAAAAGGTGAGAAACTAAATTTTCAATTACTTAATTATATGGCTGATTTTCGATGAAAACCTTTAATTATTTGTTATACATTATATATGTGTGTGTTTAAGACAAATGTTGAAATTATATCAATTTGGTTATCCAACTCTTGTCATTCACAAGTTTTTATGCTAATTTTAAAATATATCAATTGATTTTTCTATTTTGATTATTAATTAACATTTTATGTCAACCATTGTTATATATATATATATATATATATATTAACTAGGTTAGTACCCCGTGTATTACACGAGTTGAATAAAGAAAACATAACAAATAATTATCAATGAAAGTTTAGAAAATATAAAATGATTTTTTAATATAAACTATGATTACAATTTTGTATGATTTAATACTTGAAGTATAAAAATAATAATATTTTTTATTTAAACGCTTATTTTTTATAGTTTGTTTTTCTTTAAACATTGTTTTTTAAATAATTATTAATGTTAATTTTATAATTTATAATAATTTAATTTTTTTTTTAAAAGTGTGTTTTTTAATATAATATACTTTAATCTATTAAAAATCTTTTTTATTTTAAAAATATATAAAAAGTTTATATAATATTTAAGATAAGTACGTATTTAATATAAATGTATTTAATATGAGAGAGAGGCGGGAAATCAAGATTGAGGTGCTATAAAAACATGCATGTGTTCACAAAAACTGTTATTTATTATAATAGATAGATATATAAATTATAACCTGAGAGATCTATCCTAATAAAAGAATAGCAAGTTTTGACACATGTTATCTTCTCCTCAACTCTAAAAATTTTTTTCCGCCTCTCTTTTTTTTTAAATAGTAATTATCTTTTATATTAATTATTAATAACTAATTTTAAATAAGAGTAAACTTCTCTTTTGCTCCCTGTGGTTTGACAAAAGCAACAATTTTCATCCAAATTTTGAAATTTTGAATTTTCCTCCATTAGTTTCAGAAAATTAACCATTTTCATCCAAAGTCTATTTAAACTTTGGATGAAAATGGTTACTTTTGTCAAACCACAGGGACTAAAATGGTTAATTTTCTGAAACTAATGGAGGAAAATTGCAAAATTTCAAAATTTGGATGAAAATTGTTGCTTTTGTCAAACCACAGGGAGCAAAAGAGAAGTAATTAAATTATACAATTATATATAAAATATACAGATCTTCTTATCATAAAAATTAATTAAAATTTAATAAATCATAATAAAACTTCAATTATATAAAATCCTAAAATTTAATTTTATAATTCTTAAATTTCTGCATTTGTAATTGTTATTTTAAACATTCGTTAGTTAGTATTTTATTAACAATTAACTTAGTCAAGCATACAATTCTTTATAAACAAAATTGTTGCTTACAACATATATGTTAGATTTATTTAACCTATATAATATATGGGTTTCTAACCTAGTAAGAGTAATAAAAAACTTAAAATAAACATAAATAAAGGGAAAGGGGTAGTTGTTATTGAAAATTTTTGCCATAATAGAATATTAATTGATTTTGGTTTTGAAATTATTTTGTGAATTTTGATTGGTTTCCTTAACACACAACTTTGACTAAATTTGAATTTATTTATGTCTAAATATTACTGATAATTATTTATTAATATTTATTAACGAAAAATTGTAGTAATGATAAGAATGAAAAGTCCTAGGTAAAAATTTTATAAAAAAGTGATGTGACATAATACACAGAAGATTCCATAAAATCATTTGTAGGCATGTAAACAAACCGAACAATTCATGAACTGTTCGTGAACTGTTCAGCGAGAAGTTCGTTTATGTTCGTTTAATTAAATGAACGAACATGAACACACCTAGTGTTCGTTTATTTATGTTCATGAACTGTTTGGTTATTTTTTCTACTTATGTTCATTTAATTGTGTTCGTTAATGTTTGTTTATGTGCGTTAACTATGTAATGTTAGGTTAACTATCTAATTTACGAATGATATGTATTTATATTTAAAAGACTTGTCGTTTGTGTTCGTTTATGCTTGTTCAATTATGTTTGTTTATGTTTGTTCATTAATGTTCATGTTCGTTTATAATTGTTCTATAATGTTAAATAATATTCATCTTTATTTGTTCGTTTATTTTGGTTCGTTTGTGTTCATTTATGTTCAAGAACAATTTATTTAATTTATTAATGAACGAACACGAACATATTAATTTCTTAATAAACAAACAGGAACACAAAATTCATGTTCGTTAATGTGTTTGTGTTCGTGTTCGGTTCTTTTACATGCCTAATCATTTGTGATTCATAAAAAAAAGGACAATTGCATATATCCTCTTATAAATTTCATTTATTACATATATTCCCAATCCAAAATTTTAATTACATATATCCCTCCTTTAATTCTAAAAATTTAAAATATACCCATTTTTTTAAAAAAGAATTAAGTAATTACTATTTTACCCTTACTTATTATACCTATTTTACCATTGCTTCAAATATACTCCTATTTTACGTTTTTTTTTTTTTTTCCTTTTTTAGTGTTTTTGCATCTTCTTTTTTTTTCATGTCCTTTTTTTTCATTTTTAATTGACAAAGTTGGAGTCGTATGGGGGGAGGCCGGGAGATGAAAGAATGTGGTGTTTACGTATGGGGTTTACGTATGCGTGTTTGAATTTCAAAGGGTTACAACGTGTAAAGACAGTAAAGTTGAATATATATGTATTCAAATTTTTTAGTTGGGTATATGTGTAATTAGACCTAAAAAGAAAGGTATATATGTAATTAAATTTTTTAGTTAGGTATATATGTAATTAGACCTCAAAAAAGGGGGAATATGCAATTATCTCTACAAAAAATATTTGGATCCGTTCATAACTTGTTTTGATTACATTGATTGTATATATAACGTAATTTTGTAAGGATCATTATAATAATATGGATACATGTCCATTTAAAAGCTATTATATCATATCATATCTCATGCATCTAGCTTACACATAGGGATTCATTGCATACTATCGTTCTTTAACACCCTTACGGCCTTACCTGCATACCCATACACACAAATTCATATACAAAAACCCTAACACACATGACGCCCATAAAATTACAATTTTTGGATTTTATGTACGTGGCTAGCTAGTTAGGTTTTTCATATGTTTTTGCTCTATTTTTCTCCTTGTTAAAATGGTTTATAGAATTTGGTCGATGGTAAATTATATGTATTTAAATAATTTTGAAATAGTAAGAAAAAAAAGAGAGATATAGCTAGTCAAATGATATAAGGCATTCATAAGATGATCGTTTAGTAATAGTAATAGTAATAGTAATAGTAATAGTAATAATATATAACTAACACTATATCAACACTAATAATAAGTAGTAGTGGCGACAAAAATCGTCCCTGTATAGCGAAAAAATTGTCGCTGCATGCTTTAGCGACGACATGTAGTCGTCATTGGGTCATCGCTATTGTTTCTTTGCTGTAGGTTGGTTTGGTCATCGTTGTATGTTGGTTTGGTCGTTGCTATGCAAGTCGCCGTAATACCCAAGGTAGTAGTGACGAGTAGTCGTCACTATAGCCCAATAATAAATTAATGATAATATATATAAGGAGTAAATTACGGTTTTGGTCTCTGTGGTTTACTTGTTTTAAGTATTTCGGACCAAAATAAAATCTTCTATCCATTCAGCTTCTGTGATTTAGATAAGTAACGTTTTTGGCCTCCAAACATAGTTAGATTTTGGGCCAAAACCGTTATAATAGTTAAGTTTGAGGGGCAAAACCGATAGTTGTCTAAACCACATGGGTTGAATTGATAAAATAGATATTTTATTTTGGGCCAAAATAGTTAAAACACTTAGGCCAAAATAGTTAAAACACAGTAAAGTGTCACCAAGATTCATTAATGGTTCAGAAAAAGCCAAGTCTTAACCACTAGGCTAACTTTAATCCTCTCATCTGGTATTCATTAAAGTGTCATCAATGAGACTTGAACCATAGTCTCTAAGGAGAAAGAGCCAAGCCTTAACCACTAGGCTAACTTTTGCTAGATTGATAATTTTTGGTGTAAATTTTAATTCTTTTTGCCTAATAATTTTACACAAATTTCGTATATTATGCATATAAAAAAAATTTTGCATTCTAATTTTGTCATAATAATAAATCTAAGTTCAAAAAGTTTAAATCACAGCATATTGGATTAAAGTTTAGCGTTTGTGTATCTCATAGCCTCGTACAAAATTTACATCCGAAACTTTATCTAATACTTCGTACGCAAATAATTCAAATAACAAATTAAATTCACTTGTAAAAAATTACAATGGATTATATTTTGCGTAACACTTTGGGTAATTAATTCAATAGAACCGAAACCATTTCATAATTCATAAAGATATAATCTTTCTTATAAATTTTTAACGAAATTTTCAAGATATATATATATATAATCATGAAGGAATAATCAAATACGAGAAGATTTTTGCCTAGAAAGAGTAGAAACAAATAAAAGTTTGACATGTGATTTGGTAAGAAAAGAAACAAAAGATATTTTAATTTAGGTATAACATCTTATTTTTTATGCTAAATTTTTAGTTTTTTTGCTGGATTATGTTTTGTACTGTATTTTTGTTTTTAATACTGATTTTTTTTTATTTTTTGTATTAGATTTGTTTCACTAAATTTTATTTTTTGTAATGAATTTTATTTTTTTACTAGATTTTGTTTTTTAATTTATTTTTTGTTTTCAAGTTTTAACATGTTATATATCAAATTTATATTAATTACTACTCGTTTTAGACAAAAACTCCTTATTCTTTAATAGAACCCCTATAATCATCATATATGTTAGCATTGAGACCAGTCAGTAAGGGTGTCTAATGGCGGCGTTAACCAATTTTTTTTTTTATAATCATCATATATGTCCGTAAAAAGTTAGGTGTTACATGAGAAGGTTAACGTACTTTAGGGTTTTGTCCACCCATAAAAGCTCCGATGCTGTCTAAATTCACCATCTAAATCAAACTCACATGGATTTCACGAATTTAAATTAACCATTTAATGCATGCATATTATATATATTTTTCTAATAAATTTGTTTTTAAATGATCGATTAACGTGCATAACTATACAAAGTTCTTAAACCACTTCTCAAATATATCAAATCGTTTCTCAGTTTTCGTTCTTGTCACCAGTTCTTATCGGGGAGTTCTTGTACGTGTAGCGGAGAAAGTTCTTTGAACATCAACAAGTTTCGCAGGTTAGATTTTAACAAACTTTAGAAAAATAATTTTTTGAGTTTTCCATTTTTCAGCCCAATGTGTGATATAATTATATGTATGTTCTTCAATTTAATTGTTATGAATCATATCGTATGCCTATGAAGTATCTGTAATCATCACCGCATCGATCATAACCAGTTTTAAGTTTTTTTTGTGGGCAAATATAATCAGGGTTTTTAGTTTTAAGCCCAAATTTTTGTAAACATATAATCTTGAAACCTTACAAAACAAATTGATCTTGAATTCGATTCACCAACCTCTGAAGATGCTTCGATGATCGCCATTTCTAGTTGTCATAATATTTGAAGAATTTTCAGATTAAACCCTCAAGAATCAAGCATAAAGAATTCAGAATTTAATAGTTTTCTTGTTCATATGCATGTGTATATATGTTTCTTGATTATTCAACTGTTCAAGTTTCTTGCTTCTTGCCTTTTATTATCTGCATGGAGATAAATTTCCTCAAATTAAAAAAAGATCAAGAAATAATTTTATGCCCGATAATTATTAATTACGATTTGAATGAAAAGTTTTAACTTTCAGGACTTGGTAATTTAAATATAATCAATACGAATTGTGTGTTTTCTTCTTGATATGTTTTTAATTATATTTAATTTGTCACTTTTTATGTCACACTGCATATCATTTTGACCAAAAATCTGTAATTATCTACCAGACCGCTCACGATGTCGCATCATCAAATATCTGGTGACAACAATGGTGGTAGTAACAACTTCCCTGGACAAAATGAATCAAAATACAAGAGTCAAACCAAAAATAAGCAATCAAGAAACCCTGAAGTCGACAAGAACCCTCAAATGTCAACATCTTTTGGTCAAAGATCCACCCCATCAAGCCTCCCTGTGAACACAGGAGCCACCCCCATATTCTACAAAACCCGAATGTGTCAGAAGTTTGCAGACGGAAACTGTCATAATGGCGACAAGTGTCGATACGCTCACGGCCCGAAAGATTTACATGAGCCACCACCAAATTGGCAAGAACTTCTGAAGGATAATAGAGGTGGAGACTGGAATGATGACGAGAAGATCATTCAAAGAATGAGGATTTGCAGAATGTTTTATAATGGAAATCAATGCCCAAATGGAGAAAATTGTAGTTTTTTACATCAAAGCCCTGATAGATTCAAGATTCAAAAAGCCAATGACAATGTGAAATCAGGAGAAACTTTTATGATCAAGATTGAGACTGTGGTTGAGCATGGTCAAAGGAAAGGCATGGCGGGTCAGAATTCTGTAAAGATTGATGAAGATGCTATACGCGATTCTGTGAAGACTGATGAAGATGTTTTACGCGCTTCTGTAAAGACTGTCGTCGGACAATGCTTGTTTGGAGATAGATGTCACATTGCTCATGGGCTTGTAGGTATATACATCAATTCAATCTTGTGGGTATTAATTATGACATTCTTTATAATATGGTATGTTTTATAATGGCTGAAGTTTCTTAGATTTACTTTAAGTTTTGTTTTAAGTGTACTATCTGCCTAAATGAATGCATTTGAGCAGGATTTTGAAACAACTGTGATCTTACTAGAATGCATTCATTTTAGCTTGATTCAATAGCATTGTTACTCAATACTTGATCAATCTTTTTAAGTGCCAATAACAAGGTTTACTTGTTCTCAACAGAGCTAGCTGGCAGCAGCTCGGTTGCAGCCAACAAGCTCACTTCTCCCATCGCCACTGAACCACTGGCTACTTGTTCAGCCTCTAATGTTCATCTTGTAGCACCACGTATAGGAAGGGGGTTCTTAAAACTAGCAAATAAGAAACTGGTTGGCATCTATGCAGATTGGATTGATGATGGAGATTATTTGAATTATCCATGAGCTTGAAAATCATTGAATCACGATCTCTAATATTTTAGGCGGAGAGGGGATTGTTCTCTCTTGCGGAAGTGATGTCTTCGAAATTGTTTTGTGAAAATGGTAACTTTTTATTTGTAAAAGTGTTTCGAAATTGATCTCTATTATATCTTGTAATTCTTTAATTTTTTTTTGAACGGCCAACTAATCAACTGCTGGGTACTCCGTACGAGGCCCCCAATGGCTAAAAGATGTCCAAGTTGGCCACTAGTCCAGACATAAGGAGCCCCTAGCCCACCAACCACCAATTCCCGGGAAAAACCCAACCCAAGCACCCGCCCAAAGGCAAGACGGTGGAAGGCCGGTAAAACCAGACGGGATCAAGAATCGAACCCAACCTGAGTCTCCTATCATTTCCACAATTGGTTCTTGTAATTCTTTAATATTTTAAAGAAAACATATTTTTAAGATATTTCCGAGTGTCAGTACATAATGTGATGACGCTAATCATATCTACGCAGTTACCTCACGCTTCCTTTGAAGATTTTTCTTGTAAAATAAGCTAATGGGAAGAAAAATTGAATCATGCCCAATCTTTCTAAATCTATTTTGTCTGCAAAATTCATAATTTCAAGAAACCCCTATTTCTCCACCATGTCCATAAACCTCAAATCTCCGGTTTTTGCTGGTAACCCGATAAGATCCAAAACCCCCAAATCAACCGACCCCTTTTCACCCACTTCAGCCTTTCAAACACTAAAGCTTCTTCTTTCGGGTCAAACCCATGTCCAAGGTCCATCTTCCCCAAAATTCAAGGTGCTACCTTTCGTAAAGGGCAGACCTTTAGCAGGGTCAACCGGCGATTTGGTCAAGAAATGGCATCTGGGGTGGTTGAATTTTAGTGATTTTAAGGATGTTTTGGAGGGGAGTGAGGTTAAATTGAGTGATGATTTGTTGGTGTATTTGGGTTACAAGAGTAATGAAAAAGAACATGATCAAGAACAAGAGGAAGATGAAGAAGATAGTGTTGTTTATTGGGCAATTGATGTTTCTGAGGGGTTTAGTTTGGTTGAAAAATTGGGGAGTAGACAATTTTGTTTTGTGGATTTGAGAACTCTTATGGTGGCTACTGATTGGGCAGATGATGGTGCTATGGGTGACCTTGCTATTGCTGGTCATGTAAGTTTTTATTTTTTGAAATAGTTTTGAACCTATGATATGTGCATTCAAGAAATCTTGTGGGAAATTGAGAATTACAAACATGAGAATTGAGGTAAATTGTACTATTGTAGTACATGATCATAATTCATGAAATTATTTGTCTTAAATGAATTCAAGTCATGAAACTTAAACATATTGGCTATTAATGTTTGTTGCCATTATTTATTTATTTATTTATTTATTTATTTATTTATAATATGTGGAAGAGTTAGTCTTGGTTTTAAAAATAGCGCCTGAGGCATGAGGCGTGAGGCGCAAGCAGGTTAACGCTTCAGGGCCTTGAGGCAGGCAGGCAGCACTTTATGAACTTATGGGTCAAATTTGATCAGCAGTTGGGTATGTAGGAGGGGATATGTATAAACAACCAATGGGATTAGAGATTCATTATGGTTTGCATCATAAAGAAAGCCCAATATGTTAAAAAGACATGACAAATGCATCTTTTAGTCGTAGATAAAACTTATTTTGTTATATACAAAGCAACGTCTCACATACGCGAGGCTCTCGCCTCATGGATAATGCCTTATGCCTTGGCATTTGAGGTCTAAACGCCTCAAAGCGCCTTGAGCTTTTTAAAACCAAGGAGTTAGTTATAGTTGCTCAAAATAGCTAATCATGAATGTTATGGAGGACTATATGTGCTGAAGAACATTGATATTACTCAAGTTTGAAATATGTGTGTGTGTGTGTTCCCTTGTATACTCATATGATCTGATTCATTCTTCAGACTTATAGAACAATATATCTTTCCACAACATGATTAATAACTTAAATTAACTTAAATCAAATTATTATTATTATTTTTCTGATCGGCAATCAATTCTTGATAGATTAAAAATGCCTGCTTAGCAAGAAGCTAAAGCTGAATAATTCAAATACAGACTACTGAACAATAATAAACCTAAACCAAAGCAGCCCATCTATAACAAATCTAACAGACTCCAAAAGCCCCTAACTATCTGAGCATCGTACATCAAGATAAACCCAATTAATCAAATTATGAACAACAAAAGATAGATACTTTCAAAGGCTTGTACCCACCTTAATGTAAGTGTACCATCAATCACTCAAATTGTTTACGTTGCATGTTGTTGGTACATTTATGTAGGCCCGAGCGTTATTAGAATGGCATAACACATCTCGTTTTTGTGGATCTTGTGGTGAAATGTTAATTCCTGCTGAAGCTGGGAGAAGAAAGCAATGTGTAAAAGATTCTTGCAAAAAAAGGGTGTACCCTCGAGTTGATCCGGTATGCTAATTGAGCTTTTATTTATTAACAAATGATTGATTTGTTGTAGTTAACATCGTTTTCTTGACTATTGTATCACTGCAACAGGTTGTCATTATGTTGGTTATTGATAAAGATAATGATCGCGCGTTACTTGGTAAACAATCAAGATATGTACCTAGAATGTGGAGTTGCCTTGCAGGGTTTCTAGAAGTATGGTTTGACTTTATTAATCACTTGCTAGTTTTACTATGGTAGAAAAGGAAGGTTAAAAAGAAGGCGTTTTGACTTTTGCATTCAAACTATGACATTCTAAATTCTTTATGTTACAATCCTAAAAAAAATTGTGAATTGTGATTATTGAGTTTTTGTAATCTTTATTGCTGATCTCTATGTAATCATCTTTCCACTATAGTACAAGACTACAAGCAATCTGTAATCAAAGTAATCCATTTGACCACAAAAGTCAAACTTTGTTTTTTCTTGTTATTTTCTAATTTATTAATTTACTTTCGATTTCATAGCCAGGTGAAAGCTTGGAAGAAGCTGTGAGGAGAGAAACATGGGAGGAAACCGGCATCAAAGTTGGTGAAGTAGTGTATCATAGTTCTCAACCATGGCCTGGTGAGCCTTAAATTACCTTTTCTTGTATATTTTATAATTATAATAAATTTGTCAAATGTTAAGCTTTAACGGTCCAAATCAGATAATACAACACTTGTTTGTTTATATCATTTTGCAGTTGGCCCTAGTAGCATGCCATGTCAATTAATGATCGGGTTTTTTGCATATGCGACATCACTTGAAATTAATGTGGACAAGAGTGAATTAGAAGGTAACGTTTAATTTAAATCCCATATATTCAATCACATTCAACATTTTTTTGTGATCATGGATATATGCCCGATTCTATTGCCCAAGATCAATGAACACACAATCGAAGAATGAGAATTTTGAATACGAACATTCTGTATATTACAAAAGCAAATGATCTAATACGTATGTTTACGTAACCAAGATTTATATAACACTAACTATGGTTATAAAGTTTGACTTTTGACACTAGACATCCTTGCATAATTATGACTCAAACGTAACTTTAACGTATTTATATACTTGATCCATAAACTTTCTTAATTTTGGGTTAAACAATTATGACTAACATATTCCAAAAATGCCCTTTTCTAAAACGGTATAACCAACAACGATTATTTTCAATTTTTTTAGATGCCAGGTGGCACAGTAGAGAAGATGTGAAAAAAGCGTTGACCTTTGCCGAGTATGAAAAGGCACAAAAAACATCAGCATACAAAGTGGATCAAATGTGTAAAGGGGTCAAGAAAGAGCGAAATCTTGCTTCAGATTTTAATGTTGAAAGTGGTGAACTCGCCCCGATGTTTGTTCCTGGACCTTTTGCAATTGCCCATCATTTGATCTCTTCATGGGTTCATCAGGTCAGCTCAAATGGCATTCAAACACCAAACAAGAGTGTTCATTCGAGATTGTAGCGATCACAAAGAATCATTTCATTTTTCTTGATTCTTTCCAGGTTTGATCTTCAAATCTTTCCAAGGTGGCGCTGATAAGGGGTTTGTTAATGCTTGTTTGAACATTCAAAAAAGTTCTTAGCTTTGTCTCACAATCTGCAAGTTGAATCATTGATTACAATCTTCTGTGTTTTTAGTTGTCCCATTAATGTTAAGTTTTACCTAGCTTGTAACAATCTCATATATTGATATATATAAATAGGGATTGTATATTATGATACCCGATCTTAAAGAAACAACTCTAAAATTCCATCTCAGTCCTCCATTTGTTTCTTTTAATTTCTGATTTGATAAAATATTAAAGGGATATTTCAGTGTTGGTGGTTGTGGGTGGCCAGTGACGCCACCAGCGGTGGGTTCGGCTGTGGTGGTGGTCCGATGGTGGTTGAGGGTTTAGGCAGTGGTGGTTGTTCTCAGCTGGTGGTGATTTTAAGAGGTGTTGGTGGCTGTGGGCATTATAGTTAGTTGATTGAGCATAACAGGGGGCGGCGGCAGGTGGCTTGCCGGCTTCTGCTGTTCTCTGACTCTCCTAGCAGCGAGCGGCTGACGGACTATTTGTTCTGTATTTCCCTCGTTCAGGTATGTGATATGTCCCAAATCTACTTAATTATTTGATTATTTGTTTAATAATCACTATTTGTTCACTGATTGATAGTTATAGATTGATTGCCCCTGTCAATAAATCTTAAATCTTTGACTTTTTGTTTGAACTGTTGATTGGTATCTTCATTAAACTAGTTGGCTTGTTAATCTTAATCCTGTTAATATGTCCATTGCTCCTGTTCCTATTAATTTCTTTTGTTTAATTGTTTAAGCTTGACTTGTTAATCCTGCATGGTTGTTGCCTTGTTGTCCCAAGCTTGGTAAGGAAGAAAGATTTATACTTCATAATATAAAATAAATATAGGGCCTCAAATTGTTACTTTGTTTAAGGTCACCAAAATGATTGGACCGCCTGGTGATGGTGGTTCAACAGTGAGGACGGGTTTATTTGGCGATGGCAGTGTTCTAGGGTTCAAATGGTGGTCATCCTAAATCTTAGAAAATGTTGATAGTTGTAGCCTGTGGGGTGACCTGTGGCGACATCACTAGCGGTGGTGGGTTCAACTGTGGTGGTAGGCCCGACGATGGTTGGTGGTACATTCAGGAAACGATTGTGGTGTTTTAGGGTTTGAGTGGTGGTAACCCAGCGATAATGGGGGTTGACGGCTCGAGTAATGGCGGTAGAGGGTGACGGCTAAGGTTAAAGTCATGAAGAACACTGGTTTATTTATTTATACATATATAAGTTTTTTTATTTTAGACACTATGTATAGTTTTTTTTACGGCGATGTTCATACATACCATGTATGTTGTCTTAACCGAGGCCATCGAACAGAGGTAAGACATACGCCCCAGATGCGTGGGAATCCTGTGGGATGGGTAAACCCTTACCTCCCATTGGGATCAAACCCGGGATAAACCCAAGTTGACCCTTCGCCTTGTGTCTTTCAAACTTGTTGTCAGGTGGATTTGAACTCATGACCTTTACTATGAAATGTAAGAGTTCTAACCATTTGTCTGAGTTTTCAGGACACATGTATAGTATTTAATGTATCTTATACATATTTTTGAAAAAAGTTTATGTTAGATTTATATACAAAAATTACACAGAGATATGAAATGTTACGTATGTGTCCAGGTACACATGCGTAAAGATACGAAATTTAGACGTGTACATTTAACTGTTGACACATTTTCTTAATCTTGGTATTATATTTTAATTTTTGTATTTTTCATATGTTATGCAAAATATTACACGTGTGTAGTATTTAATTTTATGAAAATATTTTGTAAATATAAATAACAATCAGAAAAAATGTGTCCCAAGAACATTTAAGTGTATAAATGTGCTCATTCCGTATCTTATGTGTAGCTGTACATATCACATATGTATTATTTCATATTTGTACACATGTTTAGTATTTTAACTAAATCCAAAAAGAAAGTTTAAAAACTTATAACATGCCTCCTCAATAACATTAATAACTATATATATGGCTTCAAATCTTTCATAAACACTACTATCATGCTAACCAAAATAACTCGTAAAATCTATCTAATTTTTTGATGTGTATATTTATCATTGTTTAAAAGATAACATCCGTTTAAGTTTTTGGGTTACAATACTGTAATTGTTTAGACCCAAAAACTTACAATGATGTAACATCTTAAACGCTGATGAATTTAGACATAAATAATGAAAGAGTTTTACATGTGTTACAATGATGTTCGGAAAAAAAATTTAAGATTTAGATTTATCTTGTCGAAGTTATTTGAATTAGTGCAATCACAGCGAGTTATATCTTATTCCCAATCCTATGTATGTACATATGTGTGTGATTTTTAAAAATGACCCAAACAAACTCGAATATAACTCATTTTTGCATCATTGAAATCGGTTCGTTGAACCCTAAACCATAAAATCATAATGTTAAAATACAAACTTTAAAATCAAACCTAAAAACTTAAAAATAAAATGTAAAAGCTAAAAACAAACCATAAAACCTAAACTTCTATATTATATGTTAAAACTAAAACTTAAAAGCTAATATTGTGGAGTTTGACGAGAATATAATAACATAGTTGGAATGAGTTCAATTGTTGTTTGTTTAGGCCAGTTTTGAATATTTTAGAAATATTTTTTTAACTTTCTTAGCCATTTAAATTTTTTATTTGATATTGTCCATGTATCTATATATACATATATTTGTGTGTGATCTTAAAAGACAAAATCTTTGAACCTTATATGAGTCATTCGTTTGAAATCTTGAATTATATATGTATAAATATGTGACTTATAAACATGTTTGCTACATATGAATTTTATGAAACTTTATTCTGACCACTAAACTTTCTGTTTTTACATTATTAGTCCCTGGTTTAGAGTAATATGGCGATGCAGATTAGCCATTCAACGTGGACTTCAGTTGAAAGTGAAAAGTGAAAAAATGTTTCCTTGCATAATTTGTTGACTAAAACGTTAATAAATTTAATGAGTATAAATGGTTTGCAATTTAAAGGAATTTAAAGTTTTTAAAGTTATGTAACTTCCATAAGATATCCCAAATTCCCAATCGTATATGATATATGTACAAGTGTTTTTTTTTTTAAATTAAGCAAGATGAATGAATCATGCATGTGTCTAAGCTACCAATTGTTTTTTTATTGGCTACCTTTAAATACTAGATAATTGTAAAAAAAAAATAAAATTTCACTAACTAATAAATAAGTTTTATAAATGTCAAAATCTAATCAAAGTATCAAACTAAATAATAAGAAAAAGAAATCATCATCAACAGATGTAAGATTTTTTTTTTGAATGGCAAAGATTTCATCAAGAAAAAAACACCTAACAATGTCACATAACATAGCACTGGTATAGTTAGTAGCTACACTACCAAAAACACCTGTCAATGCCTAATAGAACTCTAGATCCAGAAATGAACATCACAAAACTATCACATGTCAAATGAAAGGAGGAAGTGCATGCCATTGTTCTTATTGCATTGTGGTGTATTTGAATAGCTCGTAATGATACAATATTCAAGGAACGGTTAGAAGAAATAAATCCCTAAACTTTTTTTTATAACATAATAAGTATTTTTTAAAAGCGATTTTTTGAAAATTAAATTAATTTAAAATGCAATCATATAATTTAACAGGTTAATAAAATCATTAACAGTTAATAAAAGAGAGTAGAAAACTCAAAGTTTACTAAAAAAAAAGAAATACAAATATTTAATATGAGAGAGATGCGAAAATAAATTTTAAATGCTATAGAAAATTGACATGTATCTTTCCAAAATATTTATTTATTAAATAGTGTAGATATAGATTTGTCCGACTTAAGTTTAAAAAAGTTAAACATTAGCCAAAAATATAACATAAGATTACAAGAGAGTAAGTTACGTGACTTATCAAATAAAAAAAAATTGAAGTGATAAAACTAGAGGTGGGCAAAAAAACCGGATCTGGAACCGGTCATACCCGAACCGGTGGGTACAAACGGGTCCGGGTTTTTAGACAAATTAGAACCAAAACCGGGAAAACAGGAACTGGTTTTACCTGTACCCGCCCAAAACCCAAACCGGAACGGCCAAAACTCGAACCGGAACTGAAACCGGAGCGGGGTCTTGACTTTGTTGACCGAAACTAGAACCGATTGGAATTGGAACCGGTTCCGAAAAAACCCGATTTGCGCGCCTCTAGATAAAACTTTGCTAACAAAAAACAACAATCTGGTAACCCAAAAAAAAACTACAGCAGATAAAATTTGAGCGAATCAAACGGTGTTTACACAAGTTGCAAGCGTTTGATACACGGTCATCCTTTGAAATGACTGTAATGCCCCTACTGCCCTAACATATTTCATATTTGATATTTCATATTTGTTTATCGCAAACGTGGCAGTCTTGGTTTGAAATAATTGATGTATCACATTCTTTGACTTTAAAATCTAGTCAACTTTGATCATTTTTATTTTCAGAATATCATGTGCTTGTGTATTACTGATGTTTGAATCTTGGTATACTTTATTCGAACAAAAAATGACACTGATTCTTTTTTTCTTTTTTTCTTTTTATCTTTGTTTGACCGGTGTTTATTAATTTGTACTTTCAAAAATTCTTTAGTTTGTTGTTTATGTTTACTTAAAAAGTGTTATTCAAATGCTGACTTATCATTGATGACTTTCATATTTGTGAGGGATTTATGCAGTGTTTGTCAAACCAGGAATACCATACATTAATTAGAAAGTTATAGTTGAGATTGAATATTTTTGGTGAACAATATTTATAATAAAATATTTTATTATTTCTAAAATTTTTTTTAAACAGTTAATTTATGAAATTTTAAATATCACAATTGCCAGTTTACACCTATATTTAAACATTATTCATATAATTACAATTTTATATAACTATTTCTAATTTCAAAATAATCCATGTGTCTTATTTCACTATCAAGATGCCGACTGGATTGTAATGTCTTTAGATTTTAACACAAGGTATAATATTCATTATTCATGTCAAATACAATATTGAAAAACAATCAAATTGTTGTTATGCTACTTGAAAGACACCTTTAAGGAGTCCTTAAAGATTTTTATAAGAAATATTCTCAGAAATTTTAATATCTTATTTAAAGTCTACTCTTAGATTTTGATAATTTATAGAATTTTTAAAGATTTTTATCATATTTTCTCTCAAAATTTTGGCATTATAACATCTTAATTTTTATACTTTCTTTATTTTATTTAATTCTAATCCAAATTCCAAACATATGTAATATTTCATCCATAAATCTGATCAATTAATATAATAATAACCCACATAGAATATATATATGAAAATATCAATTCTTTTTACAAAAAACAATTTTTCAGCATAATGTTAAAGTCCTTAAAGCATCTATTGTTAATAAACCTCATTTTAAGCTATAAATTTTTTTAACCAGATTATAACTTATGAGATTTATGAATAAAACAAATCATTGATGATATATATTAAAGATTAAAGCATAACTCGTGCCAATGTTATAAACTAGTGACTTTAAACAAGATGCATGTGCATGTTCTTACATTTTTCTTACAAAAAGTTTTGGTTTTATCCTAGATTATTATGTTGATGTCTCGAACATGTAAGCATGTTTAGAATAATAATCTCACAAACATTTTGTGATTTGTTGAAGATTAAAGATGTAGATTGTAGTAAAAACAAGTGTTTAAGCATGGCGTGTCCTCTTGATCATTGAAACTATGATATGTGTGTATACCTTTAAAATCATATCTTGTATCTCTTGTTTGAAACTTGAAATTACTTAGAACAAGCTAGAACTAAAGTGTATGCGTGAGAAGACTAGATAAGTTAGATAGAAATAAACAGTCAAAGAATTCTTGAAAGGAGATAAAAAAAATTGAAATCGTGAGGATGGAGGAGGGGTGTGTGACCAAGAAGAGGAAGGGTGTGTTGGGACTTGGGAGAGTGTGTTGATGGGATGGTGTGATCATCGTGTTCCTTTTGTTGGCCCAAAAATATAAGGTGTAAGTCATGGATGATGAGGGTATGTGTAATGAAGCATGATGGTGGTGTGAGAGAGGCTGGTCATGCCCACTTGACGCCCTCCCCTTACTACACATGGGCGTGACGAGGGCGTGGTGGGGGTGAGTGTAAGGGTATTCATCGCGTGAGAGGAGAATAAAGGGGGGAAAAGAGGGTTGATAGGGAGTTGATGAGGGGGTGATGATAACATATGTGGTGATGACGTGGACTGATGGGGGTGTGATAGTGTTAGTTGATGTGACGCCTACGTGAAGTAATATGAGTTTTACCACTACACGTGGTCTTAAAGTTTAAACAAGGTGTTTAGTAGATTTTCTTAAGATTCGTTTTGCTAAGTATAGATGTTTCGTGCACATATTAGTTTAGATGTTTATAGATAGATAAAACAAGATATAAAGTGAGTAAAAAACGAGTTAGTGGAAATATATTTCGAGTTAAATAAATTTGTATAAGAATTTCGTAATTATTAAAAATAAATATTCGTGCACATATTAGTTTTGTTAAATTACCACCTTTTTTTTCGTTTTTTTTATTTTGTTAAATGGTGTGGTTGTTTTAGTTAGTTTGTATATAAACAATGATTTTTTTATTATAAATAATATAAGAAGGTATTAGTAAAATTATTAAAATTTTAAAATATTAAAATCTCTCTCATGGACCATGACTTAGTTTGATACTTAAACTAGCCCAGTTTTCAATGTTCATGTTTCAAACACTTAAATATTTACTATTCAAATAACTAATAAAAAAGTAAAAAGGACTATAAAAATTTTAAAGATAATATAAGACACTTGAAATCTAGTCTTTAATGGTGTTGTCATGACAAGCTGTTTAGAAAAATTGCAATTACAAATCCTAAACATCAAATCACTGAATTATTAATAAGATTGAATCCTAAGAATGATGATACATACATAGTTAATTTTATTTAATTTATTGGCTAAACGGTTTATTGCTTTTTTTTTCTTTATTTTATATTGTTGTGTTTAGATGTGTTGGGGTGACTAATGACTTCATACGCTAGCTCTAATATCAATCTTAAACTAGTCAAGATATGGATGAGGTGTCATTAGTTTAATCTAACAATGATTAAGGTGGCTTATTTTGAACTTTCAAGAATGTTTGACCGTTGATTAACTCGATTATTTAAAAGACTTGTCAAGCCCCCAAAGTTTACTACATTTATAATGTAAAACTTTTTTTCCGTCAAAAATTAATACAATTAGCTCTTCTTCTTTTTTTTTTCCTGAACGGCATTTGAGGTGTCATTAGCTCATTACTGAGCATTTATTTGTATAATCACTTGTAAAAGTAGCATTAGAATGTGCTTGCAAAAACTTATCAAAACTTAGTAATATCAATTCAAATATTTATTTTTTTAATATCAATATTACAAATGTAAATTACTTTAATCTTTCACGTGTATATAAAGTTACACGAGTTTAGATTCTAAATCATACCTAATTATGCTTTTATATAGATAATTATAAAAATACATGTTTAGGATGATAATTATTATTTAGCCATAAACATAAAAACATTATATTTATAGGAGGATAATTTATTTGTTAGAATTTTTTTTAGTACATATACACCTTGTATAGATTTTAGAAGTGGCGTATATGATACTAGTTATTATCGAAACAATAGGTGTTAATGGGATTATACGTCTCATATAAACATATACAAAACGTATATGTAAAATATAAAAAGTCAATTGTGTAAATAACTGGTCTCACATGTTAATAATAAAAGATATGCAGCCAACTGATAGTTTGATTGTAGGATAAGGCTTAGAAACCAAATAGTACTGGGTTTAAAAATCAAAAAATTAGCGATCAAAAAATTAGAGGATGAATGGAATTGGTTGAGGTCGCCAACTAATGCAGCCGAAACAAAGGAGCTGGAAGAGTGTCAAAAATTACTTGATCAGGTTCAATTAAAAGAGGAAAAAGATAAATGGATTTGGGTTGGAGGAAAAGATGGAGTTTTTCATGTCAAATCACTTAGAGACATGTGTTCAAGAAACAATACCCAACAAGGAACTTTCATTCTTTATTGGAGCAAATGGGTACCGATAAAGGTGAACATTTTTGTGTGGAGAGCCCATAGGAATCGGATCCCGACGGTGGACGCTTTAGTTAAAAGGGTGATAATCAATAATCCAGGTCTATGCAGGTTATGTGAAGATTGCCCAGAAACAACCATACATCTTTTTACCTCTTGTTATGTGGCTAATATTGTATGGCAATTTGTAAGCTCTTGGTGTAAAATGCAACCTATTTTCGTCTTCTCGATTCAAGACCTTTTAGAAATTCATCGGTTTGCAAATGGAGAATGTCTTAAAAGGAAGGCAATTCATGTGGTAATATTGACTGCAATATGGTGTATGTGGAGATCAAGAAACGAGACGATTTTCAAAGAAAGAAGAGTATCAATTTCAAGCCTCAAGGAGGAGATTTTATGGGTGAAGAATCGAGCTAGATTGAGGAATTTAAGTTGAGAGGATTGGTGTAATTTTCAATTGTAATTTATTAATTCTAGTTGGATGGATGTATGTTAAACTACTATGTCTGATAGTTTTTGTTCTGTGCTGAGCATCTTGCTTGGTGAGAAGTAATAAAATTTGCCATTAAAAAAAATAGCTTTAACACAAAAAACATGTTAGAACATGAAGCAAAATGATAATAACCATATACATAGAGATCTGTGCCAACATTCAAGCTGATTGTCCAAATTACCCTCCGAAGAGGGGTTTTTTATTTAACATCAAATTTTTTTCCACATTTTGTTCATTATAGGATTAAAGTCTCAACCTATTTTAGGGAAGACACCTTTTAACACACTTTCATACAGTGGAAACAAATGCCATTTGGTCCTCCGAAGAGGGCTCTGATATCAACACTAATCAGAGTTTGAATGATTTGACTTCATGTCTTCATCTCCTTCCTGCCTCTACCGACCTACAATTTTATAAAGTTTCAAACTTTACACGTAGAATTCGCTAGACGCCACCGTTCAAACTGATAACGACCTCAACAGTCAGGGCAATCTCGTAATTTCACAACACCCCATCTGGATTCCATCTTATAACCTTACCTCCTATGTGCTTCATCTGTCTTCCACCATTACTTAAGCCCAAAAACACCCTCATCTCTTCAATAACCCCTCTCTCTCTCTCTCTCAAACACCATAACACCAACACAAACCTTGAGAGAGAATCAAGATGGAGGCATTACCCAGATCAGAGATATCATTCAGAAGATCAGGTTCTTCAGGGCTTGTTTGGGATGATAAATTGCTCTCAGGAGAGCTTAAACCAGTGAAGCCAAAAGATGAAGATGAAACAGAGCAACATAGATCAGAACCAAAGCCTTATAAATCTGTTGAAGTTGAATCCGCCATTGATCCTCCGTCTCCAAAGGTTTCTGGTTGTTGTGCTTTGTTTGGGAAGCCTGTTAAATCCACCAACACACCCAACAAGCACAAATCTAAACCCACTCACAAATCTTGATCTTGAAAAGATTCTTGATTTGCTACTTCGGTGCTTGAGGTTTGGGTCGGGTCGGGTTGAATTGGGTTGAATCTTTCTTTTCATTTTCATACTTTTGGAGTTAGTTTTATCATTGGATACCTCTCTATATATCTATATCTATGTCTCTATGTCTATTATGCATACATACATGTTATATGTATAGAATTGGGGGCATTGGAAACTCTTGTCTTGTGTTCTTTCTTGATGTAGTTGTTTGTGTATACAATTCTTTCTTCTCTTTAATTAATTTATGAGTGCTTTTAAAGAGTTCTTGTGTAAAATAGCCCCAATTTTTATCTTCTTGCATTGAGGGTTGTACCTTGGGTTAATTATATTATTAAGTTTGCATTGGAGGTTGTACCTTCAATGAATCATCAAGATCTTTACTTTCTCTTGCTTTAATTTGTGGGGATTTCAAAAGATTTCATGTTCAAAGAAAATCCCAAATTCCAATCTTTATGCATCAATTGTTGTACCTTTGAGTGAATCAAAAGCATTCAACATGAATTTTCTTTTTCACTGGTGACAACAATTGAAAATTTTTACATTTATTTAGAATTTATCATTGGGGATTTCTTAGATTTCATCTATGGAGATGCATTAGAAAGTTGTACCTTACAAAGAAATCATAGGCAATGACGAGGTAAGCAAGCATCTTTGCTTATTGTTTGGATCTTTCTAGACAAACCCAAATCAATGTACAACTGTTGCAGCTTTGGGTACAACTTTATTCATGTAGTGTATATATAATATATTGCTGTATAAGCACATAATAGCATATATGGATATGATGTGTTGTAATTGTGATAAAGACAACAGAGGTTTCAAAAAAGATGGCTCCCGCTTTCCAAATTTAATCATTCTTTTGATAAGAGTTGCATGTGGTGCGAGTGCGACGGTGGGTGGTAGTATTATAGGTGCAAACGACTTTAAATCTGAGTACCGAGATAGTGACTTTTTTAGTACTGAGTTTTAGCTTCATTTTTTTTATATAACTAGAAAAGTTACCTCGCGCTTTGCATTATGGTAGTATGATTAAAACAAACATACAAAATTATGACTGATAAGTTATAAATATTAAAATGTAGATAGACAATATTGTTGTGTCTTATACGTTGAAATATATAAAGTAAAAAAGTAAAATAAAACATTGGCATGCAACACTATTATGCCTTATACATTGCGGGATACGAAAATAAAAAAAATAATAGGAAAAGTTTTAAAAATATCAAAACCAAAGACGATTGAAGCGGTGTGTTTACGAAATTCATTGCTCGTGTTGCACCGTATGTATATAAAAGAGACATAAAAATATAGCAGCGTGGTTTTGGAGATTGGAACATATAGAAAACATTTAGAACAGTAAGATGTTATTAATAGTAAGATGTTATTAAGTCGGCATCGCTGCCAGTCTCATTTTCACTAACATCATGTCATCGTAAGTGGATACAATTGGTGATTATGTATATCAGATCGTATATAATATATGAGATAAACTTTGTATTTTAGAAAACGCATGACAACGGTGTATTTAAAAATCATGAATAAGTTATATCGTTGTAAAAAGATATTAACAAAAAAAACAAAAAAATAGTTTAAAGACTAAAAGTTTAAAGAGAAGTTGTAAACTTTATATCATTACGGGAAAAATCCCGTCACGTTTACGAAAAAGTTTAAAGAAAATAAATAAAAATATTAAGACTAAAAGAAAATTTTAATTAATTACAACGACTTGCTAGTGTGTGAATAGTATATTTGATAGAGACATTGTCTCTAAAAATGTGAGATCGTAGGTTCAAATCTAGACAGAAAGATATTAATATGGAGTGATTGAGTAAAAGTAGGGTTAAAATAGATTTGTCATAAAATAAATTACATAGACTAAAATAGATTTGTCATGAAAAAATTACAGGGACTTGAATGCAATTAATATAAAGTAAAAAAGAAAGGAAATGAAATACAACAACAACAACGTACCCAGTAAAATCTCACTTAGAGTGGGGTCTGGGGAGGGAAGGATAAAGACACACCTTACCCCTAAACTATAAAGTAGAATAGAGAGGCTGCTTCGCTAGAGTCCCCCGGCTCAAAGGACTTTATTTATTTATTTATTATTATTATTATTTATTTTTTTTATATAATATATATATATATATTATTTATTATTATCATTACTTTTTTTTTTTACAACAAAACATACACAACATATATAATATCACAACCGGAAACATAAATTATAAACATGGAGCAGCAATGATTCAAGCGAAACATGTAAGCGTTAAACCTATAATTCAACGGACAAGGCAAAGAACTAACAAAGCATACAACCAACAAACGAACGAACATACCTACAAACATGCATACGAGCTAACATTTTAAGGCTAACACAAACAAGAACCCCCTCCCGCAAACAAGCAAAAGCACATATAAACTCATATCAAGAAAATCCCACAAATAGCAAGAGACACGGTAACAACCCACAACCCCTATGCCAAGGAAACCTAAGAAAAGCTCTATGTATCCTGAACCTTTATTCTACGTCTCCACGTACTCCTATCATAGATCATGTCCTCAGAGAGGTGTAGCTCTGACAGATCATGTCTGATCTGCTCTTCCCATGTCAACCTCGGTCGACCCCTTCCCCTTTTCCCCTCCACTGTGAGGAGCTCTACTTTTCGGACCGGTTCCGCTTGGCTTCTTCTCCTCACATGCCCAAACCATCTCAATCTTCCCTCCCTCACTTTGTCCGAGATGTTTGCCACCTCTAATCTTTCCCGGAAGACCTCGTTCCTTATCCGATCAAGCCTTGTATGTCCGCACATCCATCTCAGCATCCTCATCTCCGCTGTCTACAGTTTTCTGGTTTGATTCTTCTTAATCGGCCAACAATCAGTTCCGTACATCATGGCTGGCCTGATCGCCACTTTGTAAAATTTACCTTTGAGTTTTTCTGGGAACTTCTTGTCGCATATGATGCTCGTTGCTGCTCTCCACTTTTTCCAACCTGCCTACACCCGATGAGCTACGTCACTGTCAATGTCGCCATCACCTTGTATAAACGATCCTAGGTATTTGAACTTTGTCGTCGTTGGCACCTCCTGTCCTCTAATAGTCAACTGGTCATCTTCTTCTTCCTCGTTTGGGCTGCTAAAATGGCAATGTAGATGCTCAGTTTTTGTCCTACTTATATGTAGGCCTCTCTGCTCTAAAGCGTTTCGCCACTCTTCTAAACGGATGTTTAGCTCCTCTTTCGTTTCTGCCACCAAGACAATATCATCCGCAAAAAGCATACACCATGGGATCTGAGCCTGGATAGACCTCGACAACTCATCCGTAATAACCGCAAACAGAAAGGGGCTTAATGCCGATCCTTGGTGTAGTCCCACTTCCACCGGGAAGAAGTCTGTATCTCCCACCGGTGCTCTCACACTGGTTTTTGCATTTGCATAGGTATCTTTGATTGCCTCTATATACCTCTAGGAATACCTCTACTCTCCAAGGTATCCCACATCACCTGCCTTGGTACGCTGTCGTACGCCTTCTCAAGATCGATGAATACCATATGCAAGTCCTTCCTCTTCTCTCTGTATTTTTCCATTAGTCTCCGCAGAATGTGTATTGCCTCCATTGTCGATCTTCCTGGCATAAACCCAAATTGATTTACCGTAACTTGGGTTTCTCTTCTCAATCTTGTCTCGATCACCCTTTCCCAGAGTTTCATAGTATGGCTCAACAGCTTTATCCCCTATAGTTTTCACAACATTGGGCGTCTCCCTTATCCTTGTATAGAGGGATTAAAATACTTCTTCTCCATTGGCTTGGCATGTTACCTGTTTTGAGTATAGTGTTGAACAACATTGTCAACCACCCCAAACCTTCATCTCCCAAACATTTCCATGCCTCAATTGGAATATCATTAGGTCCCACCGCTTTCCTCCTACCCATCCTCCTGAGAGCTGTAATGACCTCTTCTTTGGTAATACGTCTACAGTAACAGTTGTTTCTGGCCGTTCCTGTGTTCGTTTGATTCCCTCCATCTTCTTCTTGATAGTTGCTTTTGTTGAAAAGATCGTTGAAGTATGTCTGCCATCTGTCTTTAATTTCGTTTTCTTTTACCAAGACGCGTCCATCCTCTCCTTTTATGAACTTCACTACTCCCAAATCCTGCCTCTTTCGTTCCCTAGCCTTTGCAATCTTGAACATAGCGTGTCACACCCCCAAATTCCCACTCGTGGCGTCAGTCCACGTGGGTGTGACGTGGCCAGGATCACAGCTCATGGTCATATAGTACGACTCTATATGAGTTATACAATCACACAATCTTTGTAAAGTAACAAGTTTTCAAGTAAAGCAGCGGAAATGTTTTAATATCATAAGTAAATAAAGTTTGCAGCGGAAAATAAATTGTATCAGACACTACATAAGTCGAATTGTTTTCAAAATGAACACATCATCGCAAAGCCTAGGAGTCTAGTATGCATGAGACTCTCTTGTACTCCTCCTTTGTGTCCTAGCGTGTGCTCCATTAGTTACTTGAGAATACATGCGAAAAGTGTCAACTAAAAAGTTGGTGAGTTCACAGGTTTAGACAGACTGAAAAGTAAACAGACATATACTAGGTATGTTAAGTTTTGTTGTTGGATACTACGATCCGCGGAGTGTGTCAGTTCATCTTACCGAAACTAGACTGTTCCTGTTTGCCTCCGCAGGTCATCGCTGAACCCGCATTCCCATCGAAATTACACTCGTTATGATCTCCAGTCAACATTGGTGCCGAGTGGGGTTAGTCAAACCCAGTAGTACTACGTAATTATGACTCGTTTGATACACAATTAACGGTAAGGATAAGTGAGGACTTTAAGCGATAATAGTTACACTCGAAAATGGTTTTCACAACATACCAGTCATACATCTAAAATAGTTGCATAGTATTCTCACCCCAAAGTTAAGTAAAAACAGTTAAAAGTAAAAGTGGGGCCGTAAACTCACCTGAGTTTGAGTAAAGTGATGCGCGTTCGTATCGGAACGGTGTAGCTCGCCGGCTAGTAATTACCTATATCACATAGGTGTTGTAAGTTTGTGTGTTCATACACGTGGGTCTCACAGGACCGTATTAGTGCTTAACCACTCCAAGTTGTTATGTGGGTCGAGTTGACCGTGTTTGACAGTGTTGACCGTGTTTGACCTAACGACCTGTTGGTGACGGTTTGGATCAAGTGTTCGTGTAACGTGTGGTTTAGTATCGTGTGAAATGTGCGGATACCAATAATCACTTTCGTGAGGAAACTTACTAGTTATAGTAAGTTTCTATTTCAGGAAAGTTTCTAATTCAGGCAAGTCATGTAAGAAATTATAATCCGATTATTCTAATCATGCATATTTATCCTAAGTGAGCATGTTATCACATAACACATAGTTACACTTAGTTGGTTTAGCATGGTTTGCACATAAGAGTTACCATAATTAGAAAGTTGCATAAATATACAATTGTGACTAAGTCTAAATACTAATCTTATCCTAATATCATCATCTTAGTCTTAAATATCCATTAAATCATATTTATTACAACAAACATGATGCCATTTATAGACGTTGCAACAAAAAGTTACTATTTATAGTAATATTCATATAAATCATACATTTGTTGCTTCTAATCATTCTAATACATCAAGAATCTTCATTTTAGTTTCAAACCATCATTTTGAACATAACTATAGATCTAAACACGTGCATTAAGCCATTTCATCGTAAGTCAACATAATCAATCATCCTAACCTTGTAAATCACCATCAATATCACTTATGACAACATTTCCATATCAAGAATCATACCAATAGGCTTAGATCATTCATGCATGCTACTACAAACACCCATTTATGACCAAATCATCAACATGTAGAATGACATTATCATGGATCGTCACAAAACTTAATCTAAACATCATAAATCATCAAATATCATGTAAACATCATCAAACCCAGAACTAAAATTCGTGCATGTGCATCAAGGGTGCTTGCGTGTTTAAAGTCATGCATGTGAGTGTAAAAGTGAAGAAAGAGTGTTTTGGGTATAGAACTACCTTCTAACGCTTCAAGAACTCCTGAGATGATGATTTCTTTGCCTTAATAGCTTCTGGACAGCAGGTTCTTGCAAGAATGAGATGGTTATGGTGGTGGTTTTGAGCTCCAATGGGTCTTCAAGCTCTTAATCTTCAAACCTTCAAGCTTGAAGCTTCAATGGAGGTCTTCAATGGCTTTCCAAGGGTCAAATCAAAGTGTTTCAGAGAGGAATAGTCGAGAATTGGTGTGTAGAACCGGAGAAATGATGAGGGTGGTGTTAATAGGCATGGTGGTCTTGATTTTATAAAGATTTGTCGTCAGGACTCCGTCGCGTACCGCGGTGGATGGTTAAAAGAAGCTTCGCGTACCACGATGGATTTCGGGAGTCAAACCCCCGCGATGCCTGTCGCGTACCGCTATAAATCATCCTGTTGGTCCCTCGCGTACCGCGACGGGTCCCAGAGAAGCCCAATAAGCCTAATTTTGTTGTTTCGAACCGATTTTCGCGTATTTTTCGATTACGGTCATCATTTCTCGACATTTAATCATTGTTCCCAATATTTTAGGTTCCCTAGAACCTAAGTGCAGTGAAAGTGTACTGTGGTTTCACCAACGATCGTTATTCAAGACACGTGCGTTGTGTTTTGCGATAATTCCTTGAATTATCAGTGCGTTTGGTCTGTTGTGCCACGTGTCACACTAACTAGTAATGATTCTAGTGCCACATATGCAACAGTAATTCATATTATTAGTTAAAATAAAGAAATTGCTGACCTGGAAATTCCGAGATGTCACATAGCGTGCTCTCCCTCTCTCGTTTCAAGACGTTTATACATCTCTATGTACGCCTTGCTTTTAGCTTCTGAAACTATCTTCTTTGCCTCACACTTGGCTTCTCTGTACCTTGTCTTCAGTCGTGCCCTCTCTGCGCTTTCTGTACATCTGGCAAACTCTCTGAATCTTTGTTGCTTTTCTCTAACCTTGCTCTGTACGTCGTCATTCCACCACCAAGACTCCCTCTAACCACTTATGTTACCTGTTGTCATCCCAAGGGTCTCCTTTGCCGCTCTAGTCACCTTTTCGGCCATTTCATCCCACAATCTATTTGCATCTTCGCATATACTGGTATGTCTCCCTTCTAGTACCTTTTTGCTGAACAACGTTATCTTTTCTCCCTTCAGGGCGCCCCACTTTATCTGAGGTTTCTTCTTCTTCTTATCTACCAGCCTCTTACGCATAATAATATCCATTTCCAATAGTTTATGTTGCGACACCACCGTCTCTCTTGGAAAAACCTTGCAGTCCCACCACCCACCACGATCCGATCTTCTCATCATGAGGTAGTCAATCTGAGTGTCCCGTCCTCCACTGCTGAACGTGATCAAATGTGAGTCTCTCTTTTTAAAAAAGGAGTTTATGATGCATAGGTCATGAGCTACCGCAAACTCCAAAAGTGTGACCCCACTCTCGTTCCGTGATCCGAAACCGAACCCCCCATGGGTCATAGGGAAACCGTCTTCCTCTTTTCCAATGTGTCCATTAAAGTCTCCTCCCATACAAACTTTCTCATCTCTTGGGATGTTTCTCATGGCTTCATCCATGCACTCCCAAAACTCCCTCATTTCAGTCTCTCCCAACCCAACATGTGGTGCGTAGGCACTCACTACTGCTATCGCCTCCTCCCCTATCACCATCCTCAGCATCATGATCCTGTCATTGTATCTTCTTACTTCCACCACCTGGTCCTGCAGTTCTTTGCTAACCAAGAATCCCACTCCGTTCTTTACTCCATTGGATCCTGAGTGCCACAACTTGTATCCGTTATATTCTGCTCCTTTTGTTCCTTTCCATCTTGTCTCCTGCAAGCATGCAACTTTGACTTTGCGTCTTCTGAGTGTATCCACTAGCTCCAAAACTCTTCCAGTAAGGGAACCGATGTTCCATGACCCTAGGCGCAAAATTTCCCCCAATCTATTATTCCCTCTACCCGCACCTCTCCTCCCTGGACATGATCTCAAAGTATCATAATGTAGTCTCCCGTCTATGATGCCGAGTCAAAAGAAGTCAGAGAGACAAAAAAAAATACGCGCTCACAAGATCCAGTCAATCAAGCAAGACAATAAAACAATAATCAAATACCCTAGATCCAACAGTGCTAACAATGCATATATAGTCAGTATATAACAAGTTTAAAACGCATCACAAATAATCAGAAAAATAGACGAGCGCATAAAGGACCGGGAAAGGAACAATCTCACAGCGGGTTTCCTAAAGGCAAGTGAGTCGGCTGATCAGTTTCTCTCTGTCTTCTCCTTTATCCTGCAAAACTCACAAACAGCAAAAAGAAGAACAAAGGTGTAACATCACTGTACTTTCGGTTGTCCGTACGTCCGTACATCCGTACGAATGTACTGTTACGACCGGAGATTTATTAATTATTAATGATTATGAATTATTGATTGTCATTACTGATATTATCACTGTACTGGTATGCATGTTCATAATTTATTATACGCGCAAACCACGGGAAGTTTAGTTGTAATTCAACTAAACAGACCCGTAGTGTTTATCGCAGTTACTTATTATTGATGATGATGGATTAATGGTCTGAGATTGGATTGAGGTTAGAACTGGTAGTTATTTGAGTCTGGTTACTAAACGTAGTCAAGGACCCATGGTCATGGTTTATCGAAATCGCGGTGGGACGGTGGCTAGGGCAGTTGCGACTGACCCTTACATATGCCCTATATATATGCATATTTCGGTCTATCATGGATGTGTCGGTGACTAGGCTTTAGTGGGTTTTGGTTTGGGAAATGATAATATTAAAGATGATTAATAATGAGAATTGATTACGCGAAGTGAGGTTACGAACGCTATTTAATTGCGAATATTAATTTAGAAATATTAACTTAATAATGTATTCGCGCGGGTGACGATTCACGCGAATATAATTATTGGGAATAATATTCTAAAACGATATTCCATAAATCATAGATCAAATCGAAATGCGATACGAGCATCGGATTCGCAAAGGTGACGATCTTTACGAATACGTACGCGAGTAACGCGTTTCGACGAGATAAGTAAATAATATTTAATGATATTAAATTAATGATTGTGAACTTAAAACGTTTATTAAGAATCATAACCTAAATTTAATTGGAATGATTTAATTTATTAAATAATTATTTAGCATTAATGAAATAAAAACAAATTATTTAAACTTATTTTAACTAAGAAAAACCAATTAATTTAAAATGATTCAATTATTTAAATAGGTTATGTTATAAAACCAGGCGTATTATTATTACGTTTCACGCGAGATCATTTTGAGAAATAAAGATGGGTTTAAATAAATCAATTAATGAAATCTTATTATTTAAACAATTAATGTTTAATTATGTTTGATGTTAAAAACCGAGTCTTTTATTATACTAATCGCGATAAAAACGAGACCGGACACGGGAAAGACACGCGATATATGGAAGAGATTCTTCCATCTTCTTTCTCACAATTCACTAGCTCACTCTCTCTCTAAGTTTCAAATTTCGTCACCCACAAAACCTCCAACTTCTCTCTAGCTTTTTGAGCTCGTTCCTTGACGGATTTGCGTGATTCTTGGCTCTAAACGACCACTAGAACGAGGAGGACAAGGAAGTACAAGGATCTCCCACGTTTCAGCAGCTAACTCGAGGTAAATCTGCACTTTTGTTTTCGGTTTTGGCTAAAAACCCTAGTCGAACGTGGCTATTACTTTTACATTATGAATCGGTTGTTGTATGTTAAAATCGAGCTATGGGTGATCTATATAAGCTAGAAACAGACCAGGAACGATGCTGAGATAATGATAATGGAGTTGGGTCGTGGCTGGTTGGAAAGCAGATCGGGCGAACCCTCACTGCTGTTGGCCGAACCATCTGCGCCCTTATTGACCAGCGAACCATGGGGTGCCGAACCCCTCATGCAGTCACGAACCCCATCCATCACGAACCAGGGCGAACCTCAGGCAGATGCCAACGAACCAGCCTGTTCCGAACTTGCTGCGACAGCCAACGAACCATACCCTAGGACCGAACTCTCTTGTGTATTGGCCGAACCCTAGCAGCACCATGGACATCAGCGAACCCCCACAACGGCCGAACTATTGGCTGGCGAACCCTTGATGGGTCACGAACCTTAGTAGGTCTCACGAACCCTTAGGAAGTGTTGGCTACCAACGAACCTTGGCTACGAAGGTTTGGGCCACGAACCATATGGGTTGAATGAGGTGTTAGGCGAACCCTAGCTGGACCATAAGAGAGCCGAACCCTCTCATGTTATTAGCCGAACCTATGGACAGAATGTCATAGGTTCGCTGCTCTTAAGAGGTTAAAAGTCTAATTTTGTTTAAATTGAGATTAATGGAGGATCAAGAAGCATGAGGATTAACATGAAATAGTGTATGCATGGGTGACCACACTAACCACCACCTTTTCTCTCTCTAAATCATAAGTTTTCTTTAAAGTTATGAAGCTCCACACGTTAAATTTAATGAGTGAAGCTAATATCTCACATGAATACTTTAAATATTTTCTTTATCGAATTTAAAGTGATATAACAAATTGGGTTATGGTGGTGGTTTAAATAGAATCATATATGAGGGTATAGGTGTGTGTATTACAAGGATTAACATCTTTAAGTATACATATCTAGGAGGGGAAAACATATGAGTTTTCAATTTATTATCATCACTGGGTAATTAAAACTAACAAGGTTCAATTACACTTTTATTATGATCAATAATGAAAACCTTCGGTATTGTCATTTAACTTGGAGTCTGATAACTGAGTTAAAGAAAGAATTGAAGTTAAAGAGTGAACATTTAGTTCACTTATTGAAAATAAAACACCTATTCTTATGAATACGAAACATACTATAATTTCAGATATTTGAGTTGATTAAGTTACATACGTGAGCGCGCAAAATACGAGGACCCGAATTCTAAGGACTTCAGGTGAGTTCTCATAACCTCCCTTTCTTTAAACTGTTTTGTTTTAAAACTCGGAGGTGAAACATGTATACCAGATAAATTATTATTTTGATAACATAAGGTTTATACCTGTTTATCAATATGATAATTACAACTTAAAATTTATTGATTATTATGGATTTTCTTTTATTATCTTATATCCGTGTAAACATTGTTATTGACTTAGGTCAATAACAAAGATTACATGTATTGTCACGTGGATGATTTCCACATCCGTGAATCATTACTCTTAACTTCGGTTAATTGTTTTGACTTCATGTATTGTCACGTGGAGGGTTTCCACATCCGTGAAGTATTGCTCTTGACTTCGGTTAATTGCTTTGACTTCATGTATTGTCACGTGGTTAGCGACCACTCCATGATTCATGTATCTAACTTATGTTAAATACATAAGGAATCATGTATAGTCACGAACATTGATTGAGAATATGATTGATTTAGTTTGGTTGATTTGTTGTGGATTGATTGCCTATATTTGATTATGATTATTTATGATTGGCTATGATTGATTTGGTTATGTGGTTATGTGATTGTGTATGTGTTTGGCTGTTGAATTGATGGATGTGTGTTGGATTATCTCATACAGGTATTCATATGGATTTTCTCAAGAAGATCATAAGTTTTATACCCGTTTTAAACAAAGCATTTTATAAAACCATTTTAAGCATAAACTTTTAAACGCATTTTACTAAAACATTTTTAAATATAAAAACTTATGATTACTCACCAACTACTTTTGTAGTTGACACTTGATTTTCTTACATGTTTCAGGTGATGGAGACAAGTAGGAATGAAGAGAGGATCTCTTCTATTTTGGACATCATCATCATATAGGATCTTGGACTTAGTTAATTAACTAAATTTCTGGCGATTAGAGTTTAGTTAGTTTAACTAAATCTTTTGTGTATTTGATGTAATTGATTCATGATGAACATGATTTTTGTGTAATTATTGTGGTTGATTAAATGATATATGATGATATGATTTAGATGCCCATGAGCTTTTGAACAATCTACACATCCCTCGTGGCATCCCGATGATTCCGCCGTCGGTCGGGGTGTTACAGATTGGTATCAGAGCCTGGGTTATAGGGAATTAGGTTACTAGAAATGGTTGACCTAGTCTATAACCGTAGGATACCCTAGTATGAATAAATTCATACACTAGTTAGTATATTCAGGATTTCATGCTTATATGTTTATTACATGTTATATGAACTCCTGTTATACATCTGATATATATACTGCTTATTAATTTCTTGCTTACGTGTGCCCTAATGATTCGATAAGGACATGCACGTGGTGTATCGTAAAGGTGGTGGGACGTTGGCTAGGGCAGTTGCGACTGACCCTTACATATGCCCTATATATATACCATTTACGGTACATTAGGTGGATGTCAGTATTGAAGAATGTGGGAACTACCCGTTTGGGAAATTATTTGCTTAGGAAACTGATTGCTTAGGAATTATCTGTTTTAGGAAAATTATCTGTTTGATCTATAAACTCCAGACAAGGACACACTCGTGGTATACTACAAAGGTGGTGGGACGGTGGCTGGGGCAGTTGCGACTGACCCCTACATATGCCCTATACATATACCATTTGTAGTATATTGGGGGTCTGTCAGTGTCAGGAACTTAGGATATTGTTAGGACCTTACTAGGAGTGGTTGAGAGGATATGATTGTGGACTGTTGATGATATGTTTGAAGGATTGACTCTTGAATGATTATACTTGATGAATATTATAAATTCACTTATGAAATACACAGATTGGACACGTAGGATGCATAGGATTTACGAATGACATGAGCGGTTAGTGAGGGAATATTGACTTGGGTGATGATATAGACACTTGATGATAACATAAACGCATAGTGATGATACTAACACTTAGTGATGGTATGGACACTTGATGAGAATAAACTATAGGGAAGATATGAACACTTAGTGACAATAAGAGCACTTCGTGATGATATGAACCCTTAATGATGATTATTGACATTGGAATTGATATGGATTTTAGTGAACTTAGACAGTTGGGGGAGACTTAATGTCAGGTGAACTTAGACATTAGGTGAACTTAGAAATAGGCAAGCCTACATGTCAGGTGAACTTAGACATTAGGTAAACCTAATTGTCCAAGGGAACTAGTGATCACTTCACTCAAAATTATCCTATTTAGGATAAGGTTTGTGAAGTGAGATTATGGTGAAGTACATGACACACTCTACACACTAGCAAGGGCATAATCGTGGTGCAATGGAACGGTGGTGGGACGGTGTAGGGGAGATTGCGATCTACCTCTGCATATGCCCTATATATAAGCTTGTTGCATTGCATTGGGAGGTTGTCAGTGTTAGTATAGAGTGAAGAATGTATAGGATCTAGGAAATAGTTAGCTAACACTAGTTATGACCAACTAGGACACTTAGAATAATAATAGGCAAATTTATAGACATTATGAGTTTAAATAACAGATAGGAAATAAATAGTTCCTATATGTAATCCTAACTGTTTAAAATAAACTCAATTGACCATTGTTTGTATGACTTACGTTGTAAACGGTAGTAACATGTTTCTAATTTCTCAGAAACATGCCGCCTCGCCGTCACAACGAAGATGACTCAAACAATGGGGATGCTAACAACAGTAATGCCAACTCCGGCATACAAGAGTTAGCCACACTTATTTCTGGATTGGTGAGCCAACTGACTCAGGCTAACCAGAACATTAACCAGAATCGAGGTGGTGCAAACCAGACAACTTGCACGTTCAAACACTTCAATTCCTGCAATCCCCTGAAATTTACGGGTGCTGAATCAGCCACTGGTCTGCTGCAGTGGTTCGAGAGTATGGAGAACACCTTCATCAACAGCGAATGCCCTGAAAGTCTGAAAGTTCGCTATGCCACCAGTGTTTTCCAAAAGAGAGCACTGACTTGGTGGAATGGGGAAAAGCGAACTAGGGGAGTGGATGCTGCACTTGCACTGACATGGACGGAGGTCAAAAATCTGATGACCACTGAATTCTGTCCTAGAAGCGAAATGAGGAAACTGGAGACTGAGTTCTGGGAACTCAAACAAGATAGTGGCGAGAACGTCATCTACAATACTCAATTCCATGAGTATAGTCTGCTAGTGCCTCATATGGTGACACCCTTGGAGAGGGCGATTGAGAAATATATCGGCGGGCTGCCGGTACAGATTCAGGATACGGTCTACGGGAGTAATCCCAAAACACTGGAGGCTGCTATCCGTCTATCTGCAACTCTTACTGATAACCACGTGAGGAATGGAACGCTTACTCGGAAAGGATATAAAAAGACTGACACCAAGACTACTGCAAAAGAAGTCAAAACTGAAGTCAAGTCTGAAGCTGCTAGCTCGTCCAAAAGCAGCAACAAGAAGAGAAAGAATCGGAACTTCATGGTCACTGTACCTGCTGCAAGTCTGCGCAGCAATCATCAAACAATTCAACTGCCAGGAATTTCACTGGGAACACTCCTCAGTGTCATACCTGCCGTTATCATCACGCACTAAATTTGCCTTGTCGCGTCTGCAACAACTGTGGCAAGTTTGGTCACTTTGCTAATGTTTGTCGGAGTGCACCGCAAGCACAAAGGTTGCAACATGCACCGCTTGCACTGCCAGCTCCTCATGCACAACCTATACCAGCTGTACCCGTTCGCCAGGTACCTCAAGCACAGGCAAGAGCCTGTTATGAATGTGGTGAAGTGGGTCACTTCAGAAATCAATGCCCAAAGTTGACTGGAAATAATCAGAGGGTGGCAAGAGGCCGGGCTTTTCAACTGAATGCTCCAGCTGCTCAAGCCAACCAGGATGTGGTCAACGGTACATTTCTGATCAACAACTCTTATGCATCTGTCTTATTTGATTCTGGTGCCGATAGGAGTTTCGTTTCATATGATTTTGAATGCTTGCTTGGTAGAACACGTACATATTTAGATAAACCGTTTAACGTGGAAGTGGCTGACGGAAACACTATTGATATTGACACTATTATCGTTGGATGTACGGTGAACTTGAATGATCACGTTTTCCCAATTGATCTTATACCTATGCATCTTGGTAGCTTTGATGTTATCATAGGCATGGATTGGTTAGCCACCCACAAAGCGGAGATTGTATGCCATGAGAAATATATTCGTATTCCATTACCTTCGGGTGAAACTTTGAGAATATTTGGAGAAACTGCTAGTAAAGGTCTTAAGCTGATGTCTTGCACTAAAGCACACAAGTACCTTAGGAAGAAATGTATAGCCTTCTTAGCGCACATTGTGGAGAAGAAAGAGAAAGAAAAGAGAATTGAAGATGTTCCGGTGATACGAGATTTTCCAGAAGTCTTTCCAGACGATTTGCCGGGTCTCCCACCAGAACGTCAAGTTGAGTTCCGAATCGACTTAGTACCTGGTGCGAACCCAGTCGCCAAAGCTCCCTACAGACTTGCGCCTTCGGAGTTGCAAGAATTGGCGAGCCAGTTGCAAGAACTTACCGATAAAGGATTCATTCGCCCGAGCCATTCGCCATGGGGTGCACCGGTCCTGTTTGTCAAGAAAAAGGACGGGTCATTCCGAATGTGCATCGATTACCGCGAATTGAACAAACTCACAATTAAGAATCGATATCCACTGCCGCGCATCGATGATCTCTTCGATCAGCTTCAAGGCTCGGCATGGTTTTCAAAGATCGATCTTAGGTCTGGGTATCATCAGCTTCGCGTACATGATGATGATATTCCCAAGACAGCTTTCAGAACAAGATATGGCCACTATGAATTTCTGGTAATGCCTTTCGGCCTTACCAATGCACCTGCGGTTTTCATGGACCTCATGAACCGTGTTTGCAGGCCATACTTGGATAAATTTGTGATTGTATTCATTGATGATATTCTGATCTACTCAAAGACTAAGGAAGAACACGAGAAACACCTTAAGTTGGTTTTGGAGATCCTAAGAGAGGAGCGACTGTATGCCAAATTCTCTAAATGTGAATTTTGGCTTAAAGAAGTTCAATTCTTGGGACACATAGTCAACGAATACGGTGTTCACGTGGATCCTGCAAAGATTGATGCTGTGAAGAATTGGAGTACACCGAAGACACCGACGGAGATTCGATCGTTTCTTGGACTTGCCGGTTACTATCGGCGGTTCATATCGAACTTCTCCAGAATTGCTGTCCCTCTCACTGCTTTGACTCAGAAAAATAGGCCATACGAGTGGGGACCAAAGCAAGAAGAGGCATTTCAGACTTTGAAGCAGAAACTTTGTGATGCTCCTGTCTTGACACTTGCCTGATGGAAATGATGATTTTGTGGTTTATTGTGATGCATCCAACCTAGGTCTCGGTTGTGTTCTCATGCAACGGGGAAAGGTTGTGGCTTATGCATCAAGACAATTGAAGATTCACGAAAGAACTACACCACACACGACTTGGAACTTGGTGCAGTCGTGTTTGCTTTGAAGATATGGAGACACTATCTTTATGGCACTAAGTGTGTAGTGTTCACTGATCATAAAAGCTTGCAACATATTCTCAATCAGAAAGAGCTCAATATGAGACAACGGAGATGGGTTGAACTGTTAAATGATTATGACTGTGAAATTCGCTACCATCCTGGTAAAGCGAATGTAGTAGCAGATGCGCTTAGTCGCAAAAGTCAAGTTCAGATCCATAGTGTCCGAGTGCACAATAATCTCCGTAATGATGTTCTCACAGCCCAACAACACTCATTAGCTCAAGATGATTTGAAAAATGAGATGTCTTGCGGGGCTGAAATCTTATTGGAAACTAAGGATGATGGTTTAATGTATTATTTGAATCGGTTGTGGATACCGAACAGGGGTGATCTCAGGATGGTGATTATGGATGAAGCTCATAAGTCTCGTTACTCAATCCATCCAGGTTCTGATAAGATGTATCAAGACCTTAGGGGCTTGTACTGGTGGCCTGGAATGAAGAAGGATATTGCTGAATATGTGTCTAAGTGCCTTAACTGTGCCAAAGTCAAGGCAGAACATCAGCGACCTTCGGGATTGTTATTACAACCAGAGATACCGATGTGGAAGTGGGAGAATATCTCCATGGATTTCATTACTAAACTCCCACGAACCGCAAACGGTAAAGATAGCATTTGGGTTATTGTTGATAGATTGACCAAGTCGGCTCATTTCTTACCGATACGCGAAACTTACCCTGTGCGGAAGTTAGCTCGTATCTACATTGATGAGATCATTAGCCGACATGGTATTCCCTTAAGCATAATATCGGATCGTGATGCTCGTTTCACGGCACGATTTTGGGAATCACTTCATGAAGCTTTTGGAACAAGACTGGATCTTAGCACCGCTTATCATCCTCAAACGGATGGTCAAACGGAGCGAACGATTCAGACATTGGAAGACATGTTAAGAGCTTGTGTCATCGATTTCGGTGGCAACAGGGATAGCCATCTACCATTGGTTGAGTTCTCGTATAACAACAGTTATCACACTAGCATTGGTATGGCACCGTTTGAAGCTCTTTATGGCAGGAAATGTCGGTCACCTATTTGTTGGACCGAAGTCGGCGATTCGCAGATCACTGGTCCTGAGATTATTCAGGAAACGACTGACAAGATCCGCCAGATCCGTGACAATCTGTTAGCTGCTCGCAGTCGACAGAAGAGCTACGCGGATAAAGAAGAAAACCTTTGGAGTTTGAAGTGGGAGATATGGTATTACTTAAAGTGTCGCCTTGGAAGGGCGTTGTTCGATTCGGAAAGAAGGGGAAGCTTGCTCCACGATATGTTGGCCCTTTTAAGATCCTTGAACGGATCGGGAAGGTTGCTTACAAATTGGAACTTCCTCCTGAACTTAGTAATGTGCATCCGACGTTTCACGTGTCCAATCTAAGAAAGTGCTTAGCTGATCAGGATCTTCAGGTACCACTCGATGACATTCGCATCGATGATACCATGCACTTTGTTGAAAAACCAGTGGAGATAATGGATCGTGAGGTTAAACAGCTCAAACGCAGTAGAATTCCAATTGTCAAAGTACGTTGGGAATCGAAGCGGGGTCCAGAATTCACATGGGAGCGGGAAGATCAGATGAAGCTTAAGTACCCACATTTATTTACTACGGTCACTCCAAGTTGAATTTCGGGACGAAATTCCTTTAACTAGGGGAGACTGTAACATCACTGTACTTTCGGTTGTCCGTACGTCCGTACATCCGTACGAATGTACTGTTACGACCGGAGATTTATTAATTATTAATGATTATGAATTATTGATTGTCATTACTGATATTATCACTGTACTGGTATGCATGTTCATAATTTATTATACGCGTAAACCACGGGAAGTTTAGTTGTAATTCAACTAAACAGACCCGTAGTGTTTATCGCAGTTACTTATTATTGATGATGATGGATTAATGGTCTGAGATTGGATTGAGGTTGGAACTGGGAGTTTTTGAGTCTGGTTACTAAACGTAGTCAAGGACCCATGGTCATGGTTTATCGAAATAGCGGTGGGACGGTGGCTAGGGCAGTTGCGACTGACCCTTACATATGCCCTATATATATGCATATTTCGGTCTATCATGGATGTGTCAGTGACTAGGGTTTAGTGGGTTTTGGTTTGGGAAATGATAATATTAAAGATGATTAATAATGAGAATTAATTACGCGAAGTGAGGTTACGAACGCTATTTAAACGCGAATATTAATTTAGAAATATTAACTTAATAATGTATTCGCGCGGGTGACGATTCACACGAATATAATTATTGGAATAATATTCTAAAACGATATTCCATAAATCATAGATCAAATCGAAATGCGATACGAGCATCGGATTCGCAAAGGTGACGATCTTTACGAATACGTACGCGAGTAACGCGTTTCGACGAGATAAGTAAATAATATTTAATGATATTAAATTAATGATTGTGAACTTAAAACGTTTATTAAGAATCATAACCTAAATTTAATTGGAATGATTTAATTTATTAAATAATTATTTAGCATTAATGAAATAAAAACAAATTATTTAAACTTATTTTAACTAAGAAAAACCAATTAATTTAAAATGATTCAATTATTTAAATAGGTTATGTTATAAAACCAGGCGTATTATTATTACGTTTCACGCGAGATCATTTTGAGAAATAAAGATGGGTTTAAATAAATCAATTAATGAAATCTTATTATTTAAACAATTAATGTTTAATTATGTTTGATGTTAAAAACCGAGTCTTTTATTATACTAATCGCGATAAAAACGAGACCGGACACGGGGAAAGACACGCGATATATGGAAGAGATTCTTCCATCTTCTTTCTCACAATTCACTAGCTCACTCTCTCTCTAAGTTTCAAATTTCGTCACCCACAAAACCTCCAACTTCTCTCTAGCTTTTTGAGCTCGTTCCTTGACGGATTTGCGTGATTCTTGGCTCTAAACGACCACTAGAACGAGGAGGACAAGGAAGTACAAGGATCTCCCACGTTTCAGCAGCTAACTCGAGGTAAATCTGCACTTTTGTTTTCGGTTTTGGCTAAAAACCCTAGTCGAACGTGGCTATTACTTTTACATTATGAATCGGTTGTTGTATGTTAAAATCGAGCTATGGGTGATCTATATAAGCTAGAAACAGACCAGGAACGATGCTGAGATAATGATAATGGAGTTGGGTCGTGGCTGGTTGGAAAGCAGATCGGGCGAACCCTCACTGCTGTTGGCCGAACCATCTGCGCCCTTATTGACCAGCGAACCATGGGGTGCCGAACCCCTCATGCAGTCACGAACCCCATCCATCACGAACCAGGGCGAACCCTCAGGCAGATGCCAACGAACCAGCCTGTTCCGAACTTGCTGCGACAGCCAACGAACCATACCCTAGGACCGAACTCTCTTGTGTATTGGCCGAACCCTAGCAGCACCATGGACATCAGCGAACCCCCACAACGGCCGAACTATTGGCTGGCGAACCCTTGATGGGTCACGAACCTTAGTAGGTCTCACGAACCCTTAGGAAGTGTTGGCTACCAACGAACCTTGGCTACGAAGGTTTGGGCCACGAACCATATGGGTTGAATGAGGTGTTAGGCGAACCCTAGCTGGACCATAAGAGAGCCGAACCCTCTCATGTTATTAGCCGAACCTATGGACAGAATGTCATAGGTTCGCTGCTCTTAAGAGGTTAAAAGTCTAATTTTGTTTAAATTGAGATTAATGGAGGATCAAGAAGCATGAGGATTAACATGAAATAGTGTATGCATGGGTGACCACACTAACCACCACCTTTTCTCTCTCTAAATCATAAGTTTTCTTTAAAGTTATGAAGCTCCACACGTTAAATTTAATGAGTGAAGCTAATATCTCACATGAATACTTTAAATATTTTCTTTATCGAATTTAAAGTGATATAACAAATTGGGTTATGGTGGTGGTTTAAATAGAATCATATATGAGGGTATAGGTGTGTGTATTACAAGGATTAACATCTTTAAGTATACATATCTAGGAGGGGAAAACATATGAGTTTTCAATTTATTATCATCACTGGGTAATTAAAACTAACAAGGTTCAATACACTTTATTATGATCAATAATGAAAACCTTCGGTATTGTCATTTAACTTGGAGTCTGATAACTGAGTTAAAGAAAGAATTGAAGTTAAAGAGTGAACATTTAGTTCACTTATTGAAAATAAAACACCTATTCTTATGAATACGAAACATACTATAATTTCAGATATTTGAGTTGATTAAGTTACATACGTGAGCGCGCAAAATACGAGGACCCGAATTCTAAGGACTTCAGGTGAGTTCTCATAACCTCCCTTTCTTTAAACTGTTTTGTTTTAAAACTCGGAGGTGAAACATGTATACCAGATAAATTATTATTTTGATAACATAAGGTTTATACCTGTTTATCAATATGATAATTACAACTTAAAATTTATTGATTATTATGGATTTTCTTTTATTATCTTATATCCGTGTAAACATTGTTATTGACTTAGGTCAATAACAAAGATTACATGTATTGTCACGTGGATGATTTCCACATCCGTGAATCATTACTCTTAACTTCGGTTAATTGTTTTGACTTCATGTATTGTCACGTGGAGGGTTTCCACATCCGTGAAGTATTGCTCTTGACTTCGGTTAATTGCTTTGACTTCATGTATTGTCACGTGGTTAGCGACCACTCCATGATTCATGTATCTAACTTATGTTAAATACATAAGGAATCATGTATAGTCACGAACATTGATTGAGAATATGATTGATTTAGTTTGGTTGATTTGTTGTGGATTGATTGCCTATATTTGATTATGATTATTTGTGATTGGCTATTATTGATTTGGTTATGTGGTTATGTGATTGTGTATGTGTTTGGCTGTTGAATTGATGGATGTGTGTTGGATTATCTCATACAGGTATTCATATGGAGTTTCTCAAGAAGATCATAAGTTTTATACCCGTTTTAAACAAAGCATTTTATAAAACCATTTTAAGCATAAACTTTTAAACGCATTTTACTAAAACATTTTTAAATATAAAAACTTATGATTACTCACCAACTACTTTTGTAGTTGACACTTGATTTTCTTACATGTTTCAGGTGATGGAGACAAGTAGGAATGAAGAGAGGATCTCTTCTATTTTGGACATCATCATCATATAGGATCTTGGACTTAGTTAATTAACTAAATTTCTGGCGATTAGAGTTTAGTTAGTTTAACTAAATCTTTTGTGTATTTGATGTAATTGATTCATGATGAACATGATTTTTGTGTAATTATTGTGGTTGATTAAATGATATATGATGATATGATTTAGATGCCCATGAGCTTTTGAACAATCTACACATCCCTCGTGGCATCCCGATGATTCCGCCGTCGGTCGGGGTGTTACAAAAGGGCAGTGACAGTGAGTCAACTAGGAATGGCAGAAAAACCCATACCCGATAAATAAACCCGAAACTTTTGGGCCGGGTATTGGCCCGAATATTAGGGTATGGGACCGGGTATGGGATCAAATTAATTTTTTTTCGGGTTCGGGTACGGGTATGGGATTAAGTAATACCCGGCCCGATTACCCGAAGTAATACCCGCAAGTAATACCCGAAATATTTTATTAATAATTTTTAGTTTTCCTTATATAATGTAATTTCTATTTCCAAGAAGTACAGTGTAATCATGGCATATGCCATGTGCCGTCTGAAGGTCTAAATCAACATTTCTATTTCCCAGATGATATTATCTTTCCCAGATGCAAATCCTGATCCAATTTTTTTTTTAATTTTCATTTATATATTACCTTTGTTCCCAATTGTAACATGCTCCTTGCATCGATTCTTGATTAGCTATGGCATTGAACTGAATCGTCGCTTTTATAACTTATCACGCGTTCATCATGGTGCAATTTAGTATTATTGGTTCATCTCTGATCTTCCACCGTCTAGAACGCAAGAACAAGAAGCATCATCTATCATTCGATTGCAATTTCTACTGTCGTTATGGTTTAGTAACTATCGTTGGTTCTCCTAATCATCACTTGAAGGTAATATTTTCTTCTTTTAGATGATTATTTTAGTAAGAATGTTTCTTAGATTTTTATTAGAGTAAGAAATTAAGAAATAATACTTGAGATTATGTTAGAATGTAATTATAACAGTGTGTTTCTTAGGTAGCATGGACGAGGAAGGAGAAGGAATTGTAGGTTGTGATAGCTCCAATACACAAAAATATGATGAAACTAATCAACATTCTCAAGAGCATCAATCAACAAACACAGATAAATCTCAGGAACAAGAACAATTTAATAATAATGATAAAAAAAGGAAGGCATCTTCACCTGCATGGGAGCATTTCACAAACTTAATAATCAATGGTGAGAAAAAGGCAGAGTGTGTTTATTGTAAGGCCAAGTTAGGAGCAAAGAGCACAAATGGTACACGCCATTTACTTGCTCATATGGATAGCTGTAAGAAACGAAAAAATAAAGATATACGCCAACAAGTCTTATCGATGAATCAAATAAAGACAACAGGACAATCAGATCTTTCTTGCTATAACTTTGATGCTGATAAGTCAAGAAAAGATCTTACAGAGATGGTAGTTATGCATGAGTATCCACTTTCTGTTGTTGAGCATCATGGGTTTAGAAAGTTTGTGGGGGGCCTCCAACCTTTTTTTAAGGTTCCATCCCGAAATACCCTCAAAACTGATATATTTAAGATTTTTGAATATGAGAAAAAGAAGACGATGAGGTATATCGTTTAATTTTTATATTGAAATATATGTTATGTTATATTAATAGTGACAATTATTTTTTTAAGAATTTTGGAGAAGAATACGAGTAGGATTGCAATTACCACAGACATGTGGACAGCACACAATTAGAAAAAAGGATTTATGGCAATTACTACCCATTTCATCGATGATAATTGGGAGATGCAAAGTAGAATAATGAGTTACAAAGTGGTATTATATATATATATATATATATATATATTTCCATTTAATTTTTGTATAACGTTTATTATTTTTGCATTAGGTTTATTTATGTTCCTTGTCCTCATACTGCTGAAGTTCTTGCCAAAGTTTTGTATGAGTCTTTATGTGATTGGAACATAGATAGAAAAGTATCCACAATAACTGTTGATAATTGCACAACAAACGACTTGTTGATTCACTTATTACTAGATAAATTATCTTTGTGTGATCTTATTTTGGGAGGTAAGTTATTTCATATGCGTTGTTGTGCTCACATTCTAAATCTAATTGTCCAAGATGGGTTGTCGATTATTGCTGATGGGATAGAGAGAATTAGAGATAGTGTTGGTTTTTGGACAGCAACACCAAAAAGATATGAAAAGTTTGAAGAAGCAGCTCGACATTTAGCAATTCCATTTTACAAGAAGTTATCCCTTGATTGTAAAACCTGTTGGAATTCAACATACCTGATGTTGAATGTTGCTTCACGTTACAAAGAAGTGTTTAAGCGTCTTAAGCAACGAGAGGCCCAACATAACAGTTTGCCAACAGAGTAAGACTGGGATTTGGCTATCACTATTTGTCACAAGTTGAAAGTATTTTATGATGTAACCGAGTTGTTTTCTGGAACAAAGTATCCCACAGCAAATTTATTTTTTAAGTCTATATATGGAATAAAATTTGCTTTAGAAAAGTGGAGTAAAGATGAGGAGAAGGTGATCAAGGATATGGCCAATCAAATGATTTCTAAGTATGAGAAATATTGGTCAACTATTCATGGGTTTATGGGAGTAGCAGCTATTCTTGATCCTCGTTACAAGTTATCAATTATGGAGTATTCTTTTCCGATACTATATGGTTCTAAAAAAGAAGTTGATGATGAAATTGAGAACCATAAAAGGTTTATATATGAATTGTTTGAAGACTATAAAAGCAAAAGTTTTGATAATTCAAGGAACCATGATTATGATAGGTCTACTACAAATCATGATAAGAGTGAAAGTGGATTGTTTGATGACTATTCATCATATGTTGTTGAGAAAAATACATCATGTATGTTCTTTTTCTTACCATATTTGGTTATTTAGTTAATTTTTCAATTAACATACTTTGACATAAAAGCTTCATTCTAATGTTGTAGGAGGTCTTAAATTGGAGCTTGACCATTACCTTGAAGAGAAAGTTTGTTCACCCAACATAGATCTTGACATACTAGCTTGGTGGAAAACAAATGGAATGAAGTACCCAGCACTTCAAAAGATAGCTCGAGATGTCTTGGCAATTCCAATAACAACTGTTGCCTCTGAGTCTTCATTTAGTACAGGTGGTAGACTGGTGAGTCCTCGTCGAAGCCGCCTTCATCCAAGCACATTGGAAGCTTTGATGTGTGCTCAAAGTTGGCTTATAAATGAAACAAGAGGTAACTTTATTTTATTATATTTATAAAATAATTTTTTTGTATATATTAATTGTGTTGTTTTTTTTTATACACAACAAGTTGTTCAAAAGAAACCGAAGCATATTGTCAAACAATAGAGTATGACTATGATGAAGTTGATGAGGTGAATATATACTCTACTTATCCAATTTATTGTACTTATATTATTTCAGTGTTCGTTTATTCAATATATTTCATTTATTTTCTTATAATTGTAGGAATGTGGTTCAAAGGATTGACATGGCCGTTATGTTAGATCAGAGCAAGCTGCAAGTTTAGCAAGTTTATTATTTAAAAACTAGTCATGTGTTTTAAATATTGTAATAAATTATGACAGCATATTTTGAGATTTTTTGTTATGGTATTTACATTTTCTTATTTATGAATTATGATGTTGATATAATATCAATTATATTATATGTAAATAATTTATGGATTATAATTTATTGTTAGTAATCAAATGCATTCGAAAATTCTCAAAAAATTGTGTATAATAAACTAATGGGTATGCTCGATACCCGATGGGTAATTACCCGATAGATACCCGACGGGTAATGGGCCGGGTATGGGACATATTTTTACAATCGGGTATGGGACTGGGATTAGCAATACCCTACCCGAACCCGGCCCATTGCCATTCCTAGAGTCAACACAGTGGATGTGGTGGTGTGACTGCAGCAAGCAAGCAAGCGAAGTGGTGTTGTTTGTCCCGATGGTGGTTATGGTGGTCCCTTGCTCCTTTTCTGGCGGTGGGGTTTGTGGTTCAGGTGGTGGCCGGTGGGGAAAATTGAAGGAAATGAAATAATGAATCCTATATTTTGTTAAAGATTATTATAAATCTTTACTATAGAAAAAACTTTTAGGAAAAGATAATATACTATTTTAAAATAATGTAATATTATATATGAAAAAAATGAAAAAAGAAGGGCACAATAAGTGAGAAATACAAAGTCAATCGTATTACGTAAGCAGGGGATTTGACCCACATTCACTGCCGCCTATTACGAACAACCTAAGTTAAAAAACAAAAAGGTAGGGTGGGTTTCGAACTCATGAGCTTGAGTATTAAAGTGTCATTGTTTACCATCTTAACTAAACATGCAATTAGTTAGTTTCCCGGTCAAAATAATATGTATTGATATAAAAGTGAAGCACACCACCAACATTGCAAATTGTTATGTATATAATTGTTATATAATCTAAGTAGTAACGCACCCTCTTTTAAAAGAGGTTATGGGTTTAAACTCAGACAAGGGATATTTATTTACTTATTTAGAGTAATTTAATAAAAGTAAGATCATGGTAAATTTGCCATTCAAAAAGAATATAGTCTAATTACAATTTACAAGTGTTGTTTATATAAATAATTATTTTTATATAAAATTATGATACATATAATAAGAAAAACAAAGTGATTAATTGCTAAATAAGTCGGGTCATGCTGAATTTTAAAATAAAGCTTTAAATAAGTTGAGTTTAAAAATAAGGAGTTGTTTGGTAGGATCTGAATCTGAATGATACAGTTTGTTTGGCGCAAAAAAAAACGCGTCTGAATGGGGTAGAACCTCTGAATGGAGGTCTAAATGGTTCAGACGTTAGGCAAAGGGTTGGGTATCGGCATCGCTCGACAGCAGGGCACCTCCGCTCTCACCGCCGCCCGCACCGTCACGACGAAAGAGATCGGGGTCTTCGGCGGAGGAGATCGATGGTTGTAGAGGAGATCGATGGTGATGATGGTGCTGCGGAGGAGGAGCTTCGGGGCGTGGTTGTGTGTTCGGTGGTGATGACGACGAAAACCTAGGCTTTTAACCAAAAAGAGTTTTTTTTTTATAGACATGCTCCGTGGATGTTGGATAATTCTTCACTCCTAATGACGATTTTGAATAATCACGTGAATTTGTAGAGACTTTTTAATGGCCTCTCCAATAATACTACCAGTGATGATTTGGCAAACCCTCCACTAGTAGTGGCCATTTGGCAACTCGTGAAGTTCTACATTATACATTTACTTGAACATAAACTTTCATACTACACCCAAAAAGTGTTTTCTTCTAGATTTGTTAACTTATATTGGGATGGTTGTATATCTTTTGAAAATAGAAGAATTTTAACTGATAATAACACCATAAATACTACTCTTATCATTCATCATAAAATTTATAAAAAGTTTTTCAATTTGATTTGTCTTTATCTTCAAGTAAACAAATAACTGTATCGGTTAACTTTTAAGTTATATTACACTTTTCAAAACAATGCTCAATCTTCTAAGATATTTAATTACTATAGTCTCGAAATGTTGTACTTTTTATCTGCAAGCAATGATTTCAGAACCGGACTGGATGTCGAACCGGTCTCCTTACTGGACAGAGGTCCGACCGGTCGAACCGGATGATTTTATAAATATTTTATAAATATATATTTAAAAAAATCAAACAAAAAATTAAAAAAAAACGGTTCAACCACTGGTTCGCCGGTTCGACCGGTCGGTTCACTCAAAACGACCCAAAACCCCTAACCGGACCGGTCCGACCGGCCGGTCTGGTTTTTTAAAACACTGTCTGCAAGTTATGTTAAATTTTATGCCAATGTTCATGTTCTTATCGAGCCAATAATACATGTCAAGCAATCATGTGTATGGATCTACTACGAGTTTTTTCTTATATTAGTAAGGCCCCCTAGGAACTGTATATCCTTATTAAGGATTTAGCGAGTTACATGTAGTTGAAGTTGGTATGTTTACTAATACAAACTCTATTCATCCGGATAGCAACGAAGATGATTCTAAATCAGAATCGGAGCCACCCCTTAGTGAGGAATCATAGGCAATTCCTTCATCTGTTGAAACCACTGACGTTGATGAAGATGAACCTGAAATTCAACCCAGTTCAAACATACGATTGCAAGTCAATCCTCAAACGATGTCGTTAATTATTCAAACAATGTGAGGAACTTGTGTGTCCAATTAATGACTTCGACAACGATGATGATATGGTGATACGAAATAAAAATTATCCAGAAATGGTAGGCCTTGAGATGTAATTTCGTAATAAGAATGATGTTATGTTAAGTGTGCAGTCATGCAATATGAGTTGTGTCAATGAGCTTTATCTTGTTGAAAGTCAAGGTATCAAATGGCGGCCAAAATGTTACTTAATAAATCTCGAGATCATGATAAATTTTTGGTTGAACCGCCCGTATGTACTTATCTCCTGAATGGATATTGCGAAATTTAGCGTTTGTAGATCAACTCAAACAAGGAACCATTCAAAATGTTCAATACACAAAGGAAAATACCGTAATCACCATCTAAAAAAATGGTGAACGCCACCATTAGGCGCCTCTTACCGACCGGTCTCACGGCCAACATGAGGGAGATAAATCGTGTGACCCAGGGAAATTGGGTGGTGCCAGGCTTTGAACCCTAGACCTCCATTACAGATTCGCACCCCTTACTAATAGGCCACCATCGCAGGGACAACGTAATCACCATCTAAAAACGAGGGAAAATGGCTTGACTTTTTGTTAACAAATTTAACGGTATTTTTTTATTTAAATATTATATAATACTGATGCAAAAAAATAAAAATTTAACTTTTTTTAGTCGTGCTAGGTTTTTTGTGTGCTGTATTTTTAAAAATATACTAGATTTTGTAAAGATTATACTGTAATTTTTATATAACATAGTATATCAAAATAAAAAACAAAAGATACAATAAAAACACATCACATAAAATGTAGTAAAGAAAAATATGTGACGGAAGAATACATTAAATAAAAATGCATTACTAACACATTAACGTATTAGATATTTTTTATTAAGTATATCGACATCAAACTTAAATTAAAGAGAAAAAACACTCGAATTTTTAATGATTATTTTTAATAATATTATCATATGTAAAAGTTACGAGCGTTAAAATCATTAGAGAATTTGAAAAAAGTAAAAGAAATGTGTTTTTCCATTATACCATTCCATCTTTTTTCTTCCATTTTAGAATTTCTTTAATCTTACCATTGATTTTTTTTTTTACAAAGCAAACGGAAATCACGCACCGAATAACGGTGAGCAACAGCCATCAACCCGTAGGGGTGGAATTGATTTAAAATTAAAAGATCAATCTCTTTTCCTATCTTTTAGAAAAAAAAAAAAAAAACTTTTTAAGGGGTCTAACCATGTTATACATGGTTTATGATGTTAATTATCTAAATAAATATGAATCCATCAAAGTTGGCATAATGGTTAAGTCTTGACTATTTTTTTTCGGAAATCAGGGTTCAAGTCTCAATGATAACACTTTAATGTGTAGCAGGTGTGGGAAGAAATCTTAAGCTTAATCTCGGGTTTCTGAACCAATGGGGATGTGTGTTTACCTATTCACAGGGTTCCCGTACATCAAGGGGTACGGTTACACGGTTGGTGATCGAGAAATTGATCTTAGTTACCAACCGTCAGGATAACTGAAAATAGCACGACGCGATTATCTGCTGTTTAAAAATTAAATAAATAAATATGAAAAAAGGGCTTAAGGGGAGCCGTTTATTCATGAAATCCATATAGTCGGTTTATTTTCTTGAAAAGTTTATTAAGGTGCTGTTTGTTTTTCTATAAAAGAGCTTCTAAACCTCTTTTGTCTGCACCATGCAGACCACGGACAGATGAAGGGTGTTTGTTTTTTCGCAGACATTTCATTAAAAAACGTTTACCAAACCTCTTTTTCTTGCAGACATGAAACACCCGCTTCTAACATCTTTCATATATCTTCTAGGTTAAAATCAATCCCTCTTTTTCATTGTTCCCGTCGCCCCCCTTCTACCAAAAATCAGAGCTGCCATCTTCCACCAAAATCAAGCCACCACCGCCACCCCACCGGCGCACCACCGGCGCCCCACCTGCGGACCACAGGCGCCCCACCTGCGCACCACCGGCTCCCCACCTGCGCAACACCAGCTCCCCACCTGCGCAACACCGGCGCACCACCTGCGCACCACCGGCAAACCACCTGCACACCACCGGTATTCTTCTCTTTTTTTTTTGAACACTGATCTGTTTAAGACCTAGATTGCTTCTTTCAAACTGTTTTTTTGTGGAAATAAAAAACAGATTATTGGTATTGTTGTGTTGAAATCAAAAAAAGTTTAATTCTTGATATGATTGTGTAGTTTTTTTTTGTTTTAACAGTTCTCAACCAAGATGTAACTATGGTTCATAGATTTATATATACATACAAGGTTTTTCTGTTTAGAGACATTGATATGGTTGTGTAGATTTTTTTTGTTTTAACAGTTCTTTGGGTTTTAAAACCATTACGTGAAGGTGTTTTAAAACCATTACGTGAAATGTAATAAAAAAAAGTTTGCAGATATTAAAAAACAATCAGTCTTCTTGACCTCTTCTGCTGCAGATGTGGTCCGCAGACTGCAGACGTTTTACCTCTTAAAAAACAAACAAAACCTAAGTCGGCTGCAAAAAATAGTTCGCCCCCAAACTCATCCCCCCCTAACCCTAGTTCAGTAGTTCCCAAATCTTTCGGTCTCTCCACTCTCCAGAGCCTAGAGCCCATTGCCCAATCGGTTCGCCAGTCACCATTTAGCCGCTCTGCCAGCTACGGCTCCAAGCCTGCAAGCACTGCTGGTTCCTTGCCATCCAGCCGCTTCCATCTAGCAATCCTCAACTGCCAACAGGTATTCCGATTTGATATCATTCTTGTACATTTCTGCTATTTCTTAGATTTCTTGCCGTCTGTTTATTTGATTATCTCTGCTGATAATGGAGGTTTATTCATTTGTGTCGACCTAATTCTTGAAAGTTGAAGCATCTTTGATCGAATGATACAGTAGATAAGTAGCGCATAACTTATTTGATATGGCTCTTTGACAATTGGTACAAGATCCCAGTCTATATTTCTTTTATTACATCAGTTTTAACTGCTGGCCTTTTACTAAAAACCTAGTTCAACTGGTTTACACGCATTGTTAACATAGTTGTTGTGACTACCCACCATACTCTTTAACGGTTTCCCAATTACAATACTTTTTGACCCATTAAAGGCTAGGCAATTTATAATATCTGTTAAAATCTTAATATCACAGTGATCACACTGATTTTGGCTGCAGTATTTCTGTTTACAGTTCATCCTTTTCCATAGTAATCCAGCAATAATTAGCTGTGTGTATGACCCTTGATTGAATATCAGATTGAAAACCTGATTGCCATTAACAGCAGAACAGTAAGATCACTTAAGCCATTCCACAAGCATCTGACAACAGCCTAATTCAATTGTGGAATTGTCTTTCACCTCCACATCAAATCATCCCAACCCAGACTCCAACTTTCCCATTAATACATATAACAACATGTAAGACTCTATTTCCAAAATTCTGAGGCTCTAACCAGAAATGAATACATTTAGGGGTTATGTACCATGGATAGTGCAGCAAAAATCTAATCAAAAGATCCATGATACAAGCCAGCCTTGTCTTCCAGGTTTGAGCTTTCTTCAGGTCTTAAGAAAATTTCCTTAATCCCTTCTCATTTGCAGACATTAACATGATGCAAAAAGAAAATCAAAGATCATGGTAAAAAGATAATAGGAATTGCATGGTAAAAAGTTCATAGGAATAAAATCCAAAAGAAGTGAATAGCTATAAAGAAAAAAGAAGCCATCTAAAGTCTCCCAAAAAGCTTAATAAATGAACAAAAGATTACTACCATTCCTTGTATCTCTAAGCCAATCCATCAGCCCAAATACCCAACAAGACATATAAATGTAACCTGGAGAATAATGTTGGTTTTTAATCCTAAAACACTTTGATTTTCATGCCTTAGATTGTACATTAATAAAAAAAGGAAAGTTCAACAAGAAATCCTTGTCATAATCCATCTTTTTAATTCATTGGTTTGCACTATTCTCCAGCTCACTGCAACTTCCTAAAAATCCCAAACCGCAGACACAATTAAGACGCAAACAAGACATCAGACATTATGATATTAAGCAAACAAAAGAAAACAAATAAATCTATAGACCAATGGAAGTTAAATGAGAAGAAAACCAGTTGTATGTCGCCAGAAAAACTAATATTATACATATAAATGATAAAATATATACTACCATCCTCTCTCTTATAGCTCCAAAGCCAAACCAGTACCCAAGATTTCATCCTACCTTACCAAAACTACTCTGTTCTCTTAAAAAGAAGTAAAGTGATATAACCAGCCCTACCTACATCAATCGCCTCAAATCTCACATGCCACAGAAACATCCCAAAACATCGCATTCACACTCTCCTCTTAAGGTGTAACAAAATTTCAAGTCTTTATTTTTATTCTCAATCCAATATAGTCTAGGCAATATCATTCTCCCCAAGCTTGAGCAAATTCCGAAGATCCAACCATTAACAGCTTCCATGAGTATCCTGCTAAGTTGCTAACATTGTTCTGCACCATCAAGACACAATTTCTTTTTGGGTTGGAAGTTATAACATAGCATGCGACCATGCGTCTTGCCAAACATAGCAGGTTCTACCGTCCCAGTTTTGCAGCTACACAAAATACCCAACTAGCATTAGCTCTCCCTAAAAAGGAGGCGATTCAGATTTCAGCCGCACCTTCAAGTACGGCTTCCTTGTTATGACTTCACTCTAGTAACTAGCCCTGCCTTCGGCACCCCCTTCCTTGAGGTTAAGGTAAATGATTCCAAATATCCTTTCTGCATTACAGAATTTCCTTCCAACTCTAGCATGCTACATCCTTTTCTTGTCTGCACCCAATTTTTTTTTCTTTTATGCCCACTTAGTTTGATCCATCTGATTGAAATGGTATTTTTCATTTGCTGGAGCCACATTTCTAGTCCTTGGTGATTTGATGCCTAAACCTGTTAAGCTTTCTCTTTATTTTGTTCCATTTGGCTTAGTAAGAAATTGTACACGATCCTTTCATTGTCTTCAATAATCCTTTCATTGTTTTCCTGCAAATGGTAAGCTTTGTTCCTTCCAGTCATTAAATCTTTTTTTGACTTTATCAATAAGACTGCAACCATCCTTTGAATGCAGCCTTTTAGAAAGAAAGGAATGGCAGTATATTTAACCAGGAGCTTGTCCACTTTGAATGGTGAAACATGTCTCAATGAAGACTGAACATGAGGTAAAAAGTTCCAAAAAATGTAGTGCTTTTGCTTATATTTGGAATCAGCCCTGATACCCCCATTGAATTTCTCAAAGGCCTGTTTTAAAGTCATCACTGACTTGTTATCAGCATGTAGGAGCCTGAAACTCTGAAAGTCTTTTGTAGAATTTGTCTCTCAATTTGGCTATTGCATCTAGAATTCTTGTATGATTTAAGCTTTTAGGAATACTTTTGTTGATGAAGATTTTAATTGTGAAACACTATATACTTGCATATTTATATTAAATGAGGTCTTTATACAGATTTACAATACCGTGATGATCCTGCTTGGTTTTCCTATTTATTTGACATTAGCCACTTGGTCATACTGAATGTGTCTCCAAACATGGGATAATTTATAGCAATATATATGAATTTATGAATTGCATGTACCAACTGCGGTGTATTTCAATATCATTTTTTTATGTTGTTCAGTGAAAGTTTTGCTTAACACCTTGAGGAAATGGATGGCGATTTGAGCATCTCTCTTGACAAACTCCCGGTCAAACGTTTAGAATCCATTGAAGAAAATGGAGCTGAAAGATTCCCTCTGTATGAACAACATAGCTTCAATTTGACAGCTTTTTTAACTGATCCATTCTAATCCTTTTCTTCTACCATGATATTTGCAGAGATTTGAGTTATGATGATAACAGAGTGAATTTAATTCGGCGAATAGATTTTGCTTGGGCTGTAGAGAGAGAAGATTTAAACAAGAAGCAAAAAAAAGGTGAAACAGCTGCTTCTTCTAAAGATGCATCATCACAACCATGGCCATGGCAGAACATGATTGAGAATCTTCAGTTTGCTCACCAGGAGCTTTCTGTTATTATTGATCTCATTAACACAGTAAAGTCACAGTTTTTTACTCTTCTTGATAACTTCTAATACATACATATATATAAAGAATTTGTTATAAATTATAAAGTTAACTTTATAAATTATAAGTTTTATTTGTAGGTTGAAGCTAATGATGCTGTCACAGTGGCTGGCATGACCAGACCAAAACAATTGCCAAATGAACTCTTGTCTGATCTTGCGGTATCTACAGCAACAAAACTACAATGCTTCCGGGTAAAGACTAAAATACTTTAAGTTATAATAAGTAGCCTAAAATACCCTCATATACAAAATTTTTATGAAAATTTTACATTTCAGCACCTTGGCAAGTATTTTAATCAATCTGCCAAAGCATTAGAGAAACAAGTTGCCAGAGAAGCAAGATTCTATGGAGCTCTAATAAGGTCAGTTTTAATCAGTTTTAATTTAATAATTTTTATTATTATTATTGTTATACTTTTTGATATCCCGTTTAGTTTAATAGATTGCAACAGAATTGGAAAATTAAAAGGCACCGAATGGCTGCATTAGCTGCTGGAAATGAAGGGTTTTACATTGATTTATTTGATAATACATTATTTGATCCAAAATCTGTATTTCGTCCGTCTGCCCTATCAACCGTTCGTGTGGAACATGATAATGCTGGAATGCTTGCTTTGAATTTATCTTCAAAAGCATGTCACACTCTTCAATTTGGATTTGTTAGTGAAAAAACTAATAATAATATAAAAGGATCAAATAAAAAAAAATCAGAATTTTCTGTAAAAACTAGTAAGGAGGCTGAAAGTGATGATGATAGTGTAAAGAAAAGGCATTCTGACCTTCGTGAAGTTCATCGAGCTGTTTTTGACGAGCAGGTAATTATTTTAGTATTTATTTTCAAATATAAAGAAGGGGAAGATAGATAATTTTATTTATTGTCTTTTTGATGGATTATGTGTAGGTTTTTAATTTGATAAATCAAGAAGCATTTGTTCCATCATTAGGCGTAAATGTGACGGGCATTCGAGAAAACCATTTGCAGTTAAATATAGATCAAGAAGCATCTGTTTTTATATCACTTGTAACCTCATCATCGACTGAAGATGATGTTACACCTTCGATTGAAGGTGAAGAAAAACAGAAACAATTACCTCTTCCTAATAGAATCAGTTCTGAAATCCTTTTGAAACAGTTGTTTCATGAACATGTGTTTGTACGGGCAAAGAACAGAAGTCTGTTTGGTCAACCGCCAAAAGACGGGTCAAATCTTCTCGGTCATTTTTGCATGTCTCTGGCCCACAGAATATTTTCATCTAAAGTGTTAATAAAACTAGAAGATCTGGTAATAACTTTAAACCATATGTTTTTTTTTCTATATCAGCTTGAAAAATTGACAAATTTGTATACTATTATCATTATTATTTTTTAATTTATCAACATGTAGGTTAAGAGTGTGTCATATGTTAGTTTGATGTCTCATCCTACGTGGCATTCTCGCACATCTACATGGACACTGGTGGTTGATGTTCCTCAATCGATTCTTCATACATCATCCTATGTGGCATCCGTGTCACGGTTTCTAACTAAAATTGTGGTGAATGATGATTGCATAAACATAGAAGGGGAAGGTGCTCCAAATGTTGTTGGCCTCTTTAAAGGGAAATCTGAAAAGAGTTATTCTATCAACAGATTTGAATGCAATTTGGCTGATCTTCATGTCATACTTCTCCAGCAGGTATGTCTTTTAATATACATACAGCAAATATATATGTGCGCACACACATATGCATATATAAAGAAAAAGAAGAAAACTATTTTAGTGTAGAAATAAAATTTATGTTTAATTTTTTATTTAAAAATAGGAATGTCTTATAAGATATATTTTATGTGTATGTATTTATAAAAAAAAATAAGATTGCTACTTTAGTGTAGAAATGAAATTTATGTTTAATTCATGATTTTAAACTGCTATATTTTCATATATATATAAATAGACAAAACCCAAAGGATAATTTGGAAACCCACTTAAGAAAACTCGCGAAAACCCGGTGTTAAATTTGATTTCTTTTTCTTTTTTAATTTAGGTATGTAATATATGTTATTATAATAAGATAAAAAATAAAAAAAAAGTAATTGTTACACATATGTTACAGAATGACGTTTTTACATTATGTAACAATAAAAATCAAATATATAACATATGTGTAACAAACGCATATGACTTTTTATTATTTTATTATTTTTATTTTTTATTTTTTCACAAAGGTTGGAACAAACACATAACATAAGCATATAAGGAGTCTATATCTGTGTAAATAAACAATATAGTCAACAATCAATGTCACACACATAACAAATAGAAAGCATATAGAAAACATATCAAATAAGCGATACATATAAACTAAGATATTAAATATTAAGCTAGTATGTAATGTTAAGAATGTCTAGCATAGATCCTTAAAAAATTATGGAGTCTAGAGAATAGAAAAGTTTCTAACCTTTATCCTACTTCTTTAAGAGCTCCTATTACTAATAATGCCCTCGATGAAGTTTAAATATAACAAATCATGCCAATTCTGCTCCTCCCATGTCAACCTCGGTATTCCTTTGTTCCTCTTCCACTCCACCATGATCGTCTTTACTCTTCGTACGTGGTCGAACCATCTCAGTCTATCATAATCTTTCCATAAAAGATGCATGTCACCTCTATTCTTTGAAGAGAATAATGGTACCAGAAAACACAAACTCTAATATGGAAGTCCTTCTCCAATTGATTGATAGATAAAAAACATACATAATTATGAAAAACTATCCTCTATTTATAATAGATTCACTTAGTCTTTCAAGTTAATTTACTCCTGTGAAATAGGCTTCTCGTAGGCAATCTGTTTAGAACGTAGATCGCGTGTCGCACAGCTTCTGCCTAGAACGCTTGAGGAATCTTCATTGCATTTAGAATACTCCTTGTTGTGCTCATCACTGTTCTATTTCTCTTCTCAACTATCTCGTTTTGTTGAGGGATATAAGGAGTAGTCAGCTGTCTTGTAATCCCAGATTGCTCACAAAACTGTTTGAACTCCTTAGGATTAAACTCTCCCCCCCGATCAGTCCTGAGGACTTTTATTTTCCTTCCAGATTGATTCTCAGCAGTTGCTTTGAATACTTTGAACCGGTTTAGTGCCTCATCCTTGGTCTTCAACATGAATGGCCACATGAACCTGCTATGATCATCAACAAACATACTTGTTTCCAGCTTTTGAGGCAGGCGTTATTGGTCCACATATGTATGCATAGACCTGCTCTAGTGGGTACTCAGCCCTGAACATCGTTTGATTGGGGAAGCTTTGTCTCGTGTGCTTCCTTGCCAAGCATGCCTCACATAGTTGTGAAGGATGATCAATCTTAGGTACTCCTTGGACTAATTCACTTGTACCCAATCGCTTGATGGTTTTGAAGTTGACATGTCCAAGGCAGGCATGCCATAACCAGGCTGCATCATCTAGATTGGTTAGAAGGCAAACTGTTGATCCGACCTTCAGGTTGATTTTATAGAGACGACTGGGAGTCATGTGGGTCTTTATCAGCAGAGTTCCATCCGGCTCAATCCTTGTCAAAGTTCCTTGTTTAATTATGATTTTACACCCCCCTTCTTCAGCTTGTCCAATGCTGAAGATGTTGCTTTTTAGATAAGGGATGCAGGATGTCAGTTAATAACCGTTCCCCATTTTTGCATTCCATGAGCATTGAGCCTTTTCCTTCGATCTCAACACTCGAATTATCCCCAAATCTGACTCTGCCCCCTATGCTTGTATCTAGTGCAGAGAACAAGCTTTTGTTGCCTGTCATGTGGTTTGTTGCCCCCGTATCCAAATACCACATACATTGTTCATCATCATATGTTTCGTACTTGGCTGGGAACACCTTTTCTTCGTTCACATAGACCAGCTCATTCTTGATCTGCCCATCTACTGCCATCAACAGCGCAGGTTGATCAACATTAGTCTTAGATGGTCCAGCTGTGATGGCCTGAGCCAGGTGGGCCTTCTCATCATTTTTCCTTGTTGGGCAATTTGCCGAAAAATGACCGAAGGCATCACATCTGAAGCACTGTAGGTTAGAATGATCCTTTTTTTGAAGCGTGGGTTTGCATCTTGAGCATGTTGCCCTTGATTTAACCCCTGCCTTGGCCTATTGAGCGCCCGTGGCCACGACCCCTTCCTCGGGTGTCTTGGCCATTCCCTCAGCCTCGACCACTGCCCTTCTTTAATTTCCATTTTGAGTCCCAGGTCCTCATAGGTCATTTAGTAGCTAATCTTGTCTTTCAGCTTTTGTCTTTGTACTTGTTCTTTTTTCATACGCCTTTAACTACCCACGATTTCTTGAAACTTGACTGTTTTCAAGTCAACCAACTGCTCGATGGTGGCAACCATATTTAAGAAGCTATCTGGTACACTGGTGAGGAGTTTCCTTACCAATGTTGCTTCCTCAATTGGTGATCCGAGAGTGGCTGATTTTGACCCTATACCAGAGAGCTTTCCCACAAACTCGTCAATGGTAGATCCTTCCTTCATTCTGACTATATCAAACTTAACCTTCAAGGATTGCAGTCTCGCCTCCATGACTCGTTCAGCACCCAAGTTTAGAGTTTTGATCGACTCCTAGATATCTTTGGCATGTTCGCAGCTTGCGATCTGCAAGATAAGGTCTTCGGGCAAAGATTGATAAAGGTATGCTGTTGCAGCATTATCCTTTTTCGGGTCCAGGTTCGTTCCAGGTTCGATTACTTCCCAAATTCCATGGGCTTTAAGAATTGCCTTAATTCTGAGTGACTAGATCGGATAATTGGTCGAAGTCAGAACCGGACACTGGAACGAGAGATTGTTGCTTCTTTCTGTTTGCATTAGTTGGCTGCCTGTCACTACCGCATCCGCCATTGATCAGTCCTTCGATCTTCCTTCTGTGCCAGTTATTCTTTGATTCCCTCCGTTGAATCACGTCGTTTTTCCCAAAATTCTTGCCGTGCGCTCAGATACCAATTGAAGAGAATAATGGTACCAGAAAACACAAACTCTGATGTGGAATTCCTTCTCCAATTGATTGATAGATAAAAAACATACATAATTATGAAAAAGTATCCTCTATATATAATTGATTAACTTAGTCCTTCAAGTTAATCTACTCATGTGAAATAGGCTATTCTCAAGTCCCTTTTGAGATAACCATTAAATCACATTGACTCAAACTTAATTAATTAAAACAAATACAGACTCATTAAAGAAAATACAAAAACAATCCCTTTTCTTCTATATTATGTCAAGATTGGTTCAACAATCTTTCCCTAAAAACTTCGTTCCTTATCCGGTCGAGTCTTGTGTATTCACACATCAATCTCAACACCATCATCTCTGTTGTCTCCAGTTTTCTTTGTTGGGTCTTTTTAATCGGTTTTCATACAGCATACATACGAGAACTCTATATAATTTACCATTTTATTTTATGGGAACCTCTTGTAACATAGAACGCTTGAGGCTGCTCTCCATTTGTACCAACCTACATGTACCTGATGGGTATGTCACAATCAATGTCTTCTTTGCTCTGCACGAAGGATCCGAGATACTTGAACTTTGTTCTTTGTGGCATCTCTTAGCCTCTAATAATCACCTGATGAATATGCTTCGACAATTCATCAACGATGACTGCAAAATGGAACGGGCTCAATGCGAATTCTTGGTGAAGTCCCACCTCTACTGGAAAAAAGTCAGTATCTGTCACTAGTCCTCTAACACTTGTCCTAGCTCTGTCATGTGTATCCCTTATTATCTCTATGAATTTACAAGTAATACCTTTGCTCTCAAGAGCATCCCAAATCACCTAGCGTAGCACACTATCGTAAGCCTTCTCTAGGTCAATGAACACCATATGCATATTTCACTTTTCCATGTATTTCTCCATCAACCTCCTCAATGTATGTATCATCTCTATAGTCGATCTACCCAACATAAGACATTTTTTTTGAGATAAAGTATGGTTAATATTACACATAAATAAGTGCTCTATATAATAAATATTTTTTTTAACATTTCCTTTTAAAAAATTGTTTTGAAAAAACAATAAGTTTTATTTAAAAATTCTGTTGTTTAAAATCTCAAGATTTTTTTTTCTTTGTTTTAAGTAAAATTGTTTTTTATAAATAAGTGCTCTATATAATAAATATTTTTTTTAACATTTCCTTTTAAAAAATTGTTTTGAAAAAACAATAAGTTTTATATAAAAATTCTGTTGTTTAAAATCTCAAGATTTTTTTTATCTTTGTTTTAAGTAAAATTGTTTTTTATAAAAAATTATAGTTAAAGTGTGTTCTTTAAATAAAAAGACTGATTAATTTATCAAAAATCTGTTATTTTGCATGAAAAAAAGGGGATAGTTTTTTTTTTGAACGGCGAAGGTCTCAATCGTGTGAACCCACTGTTTCCAGGCCATGTGACCAAGGTCTAGTTACCTGGACCTCCCATGAGCCACCACAACCACCCCAGGAGGAAACCCCACTGGGAAAACCCCCTGACCCCCCACAGACCCCTTTTTCGCTGCGGGAGGGATTTGAACCCAAGACCTCCCATTTGGAAGACTCTTGGGGTACCATTGAGGCAAAGCCTCTTTGGTAAAAAAAAAAAAGGGGGATAGTTAATGTCACTAATCATTTGTATTTTATATAATTATTTAATAAGAGATGATATAATTATTAAATATGAAAGAGAATTGGATGAGAAGTAAAAAGGTCAAAAGTGACCTAAGAACTTGACAAGTGGCAAAATTTTATTTCTTTATTAGAATTGTAAGTTAGAATTGTAAGTTGTATGTGTGTGTGTGAAGAAAAACAAGATTACTACTTGAGTGCATAACTGAAATTCATGTTTAGTTTATGATATATGAAGCATGTCTTCTAGGGAGGCGTTCATTTAAGAATCTAAGCTAAGTTGAGAACTGCTAAAACCATATAACTCACTTGTGTCTTTTGCTTTATAAGTATATGATACAGAAGACAGGTTCAATAACCGTCTATCTCATTAAATCATTAATGCACTTGGTACAAGTGCTTTGTGCAATTCTCACAGTTCTTCACATAAAATTGGTAATGAAGATACCACGTCTCATGTTGTCTAAGATAGTAATATGTGTGTCTATAAATAAAAAACAAGATTGCTACTTTTGTGTAGAAACAAAATTTATAATTTTAAAAAACAGGTTGCGAGTCAAATCATTCGTTGGCTGCATGAAGAGGCTTTGATTGTGGGAATGAAAGCAAGTAGAGACTTCTTAAGTTTGTCTTTTGAGGTGGATCAGGGTGAAGTGGTGGGTCTGGTGGCAGAGGTGGATCCAGAAGACAGCGAAGGCGGCATATTGTGGTGGTTGGTGGTGGGGAATGAGGCGGCCGAGGAATACAAGCTTCAAAGAGAAGATTTGGATGGTGAAACAAAGCGATTTTTAGGTCATTTATCTTTAGATGTGTTGTATGCAACATTGTTGGATCTTGTGACCATGTGCAACAACAATGGTGGGAACCTTTGACAGGTTTTAATGCTTTTATAGAAGTAATTTGAACATTTTGGTCATTGAAATTCTTGAAATATATTGTAATTCTATTCTGTAATTCTTAAAATATAAAGTTGTCTCGGTATTATCTATATATACATTTGGAGACGTAGTGAACAGTAATATTAGTATTTTATTTAATTATCTTTTTTAGATAAATATATTTTCATTCTAAAGATTAGAATGATGGCTAGATCAACTGTTAAACACGTGAAACTTTTAGTCTTCTAGCTGCAAGTTCGAATCTCTCCCCTACATTTTTTTTCTTTCCCCTTAATGCTCACTCAGGTGGTAAACACGTGCGGTCACTCGCAGCTTAAACCAAGCACCAAAAAATCACTCACTTACGTCGTCTGAGGAAGACCAGAACCTCGGCCGTTGTCAACGAGATGCATGATGCAATTGGGCCTGATGGAACACGTTGAGGCGAAGCTTGGCTTCTGACGAAGTTTAAGTATGAGAGGAAAGATTCTGATCAAATGGCCAGAGGATGAGAACTGTGGTCAAGGACGAATGATAATGAAGGCTAGGGGGTCCCCGGCCCATGCTGTTTTTCGGCTCAGCAGCAGGTATGTAGTAGGACTTGGTCGAAAAATTTTATATTAATAGAGTCCGGCCTCCTTGGTTTTTCTTCCTAAAATTTTAATTTTATATTAAAGGTCGGCCCCCTATACAAAAAATTCAAGCTCCGTCCCTGACTGTGGTGGTGGTAGTGTTGGTAGTGATATGGTGGTTGCATTGGCCATAAAGAAAGGATAGAAAGAGATGAAGTGTTAGAGTGGTGCATGAGTTGCTAATAGCAGCGGGTAGATAACGAAAATCATAGCAGTTGTGTAAGGATAAATGTTATGGTGGGGGGTGGCTGAATAAACAAAGAACAGAGATGGACATAATTGAGAGTTAGAAACCCAAAAGACGACATTGAAGATGAAAATCAATTTTATAATTTAAAATCAATTTTAAAGGTTTTGGAAAATGATTGAGGAAAAAACAACTGATATTCATTTAATACTCTTTTTTTTAATGACTCGTCCATCCATTCTAATTATCAAATCTTACGAAAAAAAACGTGTGTTTCATATTAAAATTGATTTTTTTTATTGGTTTATAAGAAAAATTCAATTTCAAATATCGGTTACTCCTTAGACCTTATTCGGTTATGATAAGCACCATATAAAAATTCAAACATTTGAAACCCATATTCGAATTCGCTACAAATCAAATATCGGGTTATTCTATTAAAATCATGAACATCCTCTCTATTTTATTTTAACTACGGTTAAAATGATCTCAAATTGGTTGTTTTTGGCCTTTTAAAATAAACAATTGCAATTTGCAAAGTCTCACACCAATCTGGTTTACGAGCAATTTTTGTGACTTAAACAAAATTACGCTACGTATATAAGGAATCCGTCTCTATATCTACAACCAAGTTGACACCACCCGATTTGCAACTAACGAAACCGATTTGTTTTTACAAGATTTGTGACATGTTAATGCCAGTCACACCTTATTTACATCATACATAAAATGGTCATAAAGTTAGCAACTCAATGACGAAGGAATCTAAATCAATCTCCAATTTCTGTAGCTATGGTTACATAGTATTGGTTCAAAAGAAATTAAGACCAAGTAAAACCTATGGAATTATTCAGCATGTTGTTAGATAAAACAGATATATGCTTGAGTGGTTATATGTGTATCTATCTCTATTTGCGACAAAACAGTTGACATTGTTAATGGCTTCAATGGTGATATTGTCATATTGATGGTTGTAAAAATCCCCGACTAGGCCGATGATGTGGTTAGATCGGTAAATCAAATGGCCAAGAATGTGAGAAGGAAACTTGAGAATTTTAGAAACTAATTTATTATGCTACCCTTTACGAAACAAACATAACCCATATAAAGGAACTACAATCAAAGAAAACCAACAACTACGGGGTATCATGGCATCCCACAACCTCATTATTTGAGCCACTAATACTATAATTAAGGAAAAAACAAACACAACCCTTGTCCACACATGCACATGCAGAAAGGGTTTGTACCATTTGTTGAAAGAAAGGTACATATCAGCCGATTAATCCGCCGATTATTCGTTAGTCCTCTAAGGCCAACTAGGCCCGACTATCCGATTAGGCCAATTAGTTGGCTGATGATTAATCCCTAGTCCCTACACCGCCGACCGACTAGCGATTCCTACAACATTGGTCATATTTGCATCTCCCAGCAATCATCTGCAGATATCCTCCGTACAGTATGAATTCATTTGTTCATATTTGATGTAGTTTGAAGATCTAAAGATTTCTTGAATCATGCACTTATTTGGTCCACTGTGTTTATTTCTATTTCTATTTCTTTTTATTTTTATTTTTTGTGAATTTGTTGAAATTGAAGGAAGCCCAGATATAAGTTATTTCTTGGGATTTATGGATGTTTTTTGGTTACTAGTTATTCAGCATGTTGGTCTTCTTGTTCATGATGATGCATAGATAACGAGTATACGGGGTTGTTTGATTTATTGAGTGTTGAGTCATTAAAATGACTAAATTATTCACACTCTGTTTAAATCTTAATGGTTAAGAGATTAGCTAACAGATTTAGAAGTGTTTTTTAGTGAAATAAACAGTTTCAACCTTAGACCGATTCAAAGTGGCAAACACCTATGTATGATTTTTTTTTTGGGGTGGGTGTACTCCTTGCAGTCGCCCCTCCTAAATTTGCATAATCATGCTTATAACGAGATTTTAAGTGATTTTTGTACTTGTTTTTTTTGAGTATATAGTTACTTGAAAAAATCTTCACAAATGTTGTTTTTGATAGATTTTAAAAATTAAAATCCTTGTAGATAACAAATAGGCTTGACCTATAACAAAATGAGTAACTTATAAATTATATGAATATAATGTATTCAAACTAGCAAGAATAATCGATAATATATTTGATGAGAAAATTATTAAAAATATTTCAATTAAACTATTTATTCAGTTACAATTCATTTTAACTTAAACAAAATTGATGTTTATTAAAATGACTGATTTAAACTCAAACTGATTTTGCTTAAAACATATCTTGACCTGCACCCATTCTAACCCACACCTTCCCATTTTATCAGGCATAAGAACAACTTTAGATGCATTGTATTTTTATTATGATTTTATACAAGAAATTTAGCTTAATTGTCTTTTTTAACATTATCCGACTCGATTCGACATAACTCGATTTGACATAACTCGATTTGAAAAGAAGAAAAAAATTATTATATACCTCTTCTTAAACATCTTTAAAAATTTCCGTCCCTCATGAAAAATATTTCTGGATACGCTACTGATTCAGACGTAGTTTTTTCAAAGAGTCTCATTTCACTTATGTAGTACATATTGTCTCAATCGATAGCTTCAAAAAATTGGATGGTAATTGTTTGTTAAAATTGGATGGTAATGTTTGTTGTTTGTTGATGTGTTGTATGACTTGCAACTTAATATGGTATTTAGATGTGATGATTTGACAACTGAAGTTTCATGTACTAAGTAATGCCTCATTTTTTTTATTTTTATTTTTAACAGAAGAGCCGATGTTTGTAAATGATAAAACAGTAAAACCATAATTTGAAGAGGAAACTGATTTATATATCATTAAAATTGTGGTTGACGCATATGTGATGTAGGCTATGTTTATAATCTTGTAATGTTTGGTATATATATCAATTTTTGAATTTAATACTTAATCGGGTAATCTTTTCTAGATTTAAATATTGTATCCATACCAAAACTTTGACCGAATAAGACAAAAAGTTTCTAGAACAAGATATCTTTTTTGCAAAATTTCATTTTTAAAGCCTTGTTATAAAACCAACTACTTTATATAAGAGTACGTAAACCATAGCAATAATCTATTGCAACTCTTTATAAAAAAATATAAATTATATTTGACAATTATAATTTTCAAAAGATGACACACACACACACATATATATATATATATATATATATATAACAACTACATCAGAAGTAACTTAACGAAGTTAATGGCTAATGCTGATGTTACATGTCAAGTGTACCGATACAAATTACTTTTAATATCAAAGTGTAAGTTGCTACCAAAGTTTTATATTGCTATTAAAAATCATTTTCATGCAATACTTCTTCAGTCAAGTGATTTTGCCCTTTAGACCTTCTTCTATATCAGGGGTGATGAATTCAAAACATTCTTGAATAAGCATGAAAAGAAAAGTATGTGTTGTCTCATCTAAGACTATATATTATGGTGGTTTGTGTTTTTCATATGTGCTGAACCCTAATAATAAATTGTCTTAGAGGTCAAGAAAATTTGTTCTGATTGGCTATAGTTTAAATAAAAAAAGATTATCAATATTGGAATTTTGGAAGAAAAATATAACTTTGATTCAAGAGATGCAAATTTCATTGAATCATGTTTTCCCTTAAAATAAATAAATAAATAATTGTACGTGGTAACATCTATTGTAGGTATTTGTGTAGCCAGAAAGGAAAAAAAAAGGCAAATTTGTTTTGCTTTTATGATTGACCAAAGAATGGAAACAAAAAAGTTTTGTCGCGATAATTAGAAGAAACATGGAACCTAAGAGAAATCATGGCAATCAGAAAGACCTTTCTTTGTGGTCTTATGGCTTAATGACATGAGAATGACGGATATAGCTTGTGGTCTCTTGAGGTCTACAATTATGGGTTTTCTCATTGGTGAGATATAGGTGGCATATAAATATATAGGGTTTGTATCATGTGAAAACTCGATCTTAATTAAAGAAAAAACACTTAAACCCTATACATGGTTTGTATCATGTAAAATCCCGATCTTATAGAAAAAGCTCACATTAAAATTGATTTGTTTATTAAAAGCCCAATTTTTTATTCAGGTTTAATGTGAACCGCACGCATATTTTTGGCATTTGTGAATTTAAACAAAAGCAAGAAGGTTGGTAACCTGCTGGATTTTATATGAAGCAACCAAGAAGGTGCACCCCTCAAAAGTCGGCTGTTCATAAACAGAATCAAGCAACTAAGGAGCTTAATTAATTTTGGGAAGCATCCAAGCAAGTCACTGATTTTTATGATTCTGATAAAAAAAGAAGGCAAACAGCCTATTGTATAACTTGATAATGGTTGTGTTGTACATGCCTTAAGTCAGGTTATACACAAACCACTTAACTTACATCTGAAAGTTAATTTACGATTACTTAGATACTTAAATTCAGCCTTAGTTGCGACCACGTTTTACCTGTTCCTCTCGGTTTGTGTTTTTCTTGAGGTTGTATAATCTCAGAGAAAAGCAAGACATTTTTAGATTTTCAATAGAGGAGTATAAGATTAGATGGATCAAATAAACCAATTCTTTAGCTTAATCTTGGGTTCTTGACCAATGGAAGCCGAGTGTTTACCTATTCCAGGAGGTTCCCGCACATCTGATGTGGCCGCGTCTTACCTCTGCCGACCATATTAAGACAACACACGTGATATATAGAATCGTCGCCGTTAAAAAAAAACCAATAATGGAATTTACTTTTCCTAAATTTAATGTCATTATTCGCTTTACACTTGTGTATTCTTTACTCTCTCATTGGTGACATTTTTCAAAAATCAAATCCACCCCTCAATTTTGGAAAACTTTCAAAACACACCCATCAACTTTATAAAATATCATTTTGACACTATCAAATTTCTAAAGTTTAGAATTTATCTCTTTTATTATACAATCCATTTTACTCAAAACTCGTGTTCGTTGCTTAAAAAATAATCGTGAGTTATATTAACTAATGGTAACGTGCCAGTATGCCACTACCATAAAAGACTAACACAAACTGATAAACATTTGCACTCCTATATAACTATTTTTTATCTGTGTTTCGATCCTCATAATCAAGTCACTGTAAATTCATATGTATTATTTATGTACTTAACAATGTTATTGTCATCGACATAGCATGTGCAATAGAGTTTGTAAACACGTCGTATCGAGTGATGTCACTTTTGACTTTCTTATAATTTTTCTATTATATTATTTTTTAAAATTTTATGCCTCAACTTACAAGGTAAAATAGTGTTTCTATCTACGTCTCAACTACCACACCGCAGTTACGCATGTTTATATCTTGTTGGCCGTCATAATGAAGAGATAACTAGAGATGGGCAAAAAAAACTGGTTTAAGAACCGGAATTGATTGACTGAACCGGAACCAGTCCTGCCCAAAACGGTTCAAGCTTGAAAACTACTAACAAGATAAGCTTGAGCGTTGAGGTTAGTTAAGCTCGAGGTCAACTCCCTCATCTACACCTTTAAGAAAAACAGTTTTTAAAATGTTAATACGTTGGTGTGTACAATAGCACATTTAGCTCAAGAGCAAAATTGATATTTTGGATATTTTAGTGTAGTTGGATTAATTTTGTCGATCAATGCGAATTATCTGGGTGTTGGGTGCATGCTTGTTTAAGGTTTAATGATTCAATGGAGGTTCCAAGTGTGATCTGAAAGTGTGATCCACGACTTTCAATTCTGGTAATTCAATTGTCTCATATTCTGGAATAATTTCTACACAATACATGCATGGTGCATCGAACCAATACATGCATGACACGTTTGTCTTGTTGCAAGAATTTTACATTTTTAATCCTGTACATTTATCCGTTATCTCGTGATACATATGTCACTTCTGGGCGGCTTCTCATGATGTGCAAAAAAAAAAAAAGAAAAAAGCATATGCACATTGACTAGATATGTGGCAAAAAAAATATTAAATTTGAAAATTTATTAACTTGCTTTCAAATATATATCATTTGTTCACAATAAAATTTGAATTCTCAGCCACTTGATACGAACATTAATCCAACATCTTGGTATAATTCAATTTGTCTATAAAACCCAAAATTTGCCATTTACAAAATGAAAGCAAATTGAATACACAAAAACTTATTTAATCAAAACCCTTGTAGGTGTAACCTTAATACCTTATTTAATAGTTTTGTATGATAAGAACCAACAAAAGATAACATGATTTGGAATTATAAGCTTACGTATTTCATGAAAAAAAAAAAACAAGCAACATAAAAATATCAACTATGAGAGTCAATCGAACAGATGAGATACAAGTAACTGGTAACAACAAGAAAAAATAGCGAAAAAATGATGATACAAAGAAGAAAGAGTGATAGAAAGAGAAATCAAGCAAAAAAGGATATGTACTATATTTTAAATAACATAGTACATATTTTCTAATAACTTTTTATGAAAAAATAAAGAATTAAGCTTAATAAAATAATTAATATTTAAGGGATAGAGGGTGCAAAATAAAAGTTTAATAAAAAGAATATAGAGTAAATTACAAGATTCATCCTTTATGTATATAAGTAATTATGAATTAGGTCATTTATCTATGATAATTACAAATAACATCCTTTATTTCATTAATTTGTAACAATTTCATCCTTTAACTTAACTATTGTTAATTTGATGGGTTAACTAAAATGACAAAAAAGTAAAATACACCCCTTTAATTATTTTTATTTAATCTTTTTAATTAAACTACATAATCCAATATTAATCAAACTTTGGGTTGATTAATTGGTTCCTTTTCATGAAAACTACCTCATTACAATGTTTAAAACACGTGTTTCATTCACAATAGATTATTGGAAATTTATATGTAAGTTCTCACTACAAAAAATTATCAATATAACCATACATAATAGTTTCAAATTCAAAATCCATAATCCAAAACATTACATAATAGTTCCATATCCAAAATCCATAACCAAAACTATACATAATAGTTCCAAAACCAGTTATAAGTATAAAACATTATTACCTTTGTTCCTGAGTCATTTGGATCACTTGCAAATTTCAAAAACAATGAAGCTATTGGAAAGAAAAGGAACCACAAATCAAGCATTGTCAAAATGTAAAAGTCAAAATAAAACATTAAGCCCCAAGGGCACTATTGTAAAAAAAAAAAAAAAAGAGGTTGTCATCTTCAATTTCTAGAAGTTGTTTGACTTTTGACATCAAAGAGATAGTTCGATAAAACAAAAAAAATATAATTCCTTGATAAAAAAATATCCATTACGAAAGAAGATGGACAAAAAAAAATCATCCATTGCAATTTGGGTTATCATTTTATCATCCCTCAATCAATTATCCTACCCTATATAATCAATAATCAACAAACAACAACGTTTAAGAAAAATTTTGAATTAATAACATATAATTCGTCTATATCATATTCAACTGGGCAAGGTCAGATCTTAAAATTGCCATACACCATTGACATCACCTTCTTCTTCTTTGTGGAAAAATGTGGAGAGACCCTAAATTGTAAAGCAATAAAATACGACTAATTACAATTAAAGGGTTGTATTTTACTTTTTTGCCCTTTTAATTAACCCATCATATTAACAATAGTTAAGTTAAAGGATGAAATTGTTACAAATTATTGAAATAAAGGATGTTATTTGTAATTAGCATAGATAAAGGACCTAATCCATAATTACTTACATACATAAAGGATGAATCTTGTAATTTACTCAAGAATATATTCAAATATTCAATAGAAGGAAGAGGCAGGGAAAATAAATTCTAGGTTCTCTAGAAAATTGACATGTATCTTTGTAAAACGTTTATTTATTTTATAAATATATATATAGATAATAGATTAAAAAATTTTGTATAGTTTGGAAGGATTATAAGATTCTCAATCAAAGAGCTTTAGAATATCCCATTAAACAGAAAAAGGCAATAAACGAAACGTAGGATTTCATAGGATTTTAAATGTAAATCTCAAATAATTTAAAACAAAGTCCCTTAATTTTAAATATCTGATTGTATGTTATTTATATTAAATTTATTTATGAAGATAAATAATAAAACGGTGCTACTTTTGAGAAAAACATTGGTGGAAGGAATAACACCTTTTGGCCTTTGGGTCCCTTCGGAAATTGGTTTTGGAGAATTTTTGTCTACACTATTACTCGTATTTTCTTCCTGACAGTTGGCTTTCTATTTAACCAGAATTTTATCAACACTTTGCGTATTTGGTTTTTATTTATTTATGAAAAAAAGTGTGAACTATGTGATAGTCAAAGAGTTAAATGATAATGATAAAAATACATAATACTTATTATTATGTGAATGTATGATTTAATTTAAAAAGATAACCTAACATGTATCATAGTGATCAACGAAGAAACTAAAACGTTATATTAAAAAAAATCCCTTCGCTTTCATGCACATAATTGCAATCACGTTAAGCTCTATAACACCCCTATTAACACAAAGGGGGTTGTTTCGAGCATTATAGGGTCCTAACTCAACTTATAGCAACTCCTTTTCCTCTAGCTTTCATGATACATAGTCTACCCTTTTAACTAAGGATGTAAACGAGTCAAATCAGCTTGTGAAATACTCAGAATTTGATAGGTAAAACCTCGAACGAGTCAAGTCTAAAAGAGCTCAAGCCCTGAAATATGGTTTGTTAAATTATCGGGCTCGAGCTTCACATGCTAAGATCTAAAGCCTAAACTTTATATATAATTAAATATGTGTTTATTTATATAAATAGTTGTTTTTATATATAAAATTATGAAATATAATAAAAATTGCATATTTTATGTTATATATGACAGTTAAAGTTATATAATATATTTAAAATTAATAACAAAATTAATTAATTAAATATTAAATGAACCGAGCCAAATTTGAACTCGTGCTACTAAATTTTCTAAAGATCTAAGCATGGGCTTAAGGAACAAAACTACAAACAAACCGAGACTTGAGTTCTAGCTCTATTAAGTCACGTCGAGCTAAGCTTATGCTTAGGCTCGACTCAACATATAGGGGCGATGTTTTAAGCATTATAAGGTGCTAACTTAACTTATCACGTTCCCTTATTGTAATATATATTATAATAGATGTTTTGATATTATTATAGAGGTTTTAATATATAAAAATATGATGCATGTTTTTGTAAAATTAAATAAATTATATAAATCGACATTTCACGCAACAAAATGAAACTATTATGTGATATAAGAGTCAATATTATCATTCTAAATTCTAATTACTTTTATTTAGTTACTATTAGCAGGGAGAAAGCATGGATTGTATATAGAAATTAACCCCAAAAAAAAAAGTTTGCATTTATGGTGAATTGTTGAGTGGGTTAGGTAAAATAATTGAATAACGATCACATCGAAATTATATATAACTTTCATCCTAAACCACCCCTCGATCGTCAAGTAGAGTGTCATTTTTGTTTGCCGTATTCCATTCGCCCTTTGCAAGTCCTGACAAAATTAAACACAACACTAATCAACTAATCACGATCCGACCACAAAAAACACATATATAATTACAATCCAACAACAAATAAATTTATCACCGTTTAAGAGATATCATCGTTGTAAGTTTTTGATTTACAGCACTGTAACTGTTTTAGGCCAAAAAATTACAATGATGTAAACTCTCAAACGATGATGAATTTTCGCAAACTTATAAAAGAACATAGTATTCTAAATGTGTTACAATGATATTAAAAAAAATTCAAGATTTAGCTTTATCTTGACAAACTTATATGGTTTATTGCAATAAAGGTGGATTATTATTTGTTCACAATCATATATATATATAGGGGTTGGATCCAGTGAGAAGAGATTTTTGCCTAAAAAGAGTAAGAACCATTAAGAATTTGACACGTGGCATGTTAAAAACATAAAAACAAAAATCCAGTACGAAAAACAAAATACAGTACAAAAAACAAAATCCAGTACAAAAAAAATAATATAGTATAGTAAAAAAAAAAAAATGCAGTACAAAAATTAAAAAATCCAGTACAAAAAACAAAAAATACAGTACAAAAAACAAAAATGCAGTACAAAAAAACAGTACAAAAAACAAAAATACAGTACAAAAAACATAAAAATCCAGTACAAAAAAATACAGTACAAAAAAATACAGAACAAAAAAAATCAGTACAAAAATCTCTTCTTAGGCATGCCATGTGTCAAACTTCTATTGGTTCTTACTCTTCTTAGGCAAAAATCCCTTCTTATTTGATCTTTCCCCTATATATATAACTACATAACTCATTTCAACCAATCATAAACTTACACATAAGCATTTTATTAAAATATTAAAAAGGGCATCATATTTCGTTTTAATTTCTAAGTTAGAAATGTTTTTGATATCCTATAATTTTTTAAATAATTATGTTATTTCAAATAATGAACTTAGAACCGTCACAAAGGGATTCTAATTCGACATTAGACGGTTAATTGAAAGTTTACTTTACTCGGCCCAAACATCATTAACAATTTAATTACGACAAATTGGTATTTCAATTTTTTTTAATGATGTTATACAAGAGCATATAATTTATATTTAAAATTCTTTCAATTTTACACATAAAAGTATGTACATGGAGTCATTTACTTAAAACAATAATTTATTAAACACATAATTAATTATAAGAAAAATACAATATATAATATATAGACATTGAATTTTTATATATATATATATTACGCGTATAATATATGTTAGACAAGCAAAGTTTAAAATATGTGTATATACAAAATTGCAACATACATACACTTGCTCATACACATGTAAACAAATACATGTACATATGTAAACAAAAGAAATCAAACAACTATAAAACACATAAATATAAATTCATGCATATGTATAAAATACATATAATAGATATGCATACATTTATACATAAATATATATGGATATATACACCACATACACTCAATCACAAAAAAACAAAAGAAATACCCCCAAGTCAAACCCACCACCTATTCCACCAATCCCTCTCTCCCCATATCACTCTTTTCCTTCAAAGATTCCTTTTGGCTTTTTCAGAATTCTGGCAGCACTGATATGCCAACTTTCAAAGCCTATAACTCATCCCACACTCAACCAAATTCGTCCATTCCTTTTTCACAATATACCTTAATATCCTCCAGAAGTATCCCAAGTGGTCTCACTCGTTTTCATCAAGATTTCGACCTCCAAACAGCCATCAAAACTCAGGTGCGCTGAAACCGACCAGCTTACTATCTTCACTTCTTCATCACGGTTAAGGTACCAAATGAACTCCAAATCACCTAATTCTTTTTTTGATCTTCTTGGACTTCCGTTTACTTTGTTTGGTAAAAATTCCAGGAGCTTTTGAGTCCAGAACTAAGCTTAAAGTCCTTGAAAACGTGGAACAAGTGCAGCAACATTACATGCAAAGGCTTGCATCTTCCTTCTTCCTTGATTCTTGAACTTTTGAACTCAAATACTTGCAACAACTCCTCATAGGAGATTCTTTGTTATCATTTTCAGGTCCTACCATCTCTAATATCCATTTCTCTTCCTTATCCTTCAAGAACTAGGTACAAATCCTACATTCTAAAATTAAAAACTCATTTTTATTAATCTTTTTGCACTCTATCATATACTCTTTCAAATCTATGACCAAGACCTATTTTTAAACAGAAAATAAAGACCATTTAACATCCAAAATTTCGTGGTTTTGAAGCCATTGTCAAAACTCTTACATGCAACAAGGTTGCATGTACAAAAAGACGAGTTTTTGAGTCTTAAAAACAACAACTATGTATTTTTATCACTACTTCTTGTTGACCATGATTAATAAATTGTTTTGGCAGTAAAAATAAATGTTTTAAACTAACAAAATTTTGTTGGTATAAAATCTTGGTCGAAAAACACACATGCATGGAGGTTGCATGTGCCTAAACTTACTTTTTGAGCACTAATCCTTCACCTTTGCACCTTCACTTCATCTAAACCCAATACACTTTTGTTAACCACATTTACAGCCCTAAAACCCTCTGGATACAGCAGCCTCACACGTAGGATTGGTTGAGCACCGGTCAAGGCAAAGCAACGTCGTTAAGGGTATTCATTCAACTAGTTTAGTTATGTTTTACTTGCATAGTTTGCATTTAACACTTGTATTAGCACATGAACACTTAACATATAAAAAACACATGTAATATAAGTTAAAATGAGTAAAAGGATCTGAACATAAAAGGTAACACAATGCACGCAACGTCTTGTACGTTAAAAACGGGCATAACGCGTTAAAATCTCAAAAACCGACACAAACCGTACATGCATAACTTCAAACATTCCAGAAGTTAAAACATCTTAAATGATGTTAAAAATGATTTAAATATGTTTTATAAGACATCCCTAACATGGTTTAAGCTTAAAACCGTTGTATTACCGAACCGACGTGTTAAAAACTACTAAAACGGTTTGTTTTTGTGCATATTTAAATTCTGGAAATTTTATAAGTTATTTATGATAAATAATGTATTATATCATATTTTAATGAGTTATGGTGATTAAAAAGACTGACAATGTATTTTACGCAAAACTAGTTACGAAACCGACTCATTTGAATTATTAAATCGCATAGTCTTGGACTATAACTTATTTTTGAAATATTACAGAATATATACAAGTAAAAATATATAAAATAATGTTATAAAAATATTTGGGATGATAGGAAATACGAAAGACTCTTTAAAAGCGAAACTACGTACATAACCGACACGCGAAATGCGTAAAAACGGGTTTTATATATATGCAAGCCAATAACTATTTAGACCAGAATATTATTCTTAATATATTTTATATATAATGAAAATATAATTTCTAAAACTTATGGGCTTAAACTATTTATTTAAAATGGATAAAAACCGTGTTATGGGCGTTACCGGCCAATTAGCCCACTAAGTAAAATGAGGTATTTTTAATCAAAAGATTTTATTAATAAATAGTCTATTTTGAATATTTGAACAAGTATATACTTATTTAGACAAATTATGATTTATAAACGTATTGTTGGGCTTTAAACGTCTTGACGGGCCCAATAGGCCCAATAGTAACTTTACATGTAAAAATAACTTAAAGCCCAATTGTTAACCTATCTAGTTTATTAATTATTAGTATTTGTATACAATAACCATGTTAAAAAAATCTAATTGCGTAAATACAAGATGTTACGTAAATGCTATAACTTACAAAACATCTTAACTGGGCCTGAGTAAAGTATGACACTATGCATAGAGCACAATGATACTAGCAACTAAGTCTAATTTTAGCAAAACGTTTAAACATAGGTATACACCTATCTTGTAAAGGCAACCACGTGGAACACTCAACTCACAACATTGTTTGCAAACCGTAACCTCGGTGAGTTTTCGTGCAAACTTTTCCCTTCTTTACTATGTTTTGGGATGAAATACATGCTACTAAAACTTTTTATGTGTACTAATGTTTGAGACTTGTTACTTCCCATATTGTTGTCCCTTCTTTAGAGCACACCATTAACCCTAGTTGGGGCCATTAGTATTATGGGTAGCGCTATCTGAGAAACCCTCACACACAGTGGTCTCCCCACTGAGATTGGCAAATCGTTGTGGCATAATTACTAACCATTTTATTTAGTTCATTAATGGGAAATGAACTACGCAGGGACGGAACGCCGGCATATGGTCTTGTCGCGAGATCATATGGGTGGTGCAGGATTGGCTGTGCGACTTGAACATTGTACACGAACGAACAAACTATTGTTATCTTTGTTTATTACAAAGGATACAAACTGTTTACTTATTAAATGTTTTAAACTGCTCGAGCTCACCAGCTTTATGCTGACCCAAACTCTTTTAAGCATGTATTTCAGGACGTTAAACTAAGAAGGAGAGGTAGACGGGAAGCTTTTGGTGCCTAAAACTTTGGAGTCTATCTTAGAGACTTGCTTTGTTAATTCCGCTGCCTAGGAACTAGATTTAAACTTCATGTTTTATTATTACAAACATTATGCTATTGGGTTGTTCATGCCCACTTTTGGTTTTAAGACAATTGTTAAGACTATTTTGTACTAGTTGATGATGAAGTTATCTTAGTCCTACTTATTTAAGTGTTTTACCAATCTTTCGTCTTGCCCCTACCGGCTGGGTGCGACAATATAACTACATAACTCATTTCAACCAATCATAAACTTACACATAAGCATTTTATTAAAATATTAAAAAGGGCATCATAGTCATTTTACGTTTATAAGTTTCCCCCTCTTTTTCAAACATTAATAACTTTTATAATATATTATTTTTTTAAAAAAATGGCACCATTATATTCGTCTCATTTTTCTCTCTAATTCCGTTATAGTCTCGACTATTTTTTTTTACTTTTTTAGATGTCCTATATTTACATCATTGTAACGAGCTTAAATATAACAAATTTATTTGAATTTTTTTTAAAAATGATATATTACAGTGATGTAATTTACATTGACGTAAAATTCGGTTTCGGTTTTTTTTGTTAATTTGGTTCTGGTTCGGTTTTTCGGTTAATTCGGTTTCGGTTCGGTTTTTTTTTTTGCCTTTTGCTCGTCCCTAATTTGTAACGAGCCTAAATAAAACAAATTAGTTTGAATTTTTTTCGAACAATGATAAATTACACACTATAATCATCATTGTTAGAGAAAAAAAAAATCAAAATAATGTGTTATATTACATCATTGTAATTTATCATTGTAATTATCATTGTTAGATAAAAAATAAAATAATGTGTTATATTACATCACTGTAATTTATCATTGTTAGAAAAAATTCAAAATAATGTGTTATATTTATGATCGTTATATCGATGTTAATAATGGATAATGAGAAAAAAAATTAAAAAAACTAGTCAACATTATAACGGGAATTAAAGAGAAAAATTACATCACTGTAAATAATGTGTTACGTCACCGTTAATTATGTCATTGTAAACTACTTCATTTTATGTTACATTACTTCATTTTGAGTTACATTACTGTAATTTACTATTGTTAGAAAAAATTTCTAATTAATTTGCTATTGTTAAGCTCGTTACAATGATGTAAATACATGACATCAAAAAAAAAAAAAAAACTAGTCGAGGCTATAACGAAATTAAAGAGAAAAATGAGACGAGTATAATGGTGCAATTTTTTTAAAAAATAATATAATATAAAAAAGTTATGAATGTTTAAAAAAAAGGGGGTAAACTTTACATAAATGACAAATGTCCTAAATGCCTTTCATACTAAAGACAAATGAATTGACACGTGTCACGATCCTACACACACTTACATTTTTCAAGTAACCATTGGATGATGGTTAATGGATTGTAACAAAAGATGAGGGTTATTAAAAATTCTATCCCCTATATATGTGTGTATATATATATATATATAGGGGAGGGATATTTTAAGAAGGCTAAAAACCATAAGAAGTGTGAGAAACAACAAGGAAGTGACATGTGTACATTAGGTTAAAGGGTATAGATGTCAAAATAAAAAAGGAGGTTGCACATGCAAGTCACATGCAACTTTATCCATTTTTTTTAAACGTTCGTAACTATTTTACACGTTAACATTTTTTTAAAAAAATTACACCATAAAATCAAGCGTTTTTTTACCTTTTTAACGAGTATAATATTGTTATATTAAAAAAATTAACAAAACTAGATGTTCATGAAACTTGCGTTTTTATGGTGTTTTTGAACACTACTAGCAGAACATAAAACACCACAGGGCATTTTATGGTGTTTTTGAATGCAAAAAACACCATAAACACTTAAGTTTAAACCTGGTGTTTTTTAAGTTTCGTTTTATGGTATTATCGAATAAAATATATTGAAAAACACCATAAAGCACATTTATGCTTTATTTTATGTTGTTTTACTTTATGGTGTTTTTGGAGGATGAAACTAAATGTTTTATGATGTTTTTGAGCACTAAACAAAATAATAACGCTTAATTTTGCACTTGGTGTTTTTAAACTTCATAATTTTACATAGGGGCATTTTATTGTGTTTTCTATGTGTATTTGCTGAATAAAAGCACAGCATGTATTTTAAAGATAAAACACCATAAAACATTGTTATTCGAAGAAAATTGTGAACTTAAGAAAAAACATATAGAAAAACACCATAAATCATCATTTTTCTTTTTGTTTATTCATTAAAAAACACTATAAAACAAGTAATTTTATGAACATCAAAAAAACCATAAAATGTTCAGTTTTCATGCACCTACGATAAAACACCAAAATTCGCAAAACACCACGTTGATTTACAAAATAAAACGAATGTATGTATTCAACAACATGTACATTTGCTGAATGAAAAACACCATGTGTATTTTCAAGATAAAAACACCATAAAATATTGTTATATGAGAAAAAATTAGAAGTGGCGTAAAATAAACACCATAAAACATTTGTTAACATTTTTGTTTATTTAGTGAAAACATCAAAGTGTTTTATGAGCATTCAAAAAAACACCATAAACGCTAAGTTTCATTAACTTACGAAAAAACACCATAAAAACCAGTTTCTTAAAACATATCAAAAACGCCATAAAATGTCCTGTGGTGTTTTATGTTCTGCTAGTAGTGTTTCAAAAACGCCATAAAAATGCAAGTTTTTTAAACATTTAGTTTTGTTAATTTTTTTAAACAATTAATATTATACTCGTTATAAAGATAAAGAAATGCTCGATTTTATGGTGTAACTTTTTTAAAAAAATAATAGCGTATAAAAAAGTTATGAACGTTTAAAAAAGATGGAGGAAAATGCATGTGACTTGCATGTGCAGATTTTTTGCTAGATCTTCCCATTCTACCCCTACTGATGATTTTAACTTATAATTAATTACGAAAATACCACCAGATTAATCTCAACCACAAAACAAATTGATCTAATGGTTGAGATCCCTTCTCACACTTCTCATGATTTCTAGACTTTCTAGCCAAACCTTATTTATATTTGGCTAGAAAGTCTAGAAACCATGAGAAGTGTGAGAAGGGATCTCAACCATTAGATCAATTTGTTTTGTGGTTGAGATTAATCTGGTGGTATTTTCGTAATTAATTATAAGTTAAAATCATCAGTAGGGGTAGAATGGGAAGATCTAGCAAAAAATCTGCACATGCAAGTCACATGCATTTTCCTCCATCTTTTTTAAACGTTCATAACTTTTTTATACGTTAGTATTTTTTTAAAAAAATTACACCATAAAATCGAGCATTTTTTTATCTTTCTAATGAGTATAATATTAGTATATTTTTTAAAATTAAAATAACAACCTAAAATGAGTTTCACGAACCATATGTTTATGGCGTTTTTCCAATATATACGAAACTGATCTTTTATGGTGTTTTTTACACATATGTATGTTTTATGGTGTTTTCAAAGATATTTTATGGTGTTTATGATGTTAACATTTTATGTTATTTTTTGGTGTTTGCGTATTAATAAAACTAAAAGAGGGCATTTTTTGGTGTTTTTGAAAACGAAAAACACCATCAAAACCTAAGTTTGTACGTGGTGTTTTTAAATTAGTTTATGATGTTTTTTCGAGATATTTTATTGTTTATGGCGTTTTTTCAAGATATGTTATTGTGTTTATGGTGTTAACATTTTATGGTGTTTTTGTGTTCGGATATTCATGAAACTAAGACCAGGCATTTTTATGGTGTTTTTGAATACTAAAAAACCATAAATCGCTATATTTCATAAACATTTGAAAAACACCATAACAAAAACACCTAGTTCATAAACATTTTATATATGACGTTTTAAACTTAAATGTCAATATATGGTGTATTAAATATGTTCATGGTGTTTTTAATTTATACATAAATGTGTTAAGTTTGTACATGGTGTTTTACATTGGTTATAAATATGTATGTTTTATGGCATTCATTTTCGAATTTTGCATTTTTTTTTTAAGTTTGTACATAATGTTTTTAGACTATGCGTCTTACTGTTAATATGAACATCGTGTTTTAGTAGTTTACACATTGTATTTTACACTTAAATTACACAATTAAAAAGTGCCATGTGTAAAATTTTGTGGTTCGAAAACACCATGTGTAAAAACACAAAGTTTAGAACGACATGTTTTTTAATTTTCAAAAACGCCATAAAACACAATGTGTAAAATTATACAGTCCAAAAACACCATAAATAAAATTAAAGTTCAAAAACACCATAAATAAAATTACAGTTCAAAAACACCATAAATAAAATTACAATTCAAAAACACCATAAAATGTCTGTGAAAATTACACAGTACAGAAACACCATAAAACGTCATGTGTAAATGATGCAATTAAAAACGTTGTGTTTTGTTTATGTTCAAAACACCATAAAACGTCTAGTTTCACAAACAATATGAAAACACCATAAAAACGCACAAGTTTCAAGAACAATAAGGTTTGTTCTTTTTCTATTGTTAAATATAACAATATTATACTCGTTAGAAAGGTAAAGAAATTTGTTATTTTATGGTGTAATTTTTTTAAAAAAAATTAACGTATAAAATAGTTACACACGTTTAAAAAATTTGGTGGAATTAACATGTGACTTGCATGTGCAGCCTCCATTTATGTGTTGACGTTTATACCCTTTACCCTAAAATACACGTGTCACATTCTCGTGGCTTCTCACACTTCTCATGGTTTTTTCCTTATTTATATATATCTATATATATATATATATATATATATATATATATATATATATATATATATATATATATATATATAGGATGGGTTTAAATAAAGAGTTTTGGTGTAAAAAATGTACGAATGATTTAAAACTATTATATATATAATTTAATGATTGAGATTAAAGTTATATATAGAAAGTTAGTAGAGGTGTATTTTAGTTATGTCCATTTTTGTTGGCTTTTTATCATGTTCCTAACATGTTTTATATGATTATAACTATTATATACGATAAAATTGTATTTCTAATGCGTCATTGTGTCTTTGAGTTCGTTATTGTGTATTTTTATTCATTATACTGTTTTTTAACTAGTAATTATGTCTTACTATTTTTTTTAAATGATGAGTTTGAAAAAACATAATGATGAAAAAACACAATCATGTATAAAAATTTTATACGTAAATCACAATGATAAATAACAACAATTTTATCTAATACATAAAAAAACATTGACAAGATAATATTAATTGATCAAAAACATAAACACAATAATGAATTAATATAACACAAAAACCTGATATATTTGTTTTTCAAAAATACTTAGTTTTGAAAAATAAAATGATTAAATGATACAATTGTATACTTATAACATGTAAAACATTAAATAATGACAAATTTTTTAATATAAAATTAAATGCAATTTTTCAAACCCGGACCGGGATTCAACCGGTTTAGTGCTTAGAACTGTTTTTTAAGGAACCGGTTGGCTGATGGTCGGACCGAGAAACCGGGTGGTCGAACCAGTTTTTTAAATATATTTTATATTATATATTATATATTATACATATTAAGATAATATTTATGACGTTATCCAGTTCTTTAGACCGATCCGAGCGGTCCGACCACTAATCAGTTAAAAGACTGGCTCGATGTTCAGTCCGGTTTTAAAAATGAAAATGAATAGGAGATCCTAACATGTAATTTCTAACAAGTTAACGACTAACGAGTATAGATGATATATTTTTACGAATCTTACTATACTAATAAACAAAAATGTTTTTTGTCACATGTCATGTTCTTACACCTAATTGCTACATGTTAACTTTTTATCAAATTCATTTAATTATATATTAAATAATTATATTCTCTTTCCTATTAAATAATCATAATACTAATAATATTAAATGTCTTTTAATTAGAGAACACATATAAGAAAATTTTATAAAATGTAAAAAATATTTAATATTATTTTTTTTAAAATAGGAAATATTATATTTTCAGAAAATCAAAGTCATATAGAAAAAATTTTTCTTTAATAATTATTTTAAAAAAAAATAAAATAAAATATAAACCGGTGTTTAAAACCATAAGATTTTTATTAACAGATGACTGTTTTAAAATTTATTTAAAAACTAAAGTAAAAAAAATAATTGAGAAAGTTACACTTTTGGTCCTTATATTTAACGTTGTATATAAATTAAGTCATTAAAATTAAATAATTAAATAAATTATATTTTTTATATTTCTGATTTATAAAAGTTAGTCTTTAATAAAATACAAACTAAAGCTTTGTTATCAATTTATTCAAAGATAATAATTGTTATAAATCAAAAATATCATATATCATTTGTATAGTTATTAAAGTTTTTAATTGTTTTTTTTATTATTTGAAGTATTCGTTAATATGTAAATTAATCATTTTCTTTTAAAATATCATTTTCTAATTTTTTAAATTTTATTACTAACTATATAATATTTTATATTAAACCCGTGTAATACACGAGATAATAATCTAGTAGCAAGTATTCATATATTTGACGCATATGAATAGTTTTACAATCGCTAAAGATTAAAGAAACAAACCCCAGTCCCATTAGTCATTTCATAATTTTTAATTTCTAATTTCTAATTTCTTAAGGGATGAGAAGGACGTCCGTGACAAAAGACTTTTTCATTGAAAATTCGAAATTCACGTTTTAGAAGACGTGGAAAATATGTTGCATGTCTTTTCGTTGACTATTGACTTTGACTATCCCAGTCATGACCCCAGTAAGCTAAACCTGTTCAAATAGTTGGTATTATTTTTTATTGGAAAATCAAATTGAAAGAACGAAATAAAAAAAAATCAAATAATATTCACAAATACTATTTTAATTAATAATAAATAAATCGATTTTTCTTAATTAGTAACTGCATAATATAAGTCTGTTAATTACAATGATATTCCAATACTGATTGAATATTTAACTAAAATTAATAAAATAAAAATGAAATGATTGTTAATAACTTGTAGCATATAAAAAAAGTGAATTAAGTTTCTGTCAAATTTAAAGTGTTTTGTTTTTATTTTCTTTTCATTATTTTATTTTAGTTGTAACAAATTGATACTAGTCTTATGCACACCTGGTAATTTAATGTTATAATAACAAAAATATATTAATTTTCACTATACATGTTAAATATCTGATACCTCTCCCCCAATTTTGCAATTGTCCTCCTTTTACATTAATTTCTAAGTGTTTAGTTGATAAAATTAACTTGAGAAAGACCCGACTAATAATTTAAACCCAATTTATAACCAACTTCAGCGTTAATTTTAACAAGTTAAATCACTACTAGCCCATTTTGAACAACTCCATATTAATTTTAGTCACTTATTAACAAAATACTTAAGTCAAATTTGCTTAATCGGATTGGTGATGAGAATTTGAGCGATAGTTGTATTTATTTTATGGAGAAAAAATTACTTAGGAAAGTTTTCACATACTAGCGGTGTGCATAAAACCGAAAAAACGACCCAAAACCAAAAAAACCCAAAAATCTAAACTGAATTAACCGAACCAAATAAAACCGATGGGTTTGGTATATGTTTTCTAAAAAACCAAAATTTCGGGTCGATTTTGATTTTTTTTAACATAACCTGATTTGACTCGACACAACCCGACTTGAACATAAGAGAAAAAAATTTATTATATAGTGATACTCAAATAATCCTAAATTTTTTTCTCTCCCTATAAAAAATTTATAAATCCGTCACTGATTCTATCCATTTTTAGGTTGTGCGGCCTCTGAAGATTCATATTGTAGTATCTTAATGATTTTTAAAAAGGATCAATTCTTAGACCATGTGTGGTGATGGGTGATGGAGGCGTAAAAGAGGCCGGTCACGCCCCCATGGCGCCTTCCCCTCACTACACCGGGGCGTGACCGAGACAGGTGTGAGGAGCATCACGGGGTGAAGGAAGAAGAAAATGAGAAAAAAGGGTGATGGGGGTGATGATGTGAAGTGATGATAACATCTGTGATGATGATGTGAAATATCGAGGGGGTGATGACGTTAGTTGTTTATGTGGCGCTTAAGTGAAAATGATAGCTACCACACATGGCCTTAGAACATAGGTATCCTGATAAAAGATTTTGAAAATGAAGAGATGATCAAAAAAAACAACAAAAGAAAATACCCATCACTAGACGTTTAAATAGGCTACTTCTTATATATGCAATTATGCACGCTACATAGACGTTTAATCTCTCTTTTGAATTGTCTTCATCATCACAACTCATCTTCTACCTTCTTGAATCATTGTAAGTTCATAAGTGATCTTAGAAGTTCTTCTACCTTCTTGAATCTTTGGATTCTCTAACTAGAGTGTAAACAAATCAAGCCGGCTCGTGAACTACTTGATATTAAATCGATAAAAAACTCGAATGAGAGCTTAGGCTCGAGCTCAAAAAGATGACTCCTTTATTATCAAGCCCGAGCCTCACATATAAAGCTCGAACGGGATCACGAGCTTAAACATGTTTTTTATTTATATAATTTTTATTTATTATATTAGGTGTATCTTTATATAATTAATTATTTTTATATATAAAGTTATTATAAATATTTAAATCATATATTTTACGTAACAAATATATATTAAATCAATAATTAAAATACGTAAATTGAATAATCAAGAAATAAATGAATCAAGCAGAGATTGAAGTTGAAAATTTATGACGAGCCAAGTTTAAGTTATGAAAATAAAATTTTAACAAGCTAAGATCAAGTTAAAGCTTTATTTAATTTAAACAAGTCAAGCTAAAATGCTAACAATTTAAACTCGGCAGGACAAAAAATAGACAACTTTCTAATTTCTATCCATTCAAATTTTTACGGTGGACAAAAAATAGACTAAACTACCCCCATCACTCTCTCTCTCTCTCTAAACACAACCCTACAAATCTTTCTTTATGCTAAAGACTAAACAAAAGACACCAAAACAAGGCTGCAACTTTCTCAAAATTGCTGACTGATTCTCTTATTTTTAAGTTTGGGAGGCCACAATCTCATCATCATCACCATCCCCATCCTCCATATGCACTCATAGATCCCTCTTTTCTTCACTTAATGGTTTAGGTTTGTTTTGGCATTCTCTCTCTCTTTCACTAAACACACTCTTCTGCTTGTTTTGTTAGGTTGCGCCTTTGGGCCCTCATCTCCACTCAACATTTTATTTTAGGTAAGAATACAGTAAAAGGTCTCCATTTGCTCCTCTTTTTTTGCCCCATTTCTTGCTGTCTTGCATTTGCAGGTTTAACCCTTGTTTTTGCTTTGTTGGTTTGTGATTTTTCAGGATTTTTCTACTTGGGATTTTGATTTCTTCTTTAATAATTTGTGGGTTTTTGATTTCTTGGATTTTGCTTTGTGGGTTCTTGATTCTAGGGTTTGTATTGAGCATTTGGAGATCTGAACTTGAATTTATGCTTTTTGATCAGCTTTGTAGTCTACAGACTACTTAAAGTTTGTGTCTTTTTAAGTGTTTTGCTCTTTTCTTTATCGTCAGTTGGGTATCAAATTCAAATTATGGGTGCTTAGGATCTATAATTATGATCTTGACAGTTTTGTGTTTTAATTTGTTGGATTTTGGGTGGAATAAACACTAGTCTCTGCACAGGGTCCAATCTTTGTTTTCAAGGCAGAAATTGAGGTATGTGTTCTTGAAATTTATTCAGATTTATATTAGATTCTAGTGAATTGATTCTTGAATCTGGAGATTATCAGGAAATGATTTTTCTGATTAGATTATATCTTTCTGTAGGATCAAGAATCTGTTTTGAAGCTGCCAATGAAGTTGATGAAGAATTATGAGATCCGCAAATAGTTAGTTGATATCTAGAATGGAAAGAGGGATTCAGCCTCCTTTGGTAAATTCTTGATATTTTATCATCTCTATATCATCAAATGATTTATTAAAAGATTACAATATAATAATAATAATCAAATTATTCATTCAAGATTAAAAAGTCAATGTAGCATGCCAATTTTCATCATTTATTATCTTTCTTGTATCCTGATGTTATATTCGATCCTTAAAAGTTAAAAGCATGCCCATACACTTCTATTTGGATAATATTCTTTTGATCCCATGAAGATCTTATTAATCGATAATTACAGTCTTTATAAATCTGTTCAAACTGTAACAAGTCAACTGGTTTAATCGTCCCTGCATCATTTTTATGGTGTTTCCATGGCTTAATTATGTTGATAATTAGGGGTTTCAATAGGCAGGATTACATAATCCTAACCATGGATTAAACTCAAATCATGGTTTGCTTTTTTAAAAGTTACTTCTGAATTATGACAGGAAGATGTCATTTTTGCAGGTAGATACAACAGCTTGCTTGTGTAGAGTAGATGCAGGTTTAAAAACCGTTGCTGGAGCAAAAAGATTTGTTCCCGGTTCAAAACTATGTCTACAACCCGACATCAAACCGTCAATTCACCCCACCCGACAAAAACCATCCCGTGACAGAACCCGTAACCAATCCCCTCTCCTGCCTGGGCTGCCTGATGACCTTGCCATAGCCTGCTTAATACGTGTCCCACGAATCGAGCACCGCAAGCTTCGGTTAGTTTGCAAAAGATGGTACCGTCTCTTGGCTGGAAACTTCTTCTATTCTCTTCGAAAAAGCCTACAAATATCCGAAGAATGGGTCTACATTATGAAAAGAGACAAGGACCGGAGGATGACATGGCTTGGGTTTGACCCAGTGAACCACCTTTGGCAACCGTTGCCACCGGTTCCAAAAGAATACTCAGAAGCCCTAGGGTTCGGGTGCGCGGTCCTAAGCGGGTGTCATTTATACCTATTCGGTGGGAAAGATCCTGTCAAGGGCTCAATGAGACGAGTTGTGTATTACAGTGCCCGAACCAATAAATGGCACCGGGCCCCTGATATGCTTAGGAGACGACATTTTTTTGGGACATGTGTTATAAACAACTGTTTGTATGTAGCCGGTGGTGAGAATGAAGGGGTTCAACGGTCCCTAAGGTCTGTTGAGGTTTATGACCCGAGTAAGAACCGATGGTGCTTTGTTTCGGATATGAGTACAGCCATGGTCCCGTTTATAGGGTTGGTTTATGGAGGGAAGTGGTTCTTGAAGGGGCTCGGGTCACATAGGCAAGTGGTTAGTGAAATGTACCAACCAGAAACAGATGTGTGGACCGCGGTTGAAGATGGGATGGTGTCTGGTTGGAGAAACCCGAGCACTTGTTTGGATGGAAAACTGTATGCTTTGGAGTGTAAAGACGGGTGTAAAGTTCGCGTTTACGATGAAGAAACCGATTCTTGGAATAAGCATATTGATAGCAAGATGCATATGGGGAACTCGAAGGGTTTTGAGGCTGCAGCTTTGGTCCCGTTAAACGGTAAACTTTGTATTATAAGGAATAATATGAGTATATCGTTGGTGAGTTTCGGGAAAGATGGTGCAGTATGGGAGACCCTAGCCGGGAAAGGGCAGATGAAGACTTTGGTGTCGAACCTGTGGTCCCGACTTGCGGGTCGGAACCGATTGAAGAGCCATATTGTTCACTGTCAAGTGCTTCAAGCATGAGGTTTAGTTATCAAGTGATGAGGATTGTTGTTTAGATGTTTTGTGATAGGATTGTAAGAACTCATATATATACACCTACAATGTTTCTTTTTTAAATGAAAATGATTGACCATATAGTTGTAGGGTGTAAACTTTTAAAACAGACTCAGCTTTTCAAACTGAAGCAAGTTGGCTGGTTTGAAATTATGCGTTTGGTTTTAATGGTTTATAGCCCTGGCCATTATTAGTATGTAACTTGAAACTGGTTCAGTTTTTTTTTATTTAATTGTTATTTATTTATTTGTTTTCATTTTTGGTATATGCAGTTTTATATGATATATTCATGTAAGAGCTTTATCATTTAGGAAGTTACAAAAATAATCATGTGATTTGAAATATATATATATATAAATATTGGTTCAAACCGTCAAGCTACTTAAAGCCTGTAAATGGAAACAAATCATTCACCATTCAATTCATCTTTTATATCTAAAAGCCTGTAAATGAAAAACACATAAAGAGAAAACAGGTCTTAATGTTTTATTCCTTAAACATACAAACAACCATATAATGTTTCTCATTCAACAAGAAAATCAAGATTACAACAAATCAGGTCATCCGAAAAGTCACTAAAATCTATCAAGATTCAAGAATTTCGGTTCTTCAAACGGATTACAAAACTAGACTTCATTCTAGATCGGGTCGAGAAAGGTAAGACCGAGCCAAAGATAAGCATGTTTCCTTCTGTCTCTTGTATTCATTGTATCTCAGAAAGAAATAACCAAAATAATCAAAATCAATGGGTGACATTTTGGCCTGTTTAGCAATCAATCAATCAAATCAATACACTTGGAATGATACGTGGATCAAAGTATGGAGAGATGGGAATAATACCTGGATTAAAGCCCATAGAGCCCAGTAAATGTGAGAAACCAACATGTAACAGCTAGTTTCAACATACAGCATTTTCAATTCTTTCTCTGGAACCTGATCTGGACTTTCAGGTTGCAAGTAATTCCTGAAGAAATGGTATTGTTCATCCTTATTTGGGTACCTATATTTGCATATTTAGAAAAAAAAATAGTAATATAATAATAATAAGATTAAAAAAAAGGTTAGTTGCAATAAAAAACAAACAAACTTATACCCAATATATTCCTATTTATCAGTGGAGTTTGGGATAGAGAGGTTGCTCATAAGGAGTCCCCGGCTCAAAGTTATCTTTTGAAGTTTATCATCCCAATGTTTTTTAAAGTTCTTTTCACAAAAATAAGTAAAATAACGTTCAAATTAGTGCAATTTTATTTTTGCCACTTGAGAGCCCACACATATATACATTATATGCGTGCACCACAAATGAGACCTTTAGTTGCAATAAAAAGATACAATAAAATAAAAATAAGCCTAAAATAAACATAAGCTTACAAGGTGTAGTCGCAATCGTAGCCAGCATATTCGTTAAAGTGATTCCCAATGTCAAAACCTCTGTAACTGTATGACGCGTATTCAAAATCTATGATGTATAGTTTTTCTGCTCCAACAATGCATACAAAAAACAGTCATTAGATTAAAAACCAAGAAGAAAACCTCCTTAATCTAATACATGCGCGCGTGCATAGAGGTTAAGATCATTTCAAAACTCAAAAATATATACAGGACTACCAGAACTTCAATCAGACACAAGATGTTTTTAGGTTTTACAAAAAAAAATTGATAAAAAAAACAATATTTATTTGGCTCTCTTGAAATTAAAAAATATAAATAAACTAAAATAATGAACAAATTTCATATGTACATATAATCTACACATTTGTAGGTAAAAAATTAAAAATTTAGAAAGATATAAAACTTTTTATTTTGATAGTTTTTTATGTACTTATACATAAGCAACTGCATATAACAAAAACAAATTTTAAAAAATATAAACTATCGATAGGAGTTGATGCAATTCTGAAGATTTTTGTGAGCTTGAAATGGTCCTACCCTACATAAACACACACATCTATGCACACACACAGAGTGAGTAAGAATATGAATGAGTGAAATTTGTACGATACAAAACAAATTTTATAGCAGAAAACTACAAACTGAATGAACAATTGTGATTATTATTTTAACTATGATACTTAAGGCTGTTACAATTACTTCATAAAGTCGTTAATCTCTCTCCCACTATATTTAGACAATACCTAGTACATGTATTCATGTGGTAGTCAACTTAAAAATTGTTTATGTATCAAGTTTGCCCGTACATGTATTTATGTGGTAGTCAACTTAAAAATTGTTTATGTATCAAGTTTGCCCGTACATACATGGTGTATGTGATCATTTGCTAATTACTGCCATAACTTATGTTGTAAACTGTTGGTGTGATGCTGATATATCCCACCCTTTGAATTTAAAGATTTGCTCTTGATTACTACTCATGTGCTCAGAAAGTTACCAATGGCTTGTTACCAATTAGATATATCCAAATTCTAAATGAGATATATCCAAAGTATATCTTTCAGACTGATTTATAAATTGCAGCAACTGTGTTGTTTATCTAGATGTGGGTTGACCAATCAGTAAACACTTTTTTGAGCTTTATTAAATACATTAACTGTGTAAAAAAATTGTAGTATTATAAATATACCTTCATCTTCATTAAGCATCACATTTCCAGAAAGCAAGTCATTGTGAGCAAACACCACAGGAGCATCTAGACGACCTGTCAATTCCTGCCTCGTAAAATCACCACCCATTTCTCCACAAATAAACTATATGTCTTTCAACTTACTATCGAAAAATAAATCTTGGTTGCTAAAGTAGAAAAATGGGTGTGTCAGGTAATTTTAGGTATGTATGGAAACGGGTCAGCTTCGGTTGACTCTAGAAACACTTTCGTTCCAACATGATTTTGGAGGTCTTATGCATTAAATATAATTTCAGGGCAAATTTTGGCTTGTTTTCTTTTAAGCTAAATTATTTTACCCATTGGAGATCAAATATAGCCGGAATCTATTCTTAAGCACAATGGGTTGAATTGGCTATAAACAAGGGATACAAACATACCCAATAAAATCTCACTAATTAGTAGTGTCGGGGGGAGAGGGGCTAGGAAGAAGGCAAACCTTACCCCTATCCGGGGGAGGCTGCTTCTAAGGAGACCCCCGAAGGGATACCAAGCTATTAAATTACATGATGCATGAAGCAATTCAATGCAATACAATCAAAGAGACTACCTTAAGCTTGATAAGTTCTGTATGGACTTCTTCAAATGATATTGCGTCATATCTCGCTTGCTTCTCATGATCATCAAAAGTAAGAGTCGATGCTACAGTTAGAAAACCTTAATATTTCAGCACTTTTTCGGTAATATGGAAGAAAAATAAAATTATTAAAGATATAACACCTCTTTCAAAAAATTTAAAGGTATCAACCCACAGCTGAGGTTCCTTGGATCCTGGAATCTCCACCTGATGGAACCTATGAAGTTGCTTTGCAATTTCAGCTGCTAGTTTTGGCTTCCTAAAGTCTGTACAACATATAAAGTTCATAATTATACAAATAAAATGTCAAAAACTAAAGATGCAAATGATGCTACATGAATTGGCTACATTATTTCCAATTCAGGATCATATCAACTATACAAATTCATATAAACGCTGAATGGATGTTGACAATGCGAAATCCATGCCCATGTCCATGTATATGTACAAGAATATATTCCATATCAATTATTTACTTATTGTTCAAATCTCAGGAATTTAAATGCGCTAGAATATCAGAATTAATCTATTCAAAGATTATTAGAAGAATTACAATACATACATATAATGACAGTGACATAGCCCATCGGGTTCAGGCAGGTTGGAAAAAGTGGAGAGCAACAACGAGCATCATATGCAACAAGAAGTTTCCAGAGAAACTCAAAGGTAAATTTTATATAGTGGCGATCAGGCCAGCCATGATTTATGGCACTGATTGTTGGCCGATTAAGAAGAACCAAGCAAGAAAGTTGGAGACAGCGGAGATGAGGATGCTGAGATGGATGTGTGGACACACAAGGCTTGATCGGATACGGAACGAGGTTTTCCGGGAAAGATTAGAGTTGGCAAACATCTCAGACAAAGTAAGGGAAGGAAGATTGAGATGGTTTGGTCATGTGAGGAGACGAAGAGACTCGGCGCCTGTTCAAAAGGTAGAGTTTATCACGGTGGAGGGGAAAAGAAGAAGGGGACGACCGAGGTTGACATGGGATGAACAAATCCGCAAGGATTTGACTGAGCTACACCTCTCTGAGGACATGATCTATGATAGGAATACGTGGAGACGTAGAATAAAGGTACCAGATACGTAGACCATTACTTAGGTTTCTTTCCGTAGGGGTCCTGGACTGTAGTCGTATCTTTCTGCTTGTTTTTGGAATATCTAATATGAGTTTATATGTGATATGTACATACTTGCGGAATGAGGGGTTGGAAGTGTTACTGGTAAGAATGTTGGCTGCTTCATTTGTTTGTGACACGTTACCCATTGTTGGTTTGTTGGTTTGTTTGCTTAGCTTGCTGACTTATATGTTTAGTGCTTATCTGTTTCGTTCAAAACGTTGGTGTTTCCTGTTTTTTCTTTATGCTTCTGGTTGTGGTTACATGTTGTATTACATAGTTATATGTACTGATGTCCCAAAAAAAAAAAAATAAATAAAATTAAATTAAAAAATATAAAAAAAAAATTGAGCCGGGGGACTCTATTGAAGCAGCCTCTCTATTCTACTTGTAGATAGGGGTAATGTATGTCTTTATCTTCCCAACCCCCCCTTCCCCCCCACACCCCACTCTAAGTGGGATTTCCACTGGGTACGCTTGTTGTTGTTGTACATACATACATATAATAAGCAATAGTTGTTAAACAAATATTGAAAATGGAAAAAGTAACCAAACTTCTTGCTGAAAAGCAAAAAAAAAAACAAAAAAAACAAGTTTTTAAAAATGTTACCAGATACAAAATTCTGCACTTTATACTAATCAGTGTTGTAAAAATCGGGATTAATCGGCCGATTAATCGGGATTAATCGCTAGTCGGTCCTAAGCTGATTAATTTTTGCCTAGTCGGTTCAAAAATCGCTAGTCGGGACTAATCGGGCCTAGTCGGGATTAGTCGGGGCTAGTCGGATTAATCGGTCCAAGGGCAAAAAATCGGTCAACAGGGCAAAAAATCGGTCAACAGGCCAATAATTTTATGTTTAGGCCAAAAATTTCGGTCCAAGGCCAAAGAAATTGTGGTTTTTCTTCTTTTCTGTCTCAGTCGACTCCCAAAATCACGATCGATCGGTCAAAAAGCAGCTGCGCACGATCGGTCTCAGTCGACTCCCAAATATGCTTATATTAATGTTTGAATTTTTAAGTACTTTGTCTATTATCTTTAAGTTTATTAGAAAAATATTTGAATTTTGAAGTATTATATTTATATTGATGTGTGTATTTGTATGTATATATATAAAATTTTGAAAAATTCTATACAAAAATTCCAATCCGATTAATCCCTAGTCCCTACCTCGCCGACCGACTAGCGACTAGTGATTTCTCCAACCATGATACTAATACAGATTACATTCATCATCATCATCATACTCAGTATATCCCACCATTAGCAAAGCTAAGGTAGGGTCTGAGGAGGGTAAGATGAAGACAACCTTATCTCTACCTCGTAGGAATAGAGAGGTTGCTAACAATGATACCCCCGGCTCATGATACATGATTAACCTACCAACCCAACGCTTTTAACGTTATTTTCATAAAAATCAAGTAAAATAACATTAACTTTATTGCAATTTTACTTTTGCTCCTAGACATATATATGCACTATATGCACACACCGCAAACGGGGCCTATAGATAACATTCAATATAAGTAAATATCAATGTAAATGGTAATAATATCTATTGGAAATCTGATACAAACATTTATACCTACATATATGATATATCACAATGGGAAAAGAAGTCATTTAGTCTACTTAACAACACACCTTAAAGGACATTTTAATTTATATGTCAAAATCATTTTGACTCACTATATAATCCGTGAAGTTAGTAAACTCTACCTACCTTAAGATGCAGGCCACACCATCAAAGTCATCTAGCATTTACAAAATTTTATATTCAGGCATCTTAAGATTAGTATGCGTGCTAAAAAAAGAACAAAGTGTTTTATGGTAGCTACAATAGTTATGAGAAAGAGCATATGCTAAGAATTTGAAAGAAGGCATTCAATTATAATCAATAAAAATGGCATATGTGAAATTTGCAATAACACTCAAGTTAGGATCCTTTGACCTTTGTTGCTTACCAAGTGGTTCAAAAGTACGAGCATGTATAAACGATTGTACCATTCCATTTCCAAATACTCCTAGCAACTTGGCACCAAATCCTGCTGATGAGAGGTAATGGATGGCCTACCACAATGATAGCAAATTACAAAAGAGATACAAGCATATGTACTAAATCAAATATGAAACGTTATGAAGATAGCCTTATAGCTGAAGAATATTAATAGGAAGCCAAGTTAAAGCATTTAAATCATAATGCGGTATTCAAAACAATATTAATAGGAAGAATATTGTGGTTTTTAGCAAATAATAGCTAAATTAGAATATACATGCTTGCTACTTAAAGTACAAAACAATCCCAACTAACTATCTATAAATGTAAAAATATTATACTTGATAAAATAGAGATGTAAAATAAAGACACAAAGAACAGCAGATAGTCAGACACTAACTTGTAGTTCCCTTTCTCGATTGATGACATATTCTGTATTCGGACCATATAGTCTAACCGTAATATGCACCATATTCCCATTTTGTTCCTTAACAGATACCTTGAGCACTACAATAATAAAATACATTTAGTTACTATACTGATCTTAGAGACTTAAATCCAATGCAGAATGGAAAGAGACAGGGGCGACATTGAGAATTGAGATGCCCAGGACGAGCCAGAAAAAAAAACCTTTTAGCAAACTCGGATATTAAAGAAGGGGAGTTCAAAAAAACCGAAAACCGTTTAACACCGAAATTGAACCGTATTCGTAACTGAGAAAAACCGAACCAAATCTGAATTCGGTTTGGTTCCTAATTGTATCTGAATTTCGAATTTGGTTTTAGGTTCGGTTCCTAACCGTATCCGAATTTCGGTTTTAGGTTTGGTTATCGGTTCCAATTTTTTTTTGAATTCGGTTTGTTTAGTTAACCGATTAAACCAAATTCAGGTTTAAATTTATTATCTTGTTAATATTCAGTTGAATTCGATTCATTTGGATCGGTTTATTCGGTTTATTTGGTTTTTCATTGGTTTATTCTATTGAATTCAGTTTATTCAGCCTTTAAGCAGTTTATTTAGTTTTTAATCGGTTTATTTGGTTTGTTTGATTTTAACTGAAACCAAACCACTTCTCAAATTCGGTTCAGTTTTCGGATAGGGAAAGAAATTGAAAACCGATTAAACTGAATAAACTGTTAACCGAACCAATGAACACCTCTAGTTTAAAGGGCATGAAAGTAACTTCCTATAATTTCAAGGAAATTACTTTTTGTATCCCTTAAATTGCATGCCTATAAATAGTTTTTTTAGTTCTCTCAACTTGTTGGTTATCATTTGAATGAATATATATATATATATATATATATATATATATATATATATATATATATATTTATGCCCTTCAAAAAAATGGGACCGGAACAGAGGTCAGGTGTGCCCCTCCCCTAGGCCACCCAAAGAGACCACCAAATCAACACACAAACACAAAACTGATATAACTTGGTTTTGAACTATTAGGATATATACTGACACTTTGTTCAATGAAAAAGTAAGGTTGGCACAAGTCTAACTGTTATGAAAATTGACAAGTTTATAAATTATGCAATAAGCCAATAACTAAAAGATACCTACAGAGATTTGTGATGCCACCAGACACTCTCTCGGCAAAGAAGTGTGATTCATCCAAATTTGACCATTTTGTGAACAGGTCCTTGCAAAGCTTTCTGTTAAAGACAAAACATAAAAAGCAAGAAACTTAATCATAAAGAAACCGTATTTAAAGGTACAAAGAGATACTTCACTTTAAGTAACAATATAAGAGAAACAGTAGCAGGCAGGCTTCTACTTCTCACTATTAACTCATAATGTTTTGATAAAATTTCTGTTATTGCCTTAAACAAACACTAGAAATAAGCCAATAAACTGTAAAGAAAACACCATAGCAATTGAGATCTTTTGGGAACAGATTAGACAATAACTTGGTGAACACATTTGTAGTGTTTGTTTATTGGCTTTGTACTAAAATTCATCATTTTTTTAATAAACAAAGACAATGAATTCACCCATTTATAATGCATTTCAGAACAATACAATTGACGTTTTAACATACCAATTTAGTTCACCCAATAAGCCATATTACAACAAATTCAGCAACAAGCACCAGATCCAACAGACTTATTTGAGCAATCAAACAAGACTAATTGCTTGATATTCGAAATGTAGGTTTTCATCTAACTCACACCAGATAAATTAATCACGCATAAAAGTCAATCAGATCGTGTATAGTTCTAAGTACATCTGTATTTCCTCATGCTAATACACTAAATCCATCTAAATTATCCAAATAAAAGAAGAAGTAAACTTCATAATCCGTTTCATGATCAAAATAAGCTCAAATCGAGTGGAATACATCAACAGAAAGAAGAAGCAGAATTGGAAAAGAGCGTACACAAGGCTAGGTTTCATCTCCGGAATAGGAAGAGTGTGGTCGACTGTAAGAGAAGAATAAGGAATCTGGATGTTGCGAGCTTCAACGGAGACAGCCATGGCGTTTGGCTATGAATCTACTTTGATTTCGTCAAACGAGAAGGTTACGTAAATTGCGAACTTTGGGGGCTGTTTTATACATGTGAATATTCTCATATCAAATAAGGATCATTTTGTAATTATTTTTTCCGAAAGATTCTTCGGATTTGACGACTAGGTTTAATTTTGATTTGGTCTAAATTCGACCACAATACATCTCAATATCTTGTAGAAAATTCAAGAGGATAATCATTTGACTAGAAGTTTGTTAATTATTTTTCAATTATTTGACTTCTCACTAAGACTACACGGTGTCCTTGGTTGGGGCGTGAGTGAGGGAAAAATGGACGTGGAACACCGCCCTCTTGGGGCATGGGCAGGCGTGGGAGGGGTGGGCGTAGCCACAGCAACAGGCATTTCGACCGTTTGTAATGTTCTTTTTGACCGTTGAATGCCATAAAAAAAATCTTATTTACAAAAAAATACTATACATACAACTATAACATTAACATCACGCACACTTTTTTTCTTCACATCACACAAAAAATATCAAATAAAAAAACTAGTTTTGTTAAAAAATGCAGTTTTTACGGGAAGATGATGATTTTAGCGAAGACGGAGATTTTTTAATCGAAGCCACACAAGTTACTCTCGACATCATCAGATAACAAGTTGAGAGACCCATTCTGTCTAGAAGAGCACGAATTAATCGAGATCGCATTGGAGCGCATGCACGTCTTTTTAACGATTATTTTTCAGAAAATCCGAAGTACCCCGAACATTTATTTCGGCGTCGTTTTTGGATTAGTCGGAATCTTTTTCGCGAGTGTGATGATTTGGAACAAAACTTTGATTTTTTTTTCAACAAAGGTGTGACAGAAGAGGTAAGATCAGGTTTTCCGGGTTTCAGAAATGTACTTCTGCAATACGCCAATTAGCCTACGGCACTTGCATCGATTCGTTTGATGAGTATTTACAAATGTCTGATAGAATGGGGCGGGAATGCATTTACAAATTTTATGTTTGCGTTTAAAAACGTACAGGTGTAATTAGATTATACGCGAAGAAATACTTGAGGAAACCAAATTCCCATGACGTCCAACAAATTTACACGTTTCATGAAGCGGTTCATGATTTACCCGTTATGTTATGTAGTCTCGACTACACCCATTGGGAATGGGACAATTGCCCAACAGTGTGGCGATGTCGATTCCAACGAGGCGATCATCCAAGACCAACTTTTATGCTAGAAGTTGTTGCATCGCAAGATCTTTAGATATGGCATGCCTTCTTTGGTGCATTGGGATCGAACAATGATATAAATGTTCTAGACCAATCGCCGATTTTCAACGACCTTATTGAAGGCATGGCACCCGGTCAACAGTTTATTTGCAACGACACGACATACAAATACGGGTATTATCTGGTCGATGGTATTTATCCGCAATGGGCTACTTTCGTGAAATCGTTTACAACACGACAAACTGAAGATGATACATATTTGGAAAATTGTCAAGAGGGAGCAAAAAATGATATGGAACGAGCATTCGACGTTTTTAAACATAAGTGGCACATGATTCAACACCCTGCACGAGCTTGGAAGCCAAGTTGGATCCGAAACGCGTTATACGCATGTGTGATACTATACAACATGATAATCGAACATAACGGTCGAGCTATATGTGAATTTTATGAAGAAGACGATCCGAATTTGGTTGAGCATGTGGAGATCAGCGACGAGGAAAAACAAACAAACCGTCAAATGCTTCGTAATGAGGATACACATGCAAACCTCGATGCCGATTTGATTGAACATTTATGGAAAAATCGTGAAGTTTAATCTTAAATTTTAATTATATTTATTGTTATGTTTTTTATAATATGTTATACAATTATTAATAAATTTTTTCTAGATTTATATAATAAAAATAGTTACTTCATTTAGAAATTTAAAATAAAAATTAAATAATTGCATCATGATGACATCATCATCAACCACTTGGCATTTCCACCAACCACTTGGCATTTCTACCACAAGTGGTTGAGTGGATGGTTGTGATGGATGCCTATATGGCGTCTAGATGGAGTGGTTGGGACTAAGGGACATATCCTATTGTCTAACAAATGAATTGATGTTACATTAATGTGGGAATTAGGTGTATAAAAACATGACAGTCTTACCTACCTTGGTTACAATATGGTTTTTATAAAAAGCCAAAAGGTCTTTAATTAAAATTAAGTAAAGCCTGAAAAGAATCATAGATGAGATCAAGACCATTTTATTTATTTGAACTTTTTTTTGAATCAAGAACTAAATGAATAAATATATGTTTGATTAGAATATTTGGTCTTATTTTGAGATTTCTTTTTGAGAGTACTATTTGTATCCTCGAGTGTCTCATGCTCAAGTCACTTGTTAGCCTGATTTTACTAAAATAATCTAATTATCATTAAAAAAAAAGATAATAACAAAAACTGACATTTGCCAGACATATTAATTGCCTTGTGACACTAGTGTTACAACAATTAGACGCATGAGACAATCAACTTATCGAATACTATCGATGTATGCATTACATGCATGTACCCCAAAGTTCAAATCCGTAAGAATTTGATGGACAAAAAACTAGAATTCAAAAGATCAAAATGATATCCACGTCATTTTGAATTCATGTATGATTCTTATCATACATTAATTTTTTATTTTAGTATATTGAATGAGTTTATGTTGATATATATATATATATATGTGTGTGTGTGTGTATATATATATTAATCTTCTTGTTGACTTAATTTTTAAATGAAACAAGTTTTTTATTATATTTTTTATATTTAAATTGCTAAAGGATCTATAATGATGATGGTGGACGAGCTGGAAGAGTTGAGGGTGTTGATCGGATAGTTTATTTGGTAGAAGGGTTGAAGTTATCATGTTGACAAATGTGTGTATATGAACTTGTTATTGTATAAAGATCAAATTAGATGCAAGTTTACGAAGTCTCCATGATATTACCACCTAAAAATAGTTAATATTTGCACTTCATGCACTTTCATACAAAAACATACTTTATTTTTAAATTGTATATATATATATATATATATTATAATGAGATGGGTCTTGACTAAAAAGTGAAATGATCATCCCCAATCTAGAGTTTTATATGCGTCCTTCTCTCTTAGCTTATTGTTCATGTGTTTTAATTTTCGTTTGATGCTTAGTTTCAAGTGTTTGGGTCTTATGTATTTTATTAGTTTGATTTTTTAATGTCATATTGACAACATATGTAACCTAGTGTCAAATTCATCATTTTAGTGTATCATAAGATTTGTAATATGTATCTATTTCATCTCGTGTAATCCATAGCCTCTTACAACTTATTCGACGACACATTGCCTTTTGCCAAGCACCGCTCTTCCGGGTGACACCACCAAAGGACAAGGAGTACATGGAGGTAGATTATGCATATAAGGTGGTTGTGCACCGTTAATTGGACTCGTTCTTGGAAACTGCAATTCATGTGGGGGTGTAACTCCACTGATCCGTGGTGGAAGTATGAGTTGGACGGAACAAAGTAATGAAATTATGGTGATCGAATTGTGACCAATTATAATACATACATTTGAAAGTGGGTGCTACAGTGGTAAATAGGGTTTTTTTTTTTACCAAAGTCAAAAAAACGGCCAAAATTTTTTTTTTATCTGATTCGAGTCTTGCATTTATTATCAATTGGCCTGATTAACGTCGCGAAGCGTGGGTATAATTTTTTTTAAATCTGATTCAAGTCTTACATTTATTATCAATTGACCCGATTAAAGCCACGAAGCGCGGGTATAAATGTTTTTTAAATATCTTCGGACTTTTTTATTTGGTGTTTATAGATTCGTTTTCATGTTTCCAATGCTCATTTTTACAACGGTAAACATTTATGTCAGAACTTTATTATCAATTGGCCCGATTACCGCCGCGAAGCGCGAGTATAACCCTAGTTTATCGACATTTGTTTTGTCACAAAGGTGACCACATTCATCGATTTTTTACCGGAAAACCCTCAAATCTGCCATAAGAACTCAATATTCAACATATAGGTGTTTAAGATGATGCGATTGATATAGACATTTGTGGTATAAACATATAGAGACCATGGTTTCTTTCTCCAAACCCAACCTAACAAGAGAATGTTGAACATTTTGCATAACAAGTAAAACCAATCTTAAAATATGTTAATGATATTCATCATAGAAAAGGTTATTATCTACAACAATGGTGGGATCGATAATAGTGGCTTGGTGGCGGCGGTTACAGTAGGTGGTGGTAGGTGCCATGAATGGTTTGATGATTAGTAATGTAGGTGTTGCATCTAGCATTATTTATTTAATTTGTTTTTTTTATTATAATTGTAAATTTTTTTAAAAAAATTGAACATAAAAAAGTTAGGGATCATTCATTCTATAGATCATTGATGACGATTTTGCAAACTAATTTCTCAAAGTTAAAGATATATTCAATATCTATGTAATTAATTTTTTTTAATAATAAATGAAGTGTAGAAATATTTTGGAATTTTATATAAAAACAATTTAGCTACCCTTTATTTTACTTAAGAAAATAAAACCCTAGAAATCCGAAAGCATCCCTTCATCCAAGGACTCCATTGTACGGGTCTCCAGCGGTCCACTTTTCTCTCCTTCATCCTCCGCACTCTGTGTTTTCTAGGGTTTGTTTTACATTCATCCTCCGAATATTATCTTTCAATCTGATCACCAACAAGATGGAAGAGCTTACAGATGCTGTTCACAAAATTAGCATCACCGACCCTCATAAGAAGAATCGAATTCAGGTCTCCAACACCAAAAAGCCCCTTTTCTTCTACGTTAATCTCGCTAAGGTAAATCTAGGATCTGTCTTTGTTATTTTGAACCTGAATCATGTGTTATCGGAGACTGATTTTGTTTAATTGCAGAGATATATGCAACAACATAATGAAGTGGAGCTTTCTGCCCTTGGAATGGGTAAATTTTGCTAATTTACTATTGATTGATCTAATTTGATGTAATTGTCCATTTCATTGTTAATATGATGATTGATGTGTTTATGTGTGTGCCGGAAGATTCAAATATCTGTGTGTATTTTGGGATTTTGGTGTTTTTTTAAATTGTTTTGGAACATGCAGATATACATATGTCTAATATTCTGTGGTGTAATCTGATTGGGTGAAGTAGATGCGTGTAAATGTGCAATCTTATATCATTGTTGGCTAAAATTCTTATCTTCTTCTGTTGAAGTTGTTCTCAGTTGTTTAGATGATGGAAATCATGATTTTGAGTTACATGATTATATTAATAGCTGACTTATGGCTTCCCAAAATGGCTGAAAATACCACTATTTTTTGAAATTGCGTGTTTTGATGAAAATTATGGAAGAACCAACAACTACGTTTTAGAAATGGTAAACTAAACTGGCTAGATTGATTATTTGGCCAATATGGTTTGGTTTTCTAGTTTAAGATGTTTACGAATATCTGCATGTTCCAAAGAGGAAAAAAGATAAACAGTAAAGGTAATGGCTGGTTCCACGTATCAATTCGGGAAAACTGAACTGTTAAACCTGGTATCTAAACTATAAACCATGAACCGAACTGTATAAATCGCAAATGGTTATAGCTGGTCTATTTGGTTTGGTTTAGAGGGTCCAGACTTTTTTATCTGAACACTGGTTGAAGACTTGAAGTGAAATACTAAAGCTTTTTGGCTACAAGATTCCCAGGGGATTGGGATTCTAATTTACCGGCACACTTTATACAGTTATACTCCATGCTTTCACTTAAAGTAACTAGTTTTAAAGTCAAAGCTGATTGCCTGCATTAAATAGCTTTGTTAACACGTTATTTGGATCATTTTTGTGGCAGCCATTGCCACGGTTGTCACTATAGCTGAAATTCTCAAGAACAACGGATTTGCTGTGGAGAAGAGTAAGCAATTTCTATATATTTATATTATTATTTTTTTAAGTTGTGTCATGGGTATTCTCTGTATTAAAATTGATTAAAAACCATTCAGAGATCATGACATCTACTGTTGACATGAAAGATGAATCCCGAGGACGTCCCATTCAAAAAGCCAAGGTAAGTTTATGTAAAAAATGGTTTCATGGTTTCTTTTTTGTTATAACTTATAAGATAGTCTATATATAATTTAGTTCTTCTCCAGGCTTTGGTTGTTTTATTTAATAATCAAAATTTTTCCAAAAATAATGAGGTTAATACCATATTTTCTTACTTTTGACAAAAAAAAAAAAAAACTCATTCAACCTAATGTTCGTATATTAAAGCCCCTCAACTTGTAAAAAATACATGAAAAAATCATTCAACTAAGTTTTGTATATTAAAGTCCTCAAGCTTGTTAAATGCACATGCCCTTTTAATGTTTTTTAAAAAATACAGACATATTAACTCTTAAACTGACCAAAATAAGACGATGTATTTTGTTTATGCAAAAATGTTGAATGTGACTTCATCAAACTTTTATCGAATAGTTCACAAGTCAATTCTTTTTGTAACTATTGTGTTTAGTGATTTTTTTGTTTGTTACAAGTTGGGGACTCTAATATATCAAAATATGGTTGTAGGACATTCTTTTTTTTGAAAAATATTAAAGTATCTCTGTTTTTTTATTGTACTAGCCCATAAAAATAATTTAAACGATAACTTATTGTTGGTTAGATTGAGATATTGCTGGAGAAGACGGATAAATTTGATGAACTGATGGCTGCTGCTGCTGAGGAACGGGGAGAGCTTGCAGATGGTGAAGAACATAGCTAAGCAATCTCAAATGATTTCTTAAACCATTTGTTATTTGATAACGTTGTTGTTTTTGTCGGTTAAAAATTAGACAGTTTGGCATAAACTCGATCATGTGTCGTTGGCTATATTTACAGATGAATTTCTTTTATTTTTAATTATTTTTTTAAAGTTGGTGGTCGTCGGATTGGGTTTTTTTAGTGACATGTTGAAACAATTGTCTTTGAAACATTTCCTCAGTTGATAAGGTGTTAAGCTTTGTTTTCCAGTATGCCTAGCAAAATGGTCAGGTCGGGTCAGGTTGGGTAACGGGTCAGAACGAGTTTGGATCAGGATGAGTGTGGGTCAGAAACTCAGAATGGGTTTTAAGCAAAATCAGTTCGGGTCTAAATTTATTGTTCTTTAAAAACATCAATTTAATTTAACTTTAGATGTGTTGGAAGTAAACAAATAGTCTATTTGGATAATTTTTAGTGATTTTCTCATCAAATATGTTATTAATCATTCTTAAATGTTTGAATCCATTGCATTTACATTCTTTTTTGGTTACCCGTCTTGACTCACATTGTGTTCAAGTGTTACCCATCTAAATCCAATATTATGATGTTATCCATTTTAACACATTATACTACAATTGTTTACTCAAATCAACCCATTTCTTTTGACATAGGTAAAAATTGACACCTCTATTTTCGAGTCATTTTATAGGTAGTTTTATCGGTTTACTGGTTAGATCAGTCAGACTGAATTTAAGAATCTCATTAAAATGTTGTGTATATTGAACTTACATCGTAGACGTCTAGACGATATTGGATTTTCAACCTCCTTTACCCTTTGTAAACAGATTAGCCTTTATCTTATATCGTTTCAAAGAAGTTTCAATCTCTCTTTTCTCCTATGTAAAGTAAAAGAGACCTACAAAAGGTTTACTTCTTCAAATGTGGCTTGTTTGTTTATCAAGGTTCCTCGTTAAACCCGTCAGAACATTAACTGTTTGGTTTGCGACTTGCGAGCTGGCGGTTTAAGAAGCCATGGTCTGATAGTAGCATCTTGGCTCCACCGGTTCAACCAGCTAACTAACAACATACGATTTTTTTATGACTGTAGGAACCCACTTACATGGTAAACCCACGAGTCCTCTCAAATACCCGATTAACCAAGAGGAATAGTTAAAGCACGACCACAAGTAACCAAATCGGTTGCCTCTAAAGAAAATTGCTCAAAGTGGAGATTGAAACAACATACCAATTTAAACTATATAGAAAATAGAAATGTCCATTTTGTATATATAAAACATTCTAATAATATATCACTCTTACAAAAATAATTAATTAGTAACTTTTATTGTGTTTAGGTGCAATGATCTCACTGTACTCTAAGGAAGACATGTTAATTTTTGAAATGATCAAGAGGACATTTCTTAAAAAAGCAAGTAAAGTGACAATTGGAGTAATTTTCATGGTCTTAGTGTTCAATTATAGCAATTTTCAATGATCACCTTGTCAACCAAAATAGAACGCTGGCTAAAGCCATGAGGTTTAAAATAATGGTTATTCCCATTGTCATTTAGGCACTACATTAACAAAGTAACTATTGTAAAAAAAGTGTGATAGAGTTTGATCATTAAGTGAGGAAAGGAAAAAAATAAATAATGATATGGATTATTATTATTGATTGAAATTAATATAAAAAATAAAACTTATCATTTTCATCATCAAGTAACCATAGTCACTTGGTTTGTCTACTTGATAGTTACACCCATATGTGTAATTGTGGAATGTGCTTGACAATGGTATGACCATATGCCACATTAGACAGTTACTTGGTGGTCAAGCCTCATTACATATTAGAAGATTTAAACTTTTAATTTTTTTAATAGATGAGAGACCTAATCACCAAGTCTCTTTGAAGACTTTTAACTTAATTGGACAACAAAAGTCTAACTGAACTATTAAATCGTCTTTATAATATCATTTATATTCACATGTTTTTTAGTTTATAATTAAAATAAATTTAAGTTAGTTTTAGGCCCTGTTTGAGATTGCTTATTTAACTTCAAAAGGACTTTTTGTTAAAACTATTTTATTAACTTATGACTATTTGAAATGAAGTTTTAAAAAATGTGTTTGTATTAGTTTTTTAAAATTAATTTTCAAAATGACCAAAAATGACATTTTTTATTGACACTATTTAATGTTATTGGATAAATGGTAAAGAGTGGGCTAGATTTGTAATTTTATGTCAATAAGTCATAACTCATTTTGAAAAGCTAGAATTTTTAGCTTTTAAAAAACAATTTATTACATTTTACAAAAATCATTTTCAAAAGTCCTTTTAGGTTTAATAAACAACTTATTGACTCATTGACTTTTTGAAAAAAAACCAATAATTCAATAAGTCATTTTTAAATAAAATCAAAACGTGGCCTTATGTCTTTTAAATCATAAACAGAGAACTCAAATGCAAGAATGCAAAAATCACGCTTTAGTTGATTTGATACTTATTAACCTTACACATGTAGAAGTCTCGTACACAAGACGTTCAATGATTTGGTTTTCAGTTTACTTGGTTCTATTTATTTAGTTTATTTACTTATTTTTTGTTTATCTGTTAACAAACCAATTTGTATATGAAATTTATTTAGCTGAACCAAATTCCAATACACGTAAATCAAAATTGAATTCAACATACATAATCCTTATTTCTGAAATGAACCGAGTAAACCAAATAAAAAAACGCATCTCTATTTAACGAACTATAAACGAAATTCACAATTCAGAAATGGTTAGGATTCAAATTCAAATCCAAAACCAAAAATCACAATTCGATTTAGTTTTTTCAATTAAAGATAGTAGGGCTGTAAACGAACCGAACGTTCAACGAACAGTTCGTGAACCGTTCGGCGGGAAGTTCGTTTATGTTCGTTCGTTTAATAAATGAACGAACACGAACAAGAAATTTCGTTCGTTTAGTTAAATGAACGAACATGAACAGGGGTCGTGTTCGTTCATTTGTGTTCGTGAACGTTCGGTAACATGTTCGTTTACATTTGTTTATGTTCGGTTAAGTTTATTTATTCATTAAATGTGTTGTATATTTTTATTTTGTTATTTTTAGTTTATTACCATAATATTTAAGTTATTTTAGTTTAATATTATAATATTTTAATTTATATATTTATAAATGATTATCTCCAATATTTGATATTAAGAATGTTGATTTTTATTGTATAAATAATATGTGTTCGTTAGCGTTCGTGAACCGTTCGTGAACAAGCTAATTCCTTAATGAACGAACACGAACAAGAATTTCCGTTCGGTTAGCGTTCGTGAACAAGTTAAAAGTTAAACGAACGAACACGAACAAGGGCTCGTTCGTGTTCGTTTACAACCCTTAAAGATAGGATTATTTTTTATTATATTTTTTTCTTTGTTTTGGTTTTAACAGAACCATAACTCACAGTACATCATTGAGTTTTAGATAATTTCGGCATTTTGAAGATAAATTAGTCGTATATTGGGGCCTAGCAATCACTCAACAAATCAATTTGTGAGTTTGTGTTGATACATGGTTTATATTCGTGGCGTTGATAATGATCATATATATGGCTAATGGCTATGTTTCTTTCAATTATATGTGTGGATGAACTTGTGTATTAGTCAAATAATGGGGCCTAACTCGAGTCCACTTCATTAGATTGAAATGAGCATTTTTGTGATGTAAATTTTGCTTTATCATGTCACCTATCGTTAGGGTTATATACTTATATATACAGTAATCTCTTTGTGGTCGCCAGTGGTTTTTAATTAAAAACCATTTACATAAAGGGATGTAATAGACTAGTGGTGTTTATAAACTCTTGAAACTAATCAAACTAAAACAAATCAACTGGTTTTGTTACTTATATGGTTTGGTAAATGTTTTTGAACAATGAACCGGCCATGTGTCTGAACCAGTCTTGCCAACTAGTTAACCCAACCGGCAACGGGCTTGACCGATCCAATTATCTGTTTTCAGAAAACAAAACGATTACTGGTTCAGCCTAAAATTCTCATTTAGAAAGAGATATGCACACATGCGTGCATATGGTCATGGGTTTAGACCATTTTATTCACCAGTAATTAAATACATTGTTGATTGTCTATTGCAACATTAATTAGGAGTTATATCGCATTCATTGGATATATAATGATTACTGTTGAACAAATGAAAAAGTTTCTTAAATATATAATGATCATCATTTTAATCCACCATTATATATAATCTTGTATGGAGACAAAATTAGGTCTTCAAAACTTTTGCACAAAGGTTTCGCTTCACGAAAGTTCCGTGTCAACTATTTCAAAAAAAATGCTAGCGAGAAGAAGTCTCGAGACACTCCTGGTTTATTATTGGTAAAAAAAAAAAATACTATTTCTGAAAGTTTCATTCTCTCCTTTGGTCAAACACTTAGAAAACTTTTGATTGATGAAGAAAAATCCTACCGGCTTATCCATTTGATTATACCCAGTCAAGATCCCAACGTTTTACACGAAATCTCAATAGAAATTTCATTAATATCTAAAATAGAAATTTCAAGGAAAACAATGGAAAATTAATTAATATCTAAAAGAGAAATTTCAAGGAAGTCATGTATATCTCATTTATTTAAAGTTTAGTGTTTTCTTCTAAATATATACACTACGTATTATTGAAAATGTTCCAAGTAAAGACTGACTACTAAAAAAATTGTTGTTTGAATTAACCAAACCTTTTCCAAAAACTAAAATAACTAGACCCTTCAGAACCTATACCGATCTATTATAAAGATCAAATAAAGGAAATATCGGTTATAGGTTCGTCCCGTTTATTAGGTTATGTGTAGTGTTCACCTCACTAAAATCTTTGCTCACTGAAATTTTTTTCCACGTCATCACCTCATCGAAAATCTTAAAAACAGTGGCCACCCCACTGAAAACCAGCCTTCTCCACTGTGCCATATCATCCACTGAGAAACCCCACTTGACCACTCAAAAACGATGGAAGGAAACGGGGAGCGGGCACTGTTGGGGTGGAATTTTGGAAGCCGCCGGGGAGGGGGCGGTGTTCCGACTCACCACCGCCCAATTTCCAAATGGTCTTATAACCAGATAAACCATGCTCAGTCCCATACATCGAAGTAGGCCTTTGGGATTGGAAGGGGGTCATGCACACACCATTGAATTATTTAGTATATATATCATAAAATCTCAGGATTCTATTTAAAAACACTTTCTTTATTTTATTTATTTTATTATAATAGAGGCAAGATTTGATTCATTCCACCCTCATACCATAATAATTAATTAATTAGTAGTATTTTAGGTATGTTTATATCATAAAACTTTAACTGAAACTCATGACCCTCATAATATTTTTCAAGACTCAAACATTATTATAAGATTTTAAAACTTTACAAATGCATGTAAACCTTCCTTAAAGTAATCAAGTTTGATAATTAAGTTGTACATAAATACAAACCTTGAAATATTGAGCCTTACGGCTCAAAGAAACATTATTTTATATTATACAAATCTATACTATATAATAAATAAAGGTTTTTGTAGGACACGTGTCAGCATTATAAACCACCTAAAAATTAGTTTTCCCGCTTCTCTCTCTTATTAATTGTTTGTAAACCATCTTTTGTTATATTTTGATTTTTTTATTATTTCTCTTTTATTAAATAATAATAATTTTATTCAATTTAACAGATAATACGATTACATCATAAGTCACATTTTTTAACTTTTTATACAAAAGTCTTTGAAAAATATGTAATAGATTAAAATAAATAATTTTAAAATTTATTTACTTAATCTGTGTAATACACAGGTTTTTACCTAGTAAACTATATATGTTAGTTGTGGTTTACTTCGTTCAAATATTTAGAATCTATATATAGTATTGTTATTCAGCACACTATCTACTTTTCAAAACCTAAATATTTAACTAATTCTGACATATTAATGTTAAAAAAACTTGAGAGAAATCATTGTGATTGACGCCGTTCGTTAGGATGAAACTTGTATTCAAATTTCAAATCAGTAAATTAAATCTCGAAATAAATATATACATTATTCCCGGGGTGTGAATAGTTCGATGCGGTTATTACCATTTGTATAATCAAAACCGCTACTCCGGTTAATTCTAAATACATATCAATAACCATAACCAACTAGTTTTATACCCGTCCGGTGGACGGGTACTATGATATTATCCCATCAATTTAATATAATTCATTCTAAAAATATAATAATTGTTTAATAAATTAAGATACAAATCATAAGATAAACAATTCAATTAAAAAACATGAAATAAAAATCAAATAAGTAATGTAAGTTGAAGAGAAAATCATAAAGCATGTTGTAATCACATAAGAAAATATAAACAACTGAAACCAAAGTATTGTATAGTGTACTAGATTATCACCCCGTGTGTTACACGGATGTAATATAAAATATTAAATAATTATTAATAAAAATGCATAAATTTGAAAACGATATTTTGAAATAAAATGATTAAATTACACATTAATAGGTAACTTAAGATATATAAAAATAATAAAAGATTATTTTTTTAAATAAATTATTTTAAAAAAATATAATACCAAAAACGTTATTTTTTATAAAAAAAAATTGTTTCAAATCTATGTTTTATAGTCTATTTAATTTGTTAAATTTTTTTCTTGATAAAACATGATTTTTAAAAATAAAATTTCTAAATTACCGATTGAAAATTTTTTTATTACTAAATATATTGATTTTTTGAAAAAAAAAATCATATCCTTGAACTTTTTTAAAGTGTTTTTCAGTAAAAAAACATTTTTAATTTATTATAAAAAATTTGGTATTAAAAAGGTAAATAATATCATTAATATTATAATTATTGAATATGAGAGATAATATAATTATTATTTAATATGAGAGAAAATTCAATGAGAGAAAATTAAATGAGATGATAAGAAAATTACAAGTGGCAATATTGTCTTAAAATTGTGACAAGTGTTAAAACATATTTTTGTTTATTATAGTAGTAAGATTCCAACATAGTCATTCCTTCAATTTTTTTTTGGTTTTTGAATTGTTCTCTTTAGCCTAAATTTGTAAGGGGAGACATGTTCTTCAACTTTCGCCTTGCCAACAGATGTTGATGAAGGAGTAGCCGTGTCAGCATCAATATTCCCAGATGCACCATGGGCCGAAACATCATGCTGGTCGGTCCTAACTGTCAACTAAATTTCAAAGAAAAATGATAACATATGGTTTTAAAAAAAATATAATTACAAACATTTTGTAACATGTTAAATAGTTAATAGTTACCTCCGATTATGGTGTAATACGGGGACCCCACATGGATTCATCTGACATAGCACATTCATCATCGGTAATCGGTGGATAATCATCAATTGTATCATCTACATCCCCGTCACTAGCAACCTCATTGCTTGGAAGAGCTTGACTTGTGCATGCCGTTGACATTGTCTTGTCTCTATTTAGCACATTGACATCATCACCAATGCACTTTAAAATAGTAAAACGACGAACGTAATTGGGAGCCAAATTGTATCTATCAATCTTAATCTTAAGAATAACTCTTTGAGCAAGCAAAGTATCAACAAAAAAGTCATGAATCCAATATGGATCATCATCAACCTTTACAAAAATGAGAAATTGTTACGACAAAATAATAATCCCACAATTATACAAATGCACTAATTGACAAACACTAAGAAAGACAACCAAGCTTTAAAAAAAATAATACGTAAGCGTGTGTGGGTGGGTGTGTCTTTATTAGGATTTGTCGTATGTATGCATACATGTTTACGTAGATAATCATTTTTCTTTTGATTTCAATATATGTCCTTATAACATGCACATTTGGATTGTAATATAAAAACAATTGTATTATCTGACCACTGCATATAATTAAAGGATTAGAAAGTTAAAACATTACAGAAGCATATGAATATAATTAAAAATACTATGTAACAAATCTAGATAATTGTTAAATAAAAATAAAAACTTACGTTGAATCCTGCAAAAATATTTCAAAACTATAGCGATATTTTACTCGTTTCCCCATGACAATTTTCCAACAACATCTACAATGTTATACCTAAATGATTGTGTGAAGAATATTTAATATTACACCAAAGTGAATCAATTTAAATGTGTACCAACAATAAGTCTTCGATGTGTCTTGTCATGTGTTAGAGTTTGTATGGTAGGATGTCACACCCCCATCTCTCTTATCACCTGATGTAATCACTGTGTGATATATGAAGTCGGTAATCGACATAACGTGTCGCGGAAGCTTGGTGGTAAAGTCTCCGAGATGGGTGTGACTTTCGATGTGGTTGTATCAAAACACATACATGTCATTCTGAACATAAGTTATGTTACATGATATGTTAAAACTTCAACATTTGTGTTACGTTCATCCACAGATAAAGGTTTCCTAACGTGTGATCTTGTTGTGCATCCTCACCTTTGTTTCTTTTGTTATTCACTGTTCACCTGAAATTGATTTTTGTAATGTAAAAGATTAGCAAGGATGCTGGTGAGTTCATAGATGTAATAAAATTGATATGATATGATAAGCATGCATGCATACACAACTTTATGAATATGATTCACCATGAAAACCCATAACCAAAGCCTATGTGACTGTAATGTAATTGGCGGCAATACCCGAACGTAAAACCTTAGCCTCACTCTTAATGTCTATCGTTGCATTAAGCTGTTATCTTGTAATGTAATAAATGGTAACATGCATTCACACAAGGGTAGACGCTATCTACCCATAAATGGGGTTGTCAGCCCGATAGTACTATCATTGTTATCATTCGGCTCCTCCATGAGTTTATTGGTTATAGTTGTTATGTGAGGACCTTTACGATAGCATGGTACAATTTTCATGTAATCATTAGACAAGAGTTGAAATGCACATGCAACATGCAAGCATATCATTGTAATTGAAATATGTAACCATCATGTAATTGTAATGCAAACCCCAAGTTTTAGAAATCCGAATATTTGAAAAGGGGTAATGAAATCATGTAGGTATACCATTGTAATTGAAATATGTTACCATATTGTCATTGTAATGTAATCACAGTGTAATTGTATTGACATCCCCGAGTTTTGGAAAACAAAACATTTAAAAGGGGAGCTATGAAACTCACATGTGTTATTGGAGCACTTGTATCCTGTGAATGAAATATCACACAAGACCTGAAGTGAATTCTGCAATTTATTAATGTTCTATGAGTTCTTTGTATTTGAATTGGATTATCAAATATCACTTTGATATTTGATGTCAAGGATAATGTAAATCGAATCATCGAGCTGATTCCGGATTACGAGCTCGTTCAGAATCCAGGTGATACGCTTATTAGTTAACTTGTAATGTCAAAATCGTTGATTTTGATTAATGATTGAATTCTAAATTAATTCTTATATTCATTTGATTGTAAAGCGATGTTAATTGCATTTCGTTGTTAAAACCAGAATCTTAATCGATTTTCAGATCAAAAATCGGGTTTCTGGATTACGAAATTGATGCAAAATCGAGTCCGGAACGCGAAATCGATTAGGAATATGCTGCCGTATTGAAAACCAATGCTTAAATTAAGTCTTGTATTGAAACCGGAGTGTTAATCATAAATCAGATAAAAATCGGGTCACCGGATTGCAAAATAGTTCGCGAAATCGAGTCCGGAACGCGAAATCGATTCAAAATATGTCCTTTTTATCGAAAACGGATCATCGGATTGCGAACCGGAGCGCGAAACACAGTTCAGAAGGCAAAACGGACAAAATTAGGGTTCCTGCCGGAATATTCTTTTCGACCGGAATATTTGCCGGAATATTCGACCGGCGGCAACCTCGCCGGAATTTTGGCCGGAGTCCAGCTCTAGTCTAAACCTATTATGAATGCATTTCTATTAAATACATTATTTATATTTTAAAACATATAAATATAAATATAAATATAAATATTTGCAATGCCAATAATTTTAGACAATTGGGCATTACAACGGCTTATAAGACTGAGGTTTCGTATACTTGTTTTGGACAGAGTCTCTGCTTATAAAAGTGAGGTTTTCAGGTTTTAAGTCGGGCAGAATCTTGACTTATATTTCTTAAGTTTCCTGAAAATAATTGGGCATAATCTCTGCTTATAATTGTTTGTTTCCCAAAAATTAGTCGGGTAGAACTTCGACTTGTTTTTGATTAAATACAAAAATTAAACATGATCCTATTATATAATAATAATAAGATCTAAAACAAGTATTATAATGAATTGAAATGATACGAAACAAGATTTTTACCTCACAGAAGTTTGGCAACACCTCGTGTTGAACACTAGATGTTTCGAGGGGTTAAATGTGGGTATTTGGAGGTGTAGGGTCGGGATTTGAGGGTTGAAAGGTCGATTTTCGTAACCAGAATCGAAATCTGGTGGCCTGGTATTTATAGGCGAATTTTGGGTCTGGGGCGTACCGCCAAGTCCCAGCGTTTGGTTCGGGGCGTAGGGCCTAGTCTGGGGTGCATAGCCTAGCCCCGACGTTTGGTTCGGGCCGTAGCGCCTGGAAGCAGTATGTTGCATGTGTGCCACATGTTGACACGTGGCGCCATGTGGCGTGTCCTGGGGACACGTGGATACTGACTCACCTCTGAGATTGACACGTGGAACTCGACCAATGGGGTTTTGCCACGTGTCTCGTGACGTGTCGTGTTCGAATGCAATCTGACTGGTTTCTTGTTTTCGCGATAACTTGAGCATACGAACTCCATTTTACGTGCGGTTTTCGGCTACGTTCACGATATTTCGAGACCTTTCCAATGGTTATAATTTCAAGACCTGAAGAGTTCAAAATATCTGATCTCTTATTTAACGTTATCTTCGACTCAGTATATCTTGAAATCGAAGCTTCGTTTCGTGATTTCGCTTACACTCATTCTCTTTATTTCTGAGTTATGATTCTAGACATGAAATCGGTTGGTCGTCTATTTGAACAAGCATTAGGTGATGGATGTTTCTTTGCCATCTACTAACATCATATTCCTGAGTAACTACAAGTCATGAACTGATATGATATGATATGGTCCTTTTGGCACATACGTAACAATGAATGTGGATATTATGATTCACTGGTTTTAGTCTGATATGATATGAACATTGTTTTTGTAAAGACAAGTAATCACATTGTATAGCCAATCTAGCCACATTGCCCGATTCAGTTTGCTGTACAATCATGATAAAAGACAATCGTCATGATATGAATGTCATATTGTATAACCAATCTAGCCACATTGCCCGATTCAGTTTGTTATACAACATGATTAGTTTGTTTTGAGTCAGAAATACACCTGACATGAAAAGTTTTTGAGTCCATGGTGAATACACACATGCATACTCATACACGTACATGTATAGCCAAAATGGATTTAGATGGATTGTCACATAGGAATAAACAGGTACAATGAAAACCCTCTTGAAACCGCATTAGCCAACTTTATAAGCTTTGTTTGTCCGGTAGGTATAATCTTATAATCACCGTATATTAAGCTGTAGTTTTTGTACTTTGGAAATTGATGGTACAAGAAACGATCAACCTTAAAATTAACCAAAGCAAAAACATCGTCCACCTTAACGCTGCAAGCATATCCTTGTAGAAAGCTTTTAGGAAAAATTCCAGCTATTTTATCTGTCTTTTACAAAGAGCAAATGAAAGGGCGTAAGTTTGTTATATTATATTTTGCAGATTCAATAAGTTTACCATAATTTCATGACTCACTTTGTAATCAACAAATGTAACAAAGTCTTTATCATCATCAATATCGCAAAACATAGCTTCAATTCGAACAACAACTAAAGTATACAAGCTGTCGTACTTTATGAATGATGAAGAATATTCAACAATATACTTTCCGTCCATTTGTAGATTAAAGATGGATACCTTATGGCAACTATACAATAAACATAAAATTAATAATATGAAACTACAGTAGTAAATACCTATATATAAACAACAGTCCGTATTGTTGTAATTATAACTTTAAGTGAGCAAAAATAAACATACCTCAATTGTTGTAACCAAAGCTTTTTAGCTTTTCTTATTATCAAGTTCGATATATATACTTGTTTATATAGAACTACACATGTTGATGAAATGATCATGTTTCATCATGCCATTATGTAGGTATAAACTAACTGTTAACATTAAAAGATAATACAAATTTGATGAATAAAATATTTACTATGTTCTGTTTATATTAAAATTCTTATTTAAAAAATAAGCAAACAACAGAATTAAAATTAAAATTTAATTATAGCAAACAATAATAACATAAATTAAAAAAGATTATTTATGAAAAATATGTAGATTATCATGAAATATATATAATTTGAAATGATATTTGATAAATTGTACCTACCTCAATTTAATTGTATAATATTGATGGATATATGTAACATCAGTGCCGGAACAGTGATCGCAACAGTAACATGAACAGTAATCAGGTATAACTGTTATGCATTTCAGTGTATATTCATATTCATATCATATACTGTTATCATTTCATGAATCAAACAGTGAATTCAAAATCATTTCAGAGAAACTAAACTCCGTAAACATGGTTCATCAGTCAGATAATTATCTGGCAACACATGACCATCATGCGATTATTTGTTAGGATTTTATTATGTATAAACGTATGTGAGGCTTTATAAAACAGAACAACACGGATGTCGTTATGTGAATGCTTAACTAACGGATTATACGTACAAGTGACGATCGGTACGAATAAATCTGAAAATTTAATGTTCTGAATGATATCCGATAATTAGAAAACAATATTGAAAAGTATAGTTATCTTCGTGTTCGTACAAGTGACGATTCGAACGAATACGCGCGACGACCGTACGATTCAATTTTAAACAGTAAATTTAATATTTTGAAAATTTAAAATAAATAAAAGATATTTAGATAATTTACTTGGAATAACCACTTAAATAATTTTTATAAATTTTATTTTATAAACTGTGTCGTTTCGTGAAGAAAACCACGAGAAACGGCATTTACTCGAAACCGAGCAAGATCGAGCCACCAGGTAATTGAAACATTTAATGTGGTGATTAAATGCACCACCAACCATCACCAACTCATTTCACCTACACAAATTTCGTCACTCTCTCTCTAGCTCTCTCTCTAAAACCTCAAACTTCTCTCTAAGATTTGGAGCTCGTTTCTTGTCGGATTCGAGAGTTTGTGGTGTCAAAATGATCCCCACGCAATGTAGATCAAGAAATTACAGAAGACCTAAGCTTCTTTCCTTCACACTCGAGGTAAATCTCTAGTTTATTCGGTCTAAGTAGGGGTGCCGCGGTTTTTGGGTTCTTGGTTATAAAACCGACCTACGCACCAAGAGAAACCTAGTATAATCACATGCACGCAACTAGTAGGCTATGGGAACTAAATTGTAACAGGTTCGAGCTCACTAGGAGGGGAAGATGATACAGGTTCGTGGCTCATGCAGACGGCCGAACCCTTGGGAGTTTGGCCGAACCCTAAACTGTTGTACATGGGAGACGAACCTGCATGACCCTTGCTTCAGCCGAACCCTCCATGCTTAGGTGAACCCTATGGACCGAACCTGTCCCTCCCCGAACCTAGGACTAAGCTAACACATTGGTCAAACCTTGTTGGGGCCGAACCAATGAAACCAGCCGAACCTCTTTGACCACGAACCCAGGGACCATTCACGAACCTAAGAACTTTTAAAGATAGCAGCGAACCCTTATAGGCTGAACCTTGATGGTTCGTCTAGCCTCACCATGGCCGAACCCTCAAAGGTTCGTTGGGGATAATGTGCAAGCCGAACCTTAGGACCTTGGATCAAGTTGGTAATAGCCGAACCTTGGGGGTGTTTCCTTAAAGGTTCGCTGCCCTGGGGAAATACCGAACCTAGGGAACATGTATATGTCTACCAACCTAAGTCTTCGAATGGGAATTAGACCTCACCATGTGCATGCATGAATTTAAAATATTATGTGTTTGTGCATGGGATGAGATTTAAAGTGTTCTAACATGAAGTTAACCTATTGTTTTATGTAAAGTTGGTGATGTTGGCATATTAAAAATTTATAACATTTCATTGGGAAAATCCTTATGAAGAGCATGAAAAGCCTTAGCAAATTCATGAGATGTATAACTAACTTGGATAATTTGATTATCTATGACGAATAATTTAAAGAAACTTGAGTTATAAACAATTGGAAATCAATGACTAGTAAAGAGGCCACAAGTGGGCCTAATGGGCTAACTAGGTCCATCATAAGTTAAAAGCTTTGTCATTTAAATTTATTTATGATTTACTAAAAGAGAGTGGTTTGTAAATTTTATTAAAATAAATTAGATGATTTTCTAAATTAATAACCTAACTTAAAATGAAATTAAAGAAATACTTATTAATAAAGAACTTATTGTGACTAATTATGGGATATGGGTCAGAAATGGGTAATTAATTTGGATTAGCTACACTAAGTCTTAGAAACATAATAGCAATCTAGGACACTTAGTTGCACATCGAGACCAAACCTTAGATACGACGAACTAATACGTATACTTATTATATTCGAACTCTTTTAAAAAAACTCAGGAGCTGAAGAAACCTAAGCTACAGAACGAGCGCGCATTTTGTGATAGATCATTTACATAACAACACAGGTGAGTTCATTGCCCCTTTTCTAGACAGTTTTGTTTTATAAATGCGGGGCTGAGAAGCATGCGTAAAATTATTTTCTTTGGATTATATTTTACTTAAATGTTATTAAATTCTATATGTTTTGCATGTATGAATGATATCCTAGATCATGTCTAGGTAAATTTTATGCAGGTTTTACTAAGCTTATCTACTTATGATTTAAGTAGATAATTGGGTTAAACTAAACATTTCAACGAATCAAACGAAACTATTTTGATGAAAAAAGTGTGTGAGTTCAACGAATCAAACGAAACTACTTTGACGAAACTAATATTCGATGTTCAACGAACCAAGTGTTTGACGATCAACGAATCAAGTATATCTTGCAACGGAACTAGACGAATCAACAAATCATTTTCAGGGGAAAGTCTGTGAAATATCAAAGATAACATATGCCAACGAAACTATACGAAACAAGGGACGAAACTAAACGAATCAAGTACGAAACAAAAACCCTACATTTTAAGAAGTCCTAGCTAGACCGTTTGATTTGTAGGTCATATGTTTGATGATATTTACAGAATCCCCTAACTACTAAGAACCTTGATTGACAGACTAGTCTACTCGAGTTGACCAAGGCCCAATCATTAGGACTTAGATTTTATTAAATGTTTATTTATTTATTTAATTAAGCATTTATAAATGTTTCTACAAATACTGTGGTTGATCATAATTGTGATGAACTTAAGGAATCTACATAGATTCCAAATTGTTGTATTTACAGGAACAAAGAACTGAAGAACTAATGGGTTACTGGTAGGGGTAAAATGCGTAATTATCATTAACACCAATGTCCTATGCGGATTAGTATGTGGTGGGACGGCTTCTGGGCGGGTTGTAGGCTCGACTCAGGGGTATGCCCTATATATAAGTATACCGATCTGGATGATACATGTGATTGTAATGAGATTAAGGTTGTTACCCGAGGGTTTAACAAATGTTTTTAGTGTACATTAGAACTATAGTGGAATGAAAGTGTATGGTAGGTAAAAATGCTTAACTATCATTAACAACAATGTCGTATGTGTATTAGTATGTGGTGGGACGGCGTCTGAGCGGGTTGTAGGCTCGACTCATGGATATGCCATATATATAAGCATACCGATGTGGATATTACATGTGATGTTAATGAGGTTAGGGTCTTTACCGAAAGAGGTTTACAAATCATTTTCAATTACTAAACTATATGAACTCACCAACCATGTGTTGACTTTATTTCTGCATGACTTCTCAGGTGACGAATAGGTCAATTAAGAAGCTTATGCTTTTGGACTAGGACTTCAGATAGAAGACTTAGTATTTTTGGACCTGCATACTTTTGGAACATCATTATACAATTATTTTGTATATCTTGTGCAGATACAAGATAGAAATCTTATGATGTTTATGATAGATTTACATTGTTAAATTATGAACGATATGGATGTAATTTAACTTTGTAATTCTATTCTATTTAGCATTTCTCATTTATATCATGTGCAATGTAAACAATCTGATCATCACGATTATCACTCACGATATCGCGCCCCGGGAACCTTCCGTCCGACGGGGATTCCGATCCAACCCCGCTGGCCCGGGGTATGACAATATATAAGATTAGTATTGGCATTCAGAATTTGTTTTCACATTTATCAAAGTCAGATAAGTGTTATTAAAAATTTGATAGTAACTTGTTTTTTTTAAAATAAATATTATGATAACAATTAGTAACAAATATAATAATAATTTTTGTGTACACATATCATATAAAAGATTGAGTATAATTAAAATAAAATTATTATAAAATCCAAAATATTACATATTTTTAAGATCTATTGTAGATTAATAAGTACAAAGTTTTATATTTTATTATTCAAATAACAGTATAAAAGGTAAATTGTAATAAAAATATCCAACCACAATTCTTAATCTAATCCACAACCAAAAGCATATTACTTTCAACCTTAACCCATGTCTTCCTATCATGCTCGTGCCACCAACGCTGAGAAAAACCTCATGATGAAGGAGCACTTGCTATATATTTTAGTATGTAATTATAATCATTTGATGATATTGCTTTTAGCAATATCACAGGCTGTTATATATAAATTTGAATTTTTTTATTTGTGTGTTGATAGCTTTTTCATTAACTTGCTATTACTTGCATTATTTAAAACTAAAACAAAATGCACATACCATATAAGATAAATATATAAAATTACCATATCCTTAAGACATAACACTTAAAAAAACAACTCATTAGGTAAATGTTTTCTAAACATAGGAAAGACAACGTTTCACCCTTGTTCTACTGTGAATAGTAACTCGAGGAATGTTTGGAATCTGCATGACACTTTCCAGTGAGTCTGCAGTGTCATGAAATTGCTCAGATGATTCAATTAGGTCATTCATACTTCCATAGTTGATGGATTCATCTGATCTCTCTAAGTCGGCTTCATAACCTCCTTCTTCCTTCTGTGAAACATCTTCAAGTTCATCAACGTTTATAACCAAATCCCACCGCCATTTGAGAAAGGCATTCATCTGTTTGATATCCTTCTCCATCTTGCGATCCTAAAAAAAATTAATCAATGACCCAAATATAGTGTTTTCATATAGCCGAAAAAGCGTACCTCTTCGTTGAATTGTCGATGGAGTTGAGACTTGTATGGACTAAAACACTGTCCATACGAGATTATTTCAACACTACTCGTATCTTCCTGATTTTGCAAAAAATCAACAGTAAGTGGATTTCAAAACAGTTGATAAGATGGGTAATCTCAAACTGATAATTTTTCAAATTGTATGGAATGCATAATAGTTAAAATTCTAATTATATATCACAATAAAGCTTTTAACTGACAACAAAACTTGGTCACTTATCCCACATGATCAAGCTCCTAATCTCATTGGGTGCAAATGGGTTTATCAAACCAAGTACAAACCTCAACTGGATTTTCTACTTTCTTCATTTTGTTGTCATCAGCAGGTACCTAATACAAAAGAACCATAAAAATAAAGTTAGTACGTAGAACAAAAGTGTATATTAATATATTGAATAATGAAATAAATTAACTAACATATAGTACCTCAAATGGTTCTCCAAGAATCTCATCAGGAGCAGGTACCTCAATAGCATTCTCTCTTTCAATTTCCCTTTCCGACAAAGGTTTCATTTTGATGGTTAGTTGAATGTTCAAACAAAGATTAATTATAAATAACACACACACACACACACACATATATAGCCGGGGACAAGAGAGTTTACTAAAACTGTTTTTTTTCAAATATTTATATTTTTTCTTCCTGGTTTCACAAAATTTTGAAATAATTTATAACTGCATTAGTTTATAACACATTTATAAAAATTTTAAATTTACCGCTCAATTAATTTAATTTGAAATAGTTCCTAATACTTCCCAGTTCCCACCTAGAAATATCCCGATTAATTTCATCTATAATGCCAGGTGGACATAAACTATAGCACCTGTGCTGTAACTGTGACAGATGATGTTGTTAATCTCATTTTATTTAAATGTTACCACTGTGCTGTAACTGTGACAGGTGGTGTTAATCTCATTTTATTTAAATGTTACCACCTGTGCTGTAACTGTGACATGTGGTGTTAATCTCATTTTATTTAAATGTTACGACCTGTGTTGTAACTGTGACAGGTGGTGTTGTTAATCTCATTTTATTTAAATGTTACCACTTGTGCTGTAACTGTGACATGTGGTGTTGTTAATCTCATTTTATTTAAATGTTACCACATGTGCTGTAACTGTGACAGATGGTGTTCACATAGAATGTTAATCTCATTTTATTTAAATGTTACCACTATATAAATAAAACTGTATAATTGTTTTTTCAAATGTCATTTACGCATTTGTAATCAGATCATATTCTAATTTATTCAGCTAGAGCAAGCAAACAACCAACCGCAAAGGCATGTGCTCATCAGGTATTCGTAGTACATAACGGTTTACATTTTATTTTACATTTTATCATAGAAGTATTTTATTTGAGTGAATTTTTTTTGTTCCATTTTGACATTTTAGATGAAATGAAAATGTTTACAAGAGTGTTCAGGTTGAGGAATATTTTGTTTTTTTCTATTGTTGTTTTCATCATGTTAATATTGGTTTGTATAAAGATTATAATTGTGTTTTCTTTGGTTGATAGCAATTTTGTTGCAACTGGATAATGGGTTAACCTGTTAATGTGGGCGGGTGAGTGGTTAAAATTTTTATTTGACATGTCAAATTTGGAAGCTCGTAAACTTTATATATCGTAAGCTTGTTAGATTGTTTTTGTGTAATTAAAACTGTTTCAAATGAGACATGTGAATTATAAGTGGTACCACTTATTGCTAAACTGCAGCTATTTTAAAGTGCTATCAAAATTGATTTTAAATGGATATGTGGGACCGCTTATACTGCTCACAAATTACTACACCTGCTAAACTGCTTCCATTTTAAACTGCCATTTTAAATGGCCATGTTTTATTATCAGGGTGGTTACAAAGATTGGAGTCTATATATATATAATTGATCGGTTAACCACCGGTTATGGTTTTGGTTTCGGTTAAATTCGATTAATAATAAAATTATTAAAAAATAAGAAATGCTTGTAAATAAGCTTGTGTATTAGAGATATATTGATGATAAAAATATAAGTAAAACTCATAAGAATTTAAAGTAACCGAGAATAAATAAACAAAAAGTAAAACCATGTGAATTCTAACTCATTTCCTAATATATTTAGTCTCATATGTGACTCATAATATTTTCATATAATAAAAAGTTATGGTTCACCTTTTATAGTTAACTTGCATCATAACTTTTTGAAAAAAAAATACACACAGAAATATTAAAAAAAACAAATATATAATATTCGGTTTGGTTCAGTTAAAGTCGGTTAATGGCTTGGCTTAACCATAACCATAACCGAATAGTTAGGTTAATGACTTCTCTTAACCATAACCGTTGGTTAAAGTCGGTTTCGGTTAAAATCGGTTATGGTTCAGGTCGATTATCAGTTATACCCCTTTAAGTCGATTTTATTTAACTTTTTTTTAGTTTAGATTTAATATTGCGACACGTTATTCTGTTGTGTTTAACATGGTTTGAAAAATAAAATAAAAAGTACTATAGTGGGTTATTAAAAAAAGTGAGTTGATTGAAATACAAAATATATAAGATTATGTTGAATGAGTTAAAAAAAAGTATACTAATTAGTTAAAAAAAATTAAATGAAAAACACACAATTTAATAAATATTTTTTAAATCACTCTGAAAAATATTTTTTTCCTCCCACGCCATTTTCAAAAATCTCGAGTAATTTTCATTATCTTCATGTTTATGAAAAATATATTCCATAATCATCTCTATCAACTAAAACAGAGCGATGGGTGATACCATCATGGTTGAAATTTTTGTTTAGTTGGACAAGTGCTTTAATGATTTTTTTGAGCAGTTAATGACCCGTCACCCAGGATCATCACGGTAAATAAATCATCCTTTCGTTCGAGTAATAGAGGGTGGTGACTTGATTCACCCGTCCAGGAGAAAAGTTACAACTTGAAAAACCCTCTGGTTTAACCTAAAACAATATTTGCTATAAGTGGGACTTCAACACAAGAACTCTCATAGAAGAAGTGAAGTGGCTATCACTAGGCTAGAAGTCCTTTGGTATGAATGATATTTCCTTAATTAACAAAAGTTATAGATTAATTAGTGGAGGAATTATATAGATGACATTTATAGAACACCATTATTTCTTTTTGTTTGACATCTCAAATTGTTGTCAAATAGTACTAGATTAGAATGTAAAATACATTTTTGTGTGACGCTTCTAACTTCTAGCGTGTATCACTTATACAAGCTCAAAAACTTCACTTTACTAAAATAAGAAAGAAAATAAAAGGAAAAGGAAAAAGGATATTGTTGGCAATTTTGTCTCTTGTTTATGTTCTTAATTATAACCTAATTTTAATGATGATGATTTTTTGTCAAAGATGGTATGAATTCAAATTTTTATATAAATTATATGATTATATGTGATATATTGAGTAGAATGTTGTTATTAAAAAAAGCAACATTGTATAAACCTTATTTAGAAGTGTTCCGCCACCGACAACTTCTAAATACATATATATTTACTGCAGAAATAAAGGAACAAATGTAACTTTGGCTGTAGGCCTGTAGATGCTTCTTGGCTTTTGTTGTTGGTACAAAGGTAATCAAGGTTCGAATCCTATAAGGCCATAATTTTAGGCTTAGAATTTTATTTTATTTTATTTTTTTTGCATCTTTCTTATTATTTTTGTTGCTAATTTATCCATAATGGTATATATAATGTAAGTTTTACTAAACACACTGATATCATTAAACATGATAATCACACCGACTTTGGGATGTCGCTCAGGTTTGTTAGTCGGGTTTCGAGTTCCTCGTTTTTTCTCGAAAAGCAAGGTGAAAATGAAATTCTTTTGGATTTTCTTTTTTTGTTTTCTATGCTTTTAAGAAGCACGAGATTCAAAGACAAAAAGTTCTTATCATTTGCGGAGGTAATATAATATTTTTAATTATACTCAACAAGACAAAATGATAAATGCATGTTTCTGGAGAAAATTATATATTTAATTTGGTTATTTTGATATTTTCAGGTTAATTTTTAAAGCATCAAAATATTATCTAAATTAGATAATATATACCTAATCTTTTACATTGTAACAACTGGCTACTTTCTACTAGTTGTCAACTTGTCGTCTAATTTTATAGTTAATTTAATAAAACAATTACAATTAGATACACAACTCAAAAGAGTCAAAGTTAAACTTTGCATTTTTTCATTACTTTTGCTACCTCTGTACAAGATTTTCCTTGTTTTATATGTATGTGTAAATTTACTGGTCTAAACGATTTTATACTCGTGTAAGTTTTTGTCAATCTTCATTTGGTGCTAAAAAAATGCCAAACCCTTACAAGAGTGTAAAATTACAAATTTACTAGTGTAAGCAACTTGATACCAACATTATTTTTTGTTAATTTTAACTTGAAGCTAAAAAATGTCAAAACCTTGCACTAGTGTAAAATTGTTTACACTAGTGATTTGCACATACACATAAAATAAAAAGTATTGTATATGTATAATAAAAGTTTATAAAAAACAAAGATTTCGGAAGGAGGGTATAGTTAGTTGGGTTACCACAATTTAAATGAATTATTATTTGATCCCAATTATATATACATATATATAGAGCATGAAATGGTTATTAACCCATAAAAAACGAAATAACATATTAACTATTTTCCAATAGGTAGTTAATATAAAAAGTTAAATACATAAGATCATGACACATTTCATTAATTTTTTTAATAGGCGAGGACATTTAATACTTATTGTATCTATCAAAAAGTTAAATTTCATATGATAGTGAAAAGTGTCACATTTTCATATATATTAATAAATCTATTTTTTTATATAAAGTTTAATCCCTTTTTTTATACTATATTATTTTTTATAAAAATTGCACCATTTTACTCTTCTCGTTTTTTTTAATTCCGTTATAATCTCGGCTAGTTTTTTTTAACTTATTTTCAAATATCATATATTTACATCAATTTAGCGAGCATAAACATATATAACATATTATATTGAGTTTTTTTTCCCGAAAAAGGTAAATTAGATCACTGTAATTAAATAACTAATACAACATACCCACATTTTACTTACAACAATGTAAACCAAAATTTGTTATAACTAGTTAAAATTTTAAGATGAGGTAACAGTAAACTTCATATAAAAAATTAAATTGATTAAAATATATTAGATGTTTACGCTTGTTATCACTATATTAAATCTAGCTTTTTGATATGTGTAAATGTATTAAATGTTCTCATATATTAAAAAAAATAATGATACATAACACGATCTTATTTATTTAAAGTTTTAGATTAACCATTGGATGGTAACATACATAACACTTTTTTCAAAAAATACCGTGATAACTGACCAATACCATACCAATATTTATTTATTTTGAACATCATCATTGTATATATAACACTTTTTTTTTATCTGAATGTATAACTTTACATGCACTTAGAAATGTATTAAGTCAAGTATCATGTATGTAACTATCACTACTACAAAAACATGTATCTACTACGGAATTTTGCTACGGAAAAATTTTGTCGCAACTTTGCTACGGATTAGCTACGAATTAGTTACGGTCATATTTCGTTACGATTTTGCTACGGATATTCCGTAGCAAACAAAAACCGTAGCAAAATTCGTAGCAAAATTGATAAAATAACTACTTAAAAAATAACTTAATAAAATCCGTAGCAAAATTGAAAAATTAGGTACATAAAAAATAATTTGAGAAAATCAGTAGCAAAAATTCGTAGCAAAATTAAGAAAATAAATATAAAAAAAACTTAATAATATCCGTAGCAAAATCTATAGCAAATTTGTTACGGAAAAATTTTGTCGTAGCTTTTCTACCAATTAGCTATGAATTAGCTACGGTAACATTTCATTGCGATTTAGCTATGGATATCGGTAGCAAAATTCATATCAAAATAAAAAAAATATTAATTTAGAAAATTACTAAAATAGTATTGCAAAATTCGTAGCAAAATCAATAAAAAAATTAAAATTTTTGTAACATCTTTGCCACGTATTAGCTACTAATTTGCTACGATCATATTCCACTACAATTTAGTTATGGATATTTCGTAGGAAACAAAAACCCTTGCAAAATATGTAGCCCAATTGATAAAATATACATTTTAAAAAATAACTTAATAAAAATTATAGCAAAATTACTAAAATAAATACTTAAAACATATATATATTTTTTAAATCCGTAGCAAAATCATAAAATAAATATTGAAAAAATAACCAAAAATATAATTGCAAAATCCGTAGCAAGACCAATAAATAAATAATTATAGAAAAACAATTTAATAAAATTCATAACAAAGTTCATAGCAAAAATGAAATGTAAGCAATCAAATAATAATTAAAATATCTTCATATATTCTATAACAAATTTCTTAGCAAAATCCGCAGCAAAAATTAAAAATATACATTAGAAGATAACTGATAATATTCAATAAAATTAATAGGAAATCTGTTGGAAAATCCTGAAACAAAAAATTTAAGCAAAGTTGAAAGTAATTTAGTGATTTAATTACGATTTTAATCATGTGGTTTAAAGGTTTTTACTCATGTAATTTCTGATCAAAGTGCATTTTGCTTCCATATTCTAAAAAACCAAGAGTTTTTTAAACTCCTATAATCATTCTAATAGTAGTTTAAGAAATTGGACACTATTTTATAACACTAATAAAATAATTAAAATACAAATACGTTAAATCGTTAATCAAAGTATAGAAAGAAACAAAGCAAGTTAACAGCTTATACTCGGGACCATAATTATTATTAAATAAATTTTCGGACGAAATTCTCTTAAGTAGGCCAAAACATAGCATATCAAACACCTATCCTACAAATAAAGTTAATTATAATTACTTGTTGACATAATTCTTCAAATATAATAAATTGATACTAAAAATGATGAAGTGATCAATCATGTTCAATTGAAACTATTAAAACTTCTCATAACAAATATAGCTCACTAAGACACACATGACTTGTTGTAACTTATTACAAACTTCGTTACTCATACGGATTTATGACTAAAGATGGTATACATGGTTAAAGATGGTGAATCATGATTAATGACAGTCAACCATAGTTAAAACATGGTTGTATATGACTTATTTTGACTCGCTATGAATAATTATGACCTGTAACAACCCATTATAAATCATCACAACCCATTATGGCATTTACAACGTAATATGGCACGTTAGGTCAAACATGGTCAATGAAGGTCAAATTTGGTTAATTGTAATGATTTGTGGTTAAAGATAGTTAATGTAGGTAAAATAATGGTTAGTGGTATTAAATCCTAGTCAAACATGAGGACATATGACTATTAGAACTCCTTAAATACCAATGATGTCTTCTCCTAGTGGTAAGATGGAGGTACGAGGGAAGTGATAGAAGACCTAGTTCATGGGTTCGATTCATGATCCCACCCGGTTTTACCGGCCTTTCATCGTCATGCCTTTGGGTGGGTGCTTGGGTTGGGTTTTCCCCTGGAATTGGTGGCTGGTGGGCTAGGAGCTCTGTCCGTCTGGACTAGTGGCCAGCTTGGGCATCCTTTAGCTATTGGGGGCCGCGTACGGAGTACCCGACAGTTGATTAGTATGTTTAAGTTTATTTTTTAAATTATTTACAGTATTATATTAAATTATTGATATTGATGTGTGTGTATAATATATGCAACCAACTCACAAAGAAATCGGTATGTCACCCACGTTCCCTTCCGATGATTCAACACCTCGTCTTCCCTCAATTAACCACTCACGGAACTGCCTACTCCTACACCCCTCTCTACTTTTGCACTTGTTGCGTTTCTGCGCAAAAGTTTTTGCAGAGATCGACTCATTCATTCGATCAGGTAATGAACTTGTTTTTAATAGGATTTGTAAGCACAATGAAATTACTACATTTCAATCTAATTAATCAAATACCTGTAAATATGTAATTGTTGCAGATAGAACAAATACCTTTGAAGACTTTGCTTCTGCAAGAAAGGTAAGTATCTCTGCCAGTGTACCTTTTTTTTCAATAGATTACATAGGTGAGATTTAGTCCTCGATTAGGTTTTAGGCATGAGTTATTGTTGTATTTTTAGATTCAATTTTGTGGATTTCAATCAATTTTTAACCATTTAGTTGATATAGTCTGTTGGAATCACTTTTTCATTATGCATACGAGCAAACATATTAGAGAACTAATACCATAAATATTAGAGAATTAATACCACAGATGAACAAAAATACACAAAAGAAGCCTAATTATTTAATAATAACCTAAAGTAATATGCATTAATCTACTAATTTAGAATCCAACAATATGAAATATGACATAAATTCACAAATTGCATATAAAATTGCACAAGATGCAAAAAATGGTTAGTGTTTTAGTGCTGGTATAATTATTTACCCATGTAAGTATTTTGTATATTTTTTAGGAAAATAATTTTGTGTTCTATATAATAGAATATGCCTTCATGTTCACATTATTTGGTTCAGAACGTGATTTTAAAGAATTTAGAATACCCCCACATCTTGAATACATGCTAATTATGTAGGTAAGGATAAAATTGATAAACTACACCCTAGTTTCATTGTGATTTGACTTGGAAACAGCTCGTAAAAACCAAAAAAAAGAGTAAAAAACCACAATAAGAGATTGTGCCAATGACAACACCTGCCATCATAATCAAAGAAGTATAACATAAAATAGTTGTTTTGAGGGTTTAGTTTCTATAATTTCATCAAAATGAAAAGGATAGGAACATTCTAATAAAAAAAAGTGTTGAATGTGACTTTCTATTTCACTACAAATAACTTAACCTGCATATTTGGATGTGAAGATGTTTCTGCCATATAGCAATCTGTTAGATCTTTTTCTTTCACTACACAACAAATATAATTCTAATTTATATTTTCTTGTTCTAATTTGACAATTAGTTTATATGTGATTGTTGTTAACTAGAATTTTGCAAATGACTTTGAATTTAGGACTGAAATAGACATTTTTGGTCATGGATTGGTACACTGATAGAACATGGTTACTCAAAATTACCATCAATAATACTTTTATTAATTATTCATTTGGCAATGACCGATTTATTATGACCAGAGGAACATAAATATTTGTTTGTTACCTATATATACATCACCATTCAGATTTCTATACCCTAGGATCAACATCACATATGAATTTATATAACATTGAACCCAGCTAGAAATCAATAGTTGTTATTACATATATATGTATTTTTAGTAGAAATCAACAACCATTATTACATGTGTGAGTATGAATACATTTTCTGATCTTGTCACAGGAAACATATAAGGAATATCTTAAGGAGAAAAACGCAGAGGATGATGACTTAGACCCAGAATTTGATATGGATTTATGGTTACAAGCCACAGGGGGAAAAAAAGGGTAGAATGTATGGGAGTAGCAAAATTGTTGACCCATATGTCGTTATGACGGGTGCACCATCAATGCCGAGTACCGAGAGTTCGAATCCACCGAGGAGAAGTGATGAGGTATGGGTTATATTTTACTAAAGAGTATTAGTGGGTTATTTAATTAGATTGGTGTATATTAAGTTATATTTATTTGTAGTGTGTATGAACTTATATTATGTTATATTTAGTAGTAGGCCTAAAAACTAGGCAGGTTGGATGGTAGCAGGTTAGACGAATTTTGGTAGGATGACTTTGAATAAGGATAGATCATTTTAATCTAAAATCTCAACAGGGTTCGGGTCAGAATATATTTTGATAAAAATAACTGTGGGTTGAAACATTTCGTTTATAAAATATTGTTTTTTTAGCATACAAATTTACTTAAAATTGTAACACCCAAACTTTACACACGATTACACGTGTCCCATTTTTAGGTCCCAAATTAAACTTTATCAAAAATCATGTTCGGAAGCGTGAAATTAACATTTCATAATTTAAACACACTTAATTTCATAATATTTACATTTATGATTAATAAAACTAGTGTGTTTAAGTTTAATACCACCAAAGATTTTACATAACGTTTGGTTCTGCTTCACAACGTGCCCGATCTGATCGCCTGATGCATATCTATCTTTAACCTGTAACATCACATATAAGGTCACAATTAGTTCGTTAGAACTAAGTAAGTAACCCCTCCCAAATTCCCAAATCTCATTTAAACCCATCCACATACATATCATATGGATGTTAATCAATTTAGATAATAACATATCATATTCCAACATCAACTTGCACACAACACACATTGTGCATTTATTTCCCTTAATGGGACATTTCACAATTATGATTATATTATCTAATCCCACTTTACCACCAGCACCTCTGGCTAAATTAAAACACCATACATATATAAATATATAATTATTGGGTCAACCAATTACCCACACACCTGTGGTTTCAACAATTTAGTTTCCGGATTAACCGGTTATCCACACATTTGTGGTATCATACATATATTTTTAAGTCTTAAGATGTTCACCCACCGGTCCTTCCATCTAAGACAATTGCTAGCACCTCTAGCTATCCATCATTGTGGAGTCAAAATATTGAGTCTAAGATGTTCACTACCGGTACTTCCATCTAGACAATTGCCAGCACCTCTGGCTATCCACCATTGTGGAGTCAAATATTAAGTCTAAGATGTTCACCCACCGGTACTTCCATCTAGACAATTGCTAGCACCTCTAGCTATCCACCATTGTGGAGTCAAATATTAAGTCTAAGATGTTCACCCACCGGTACTTCCATCTAGACAATTGCTAGCACCTCTAGCTATCCACCATTGTGGAGTCAAATATTAAGTCTAAGATGTTCACCCACCGGTACTTCCATCTAGACAATTGCCAGCACCTCTGGCTATCCACCATTGTGGAGTCAAATATTAAGTCTAAGATGTTCACCCACCGGTACTTCCATCTAGACAATTGCTAGCACCTCTAGCTATCCACCATTGTGGAGTCAAATATTAAGTCTAAGATGTTCACCCACCGGTACGTCCATCTAGACAATTGCTAGCACCTCTAGCTATCCACCATTGTGGAGTCATAACATCAAAATGTAAAAATACATTTTTCACAATCAAAATTTAAGCTGAGTCATTTCTATTCGAATTGACTCTCACAATGTAATAATATCACATTACCAATCATCAACTATTAATCACAATAGTTTAATCAAAATTACAATATGGTGTTCACATTTCTGTACTTCCACCATAGCTATTTGTCAGCACCTCTGACTATTCACACATTTGTGATATCATACTCAAACACCGACTCATCCGGCTATTATTATGCAATCTGTGTTGCATACTTAATTCAATCGTAACATAAACACATTGGAACTTAACATATGTACTTTAGAGTCTATTAACTCAATTAGTTCCAATCTAGTTATGCACATTTATTCAAATGAATCAATAAATATATATCACAATCAAGTAGACTCTGTCTACTACTTATATGTAATGTTACAGTAAGTTGGGTAACTTACCTGGTTCAAGCGGTTGTTCACTTCCTACAACCTCGTTTCCACTCCTGTGAATCGTCCTTTGACTTTCACCACCAATACCTAGTTGTATTCACATATATACAACTAGTTTCAATACATATAGCACATACAATCAAGTTTAACGCACTTGACTGATTTGACTTCCTCAAAGTCAATTTATCAATTAATTGACTCTATCTTACTATATTTAGTAAGTTTTAGTCAATTAATCATATCCCATGCCTTCCTTGGCATTTCATCGAATAATTGATGTTCATTATATTAGTTACGATCTTTAATTATTTTTATTATTCAATTTTTATTTTTAAGATCATAACTGTTAACAAGTTTAACATCAATTCATCACAATCGTCGTTTAACCCATGGATTATAATCCATGTTTCATTTAAAATCATATTCAACCCATCCTACTAGATATCAGACCATGATATGGGTTTCATAACAACCGGACATTATCCCGGCTTCAAAACGAAGATTTCACCATCAAAATATCAAGTTCTTCGTTTCTAACAATTCCTAGTTATCAACTAGGCAATAATCAATACCCATAATCATAGTATTACATTCAGATCTAGATTTAATCCATACAATATTAAACTAGTAGGATAAAACGAACCGTTACCTAATCTGACGGATTTCTGCGGGTAGAATAGCGATCTATACTTGCAGAAACGTTCCTGGGTGCGATCCAGATGTTTGGAAGGCTTCCAAATGAAGATTTAATGCTAAAGATGTGTGTGGGTGCGTTTTTGGATGAAAATGATCGAATTATATGAAAAAATTGTGTTCTGATGCAAATCTGATCCATTTAAACAACTTTTGCCGACATAGGTCCCCGGGTGCATCGCCCCAACTGGTGCACCCAGTTGGGGCGTACCGCCCCACATCAGCATTGTCAATTTTGATTTTTTTCTTGTTTTCGCGATTCCGGGAGCATACGAACTCCGTTTTGCGCACGGTTTTCGCCTACGTTCACGATTTTTCGAGCTCTTTCCAATGGTTATAATTTCAAGACCTGAAAAATTCAAAATATATGATCTCTTATTTAACGCTATCTTCAACTTAGCGTATCTTGAAATCAGAGCCTCGTTTCGTGATTTCGCTTACACTCATTCTCTTCATTCTTGAGTTATGATTCTAACCTGAGAATTTTGAGTTTCATAGTAACCATCACAATCGTTCAATTAACGATTATCACAATTACATTTCGTTTTATTAAAAACGGGTCGTTACAAATCTCCCCTCCTTACAAAGGTTTCGTCCTCGAAACCGCTCAGACATTAAAAAGAAAATAATAGAATTCTTCATCTCATCTTTTGACCCCAACATGGCGTCAAATCCCCTTATATTATTCCATTGAACCTTCACCTGGTTCAGGGATTTGTTTTTCAACTGGTTGACTTTCCTGTCAATATAGTTATCGGTTGTTCCACACATTTCAACTTGTCATAATTTCCAAATCTTCTAGTGGCATGTAAACTGATTCATTAGCCAGACATTTTCTTAGATATAACACATGAAAAGTATCATGTATACCATTCAATTCCTCCGGTAGCTCAATACGATAAGTAACACTACCTATCCGAGCTATAATTCAGAATGGTTCGATAAAACGTGGCTTAACTTCCCTTACTTTCTAAAACGTATCACACCTTTCCACGGTGAGACTTTTAACAATACAAATTCTCTCACCTGGAATTCAATAATCCTCATGTGCTTATCAACATAGGAATTCTGACGGTCTTGTGCCGCCTTCAAATGAACTAGAATCTAATTTATACGTTCATTTGTTACTTTAACTGCCTTTTTATTTGCCAATTCTCATTGCCCAACTTCTCCTCAACACAGGAGTACGACATTTTCTCCCATACAACATTTCATATGGAGGCATTCCAATACTGGAATGATAACTGTTATCGCATAAGAATTCGGTTAAAGGTAAATAATCATCTCAACTACCCCCAAAATTAATTATACACGCTCGTCACATATCTTCCAACGTTTGAATGGTCATTTCACTTTGACCATCAATCTGAGGATGATACGCCGTGCTTATCAACAATCCTATTTCTTTTTGAAATTTCTCCAGAAATGAGAAGTAAATTAAGTGTCTCGATCAGTACTAATCGCCACCGGCACACCATGCCTAGACACTACTTCCCTAACATATATAAATGAACGTAATCATTATACATGATTTTACCTAATCAATCCACAATTGATTATTTGGTTTGACTTTCCTCATCCAAACCAAATCATACACTCAAGTGTATTTCTACACACAATAAATATCCTATTTCTTTACAAATAGGCATACCTCTGACTTTTTAAAGTCGAACATCATGTATAACGTATTTAACACACAACCACAACCGAATGACTTAACATTCGCGTCATTCATTCATTTATATAGATAGACATTCTTATCTACCATTCATGCTCAACCATTATCATTCAACACAACACATATGTGCACACAAAACTCCAATTGTGCATCATATTTCCCAAAAGTCAAACTTAAACAATTCAACTCTTGAAATTTGATGTCTACACTCTTGTAGATCATCTTTTGTTCACATAACCTCTACATTAAGATGGTTGTTTACACTCTTGTAAATCAACTCAATCATTATTACTAGTTGAATGTTCACACTCCTTGTAAATCATTCAACGACAATAACCACACTAATCATAATTATTTACATCGAATTCAATTAAAACAACAATTCACATGTATGCTAAATGCACAATGACTTGTAGTGTGGACTCATCTAATCCTACAACTACAAGTCCATCAAATGGGTAATTTACACACCATTTGAACGCATTCACTTGTGTTTACATTTATATTGATCACCAATTGAGTTTTACACATATGATCACAACACTTATGATTCATTATCACAAGTTTAAACAACTCAATGGTAACAGGTGACTTACTATCATGTATATGTACATGGTTTACCCCCAATGCCACAAAATGTGGACTTACATGACAAATATCAATGCCATTTCATTATGGACTTACATGACAATATTAATGCCACGCACCAGTGGTCTTACATCAGTTTCACATGAATGTGAAGCATCACCCATTATCCGTGTCAGTTATTCTAAATATATAACGACACTTTCATTAATTATGTAATTTATCATAATATTAACGAGTTTCAACAAAACTCAGATTGTTACATCCAATATTTTATTCAACAATCTCAAATACCACCCCCGTGGTTTCATATTCATATACTTCCACACAATGTGGATTATCATCAATTTATAGTGTCAACTATAAATTATCATTTAGTAACACCTTGCAACTTATGCATTTAGCACATGACATTCATCTACTACTACAAGACATCTATCAAATAGTTAAGTACCACCACCATGTGGTTTCATATTTTCAACATTTCATGACACATATGGTCAATTTACCATTCAATTTATCACAATTACTACAAGTCAATTACAAGTAGTTTCAATCAGCATACTCACATAACACATAAGCACTAATATGTCTTATGGTTTCATATTAATGAGTAAATAACTCACCTATTCACATTAATCATAACTTTGACTTTTTAAAAGTCAACATCATTCGACACATACTCACATATTGATCTATCCACACGCATGTGGATTTTTTTTTTCCAATGCCTCTCTAAAGAGGAGTTACATGACAACTCAATGTCATTCCAAGATGGTTTTACACATCAAACATAACGCCACTCACTAGTGGTCTTACATGTCAAACCCAATGCCACCCACCAGTGGTCTTACATGTTAAACACACAAAATGCCATAAGTCATGGTCTTAAATTTGCTTTAACACTATTATAAATAGTTTCCAATTCAATGTGTCAATTACTATTAACATATAATGACACTATCACTAGTTATGAAATCATATCATAACATTCACCATACGTATACACATTGTATACTTACAACTCTATATATCACGCATATAGATTATATGCATATTATATAAATTATTAACATGTTTAAATCATTACATTTCAAACTTAAACATGTATGAACACATAAACATAATTATGTGTCCTTTTTCCCCATTTTACCCTAAACGGGTCAAATTTCACATTTTTTTTTATTCGTGTATACACACCAAAACATTTTCCATGTTCAAATGGATTAATTCCCTCAACACATCAAGTGTCATTGCCTACACTCATGTAGGTCTTTTCACATTAATTTTCCAATTCATTTCTCTTGAATTGGTAACACTATTACCCATAAGTAATAGATACATTAAACTCATAACAACTTACCTAATCTCAATAGCCTAAGTTTAAAATGATCCCCATAAAAGCTTGTTCATATCATGTTTGCACTAGTAAGTTGGCCAGACATACTAGTCCACTCATTATATGCCCAATTCCTTACTTTCTTCATTTCATACTCAACCATTGATTTCGGTTTCAAATAATCACATAATCACACTTAACATGTATTGATTCACATTACATTTAACAATTATAATACAGGACATAGATATGCTAACCTCATACATTCGGCATCATGATCGGGTCTTCGAATCAAACGTTATGTCTTCATATCAAGAGCATAAAAGTTTGAGATCAAGTGTTCATGACGCACTTGATTCACTCAAACCAATGCTCTGATACCAACTCTGTAACACCCAAACTTTACACACGATTACACGTGTCCCATTTTTAGGTCCCAAATTAAACTTTATCAAAAATCATGTTCGGAAGCGTGAAATTAACATTTCATAATTTAAACACACTTAATTTCATAATATTTACATTTATGATTAATAAAACTAGTGTGTTTAAGTTTAATACCACCAAAGATTTTACATAACGTTTGGTTCTGCTTCACAACGTGCCCGATCTGATCGCCTGATGCATATCTATCTTTAACCTGTAACATCACATATAAGGTCACAATTAGTTCGTTAGAACTAAGTAAGTAACCCCTCCCAAATTCCCAAATCTCATTTAAACCCATCCACATACATATCATATGGATGTTAATCAATTTAGATAATAACATATCATATTCCAACATCAACTTGCACACAACACACATTGTGCATTTATTTCCCTTAATGGGACATTTCACAATTATGATTATATTATCTAATCCCACTTTACCACCAGCACCTCTGGCTAAATTAAAACACCATACATATATAAATATATAATTATTGGGTCAACCAATTACCCACACACCTGTGGTTTCAACAATTTAGTTTCCGGATTAACCGGTTATCCACACATTTGTGGTATCATACATATATTTTTAAGTCTTAAGATGTTCACCCACCGGTCCTTCCATCTAAGACAATTGCTAGCACCTCTAGCTATCCATCATTGTGGAGTCAAAATATTGAGTCTAAGATGTTCACCACCGGTACTTCCATCTAGACAATTGCCAGCACCTCTGGCTATCCACCATTGTGGAGTCAAATATTAAGTCTAAGATGTTCACCCACCGGTACTTCCATCTAGACAATTGCTAGCACCTCTAGCTATCCACCATTGTGGAGTCAAATATTAAGTCTAAGATGTTCACCCACCGGTACTTCCATCTAGACAATTGCTAGCACCTCTAGCTATCCACCATTGTGGAGTCAAATATTAAGTCTAAGATGTTCACCCACCGGTACTTCCATCTAGACAATTGCCAGCACCTCTGGCTATCCACCATTGTGGAGTCAAATATTAAGTCTAAGATGTTCACCCACCGGTACTTCCATCTAGACAATTGCTAGCACCTCTAGCTATCCACCATTGTGGAGTCAAATATTAAGTCTAAGATGTTCACCCACCGGTACGTCCATCTAGACAATTGCTAGCACCTCTAGCTATCCACCATTGTGGAGTCATAACATCAAAATGTAAAAATACATTTTTCACAATCAAAATTTAAGCTGAGTCATTTCTATTCGAATTGACTCTCACAATGTAATAATATCACATTACCAATCATCAACTATTAATCACAATAGTTTAATCAAAATTACAATATGGTGTTCACATTTCTGTACTTCCACCATAGCTATTTGTCAGCACCTCTGACTATTCACACATTTGTGATATCATACTCAAACACCGACTCATCCGGCTATTATTATGCAATCTGTGTTGCATACTTAATTCAATCGTAACATAAACACATTGGAACTTAACATATGTACTTTAGAGTCTATTAACTCAATTAGTTCCAATCTAGTTATGCACATTTATTCAAATGAATCAATAAATATATATCACAATCAAGTAGACTCTGTCTACTACTTATATGTAATGTTACAGTAAGTTGGGTAACTTACCTGGTTCAAGCGGTTGTTCACTTCCTACAACCTCGTTTCCACTCCTGTGAATCGTCCTTTGACTTTCACCACCAATACCTAGTTGTATTCACATATATACAACTAGTTTCAATACATATAGCACATACAATCAAGTTTAACGCACTTGACTGATTTGACTTCCTCAAAGTCAATTTATCAATTAATTGACTCTATCTTACTATATTTAGTAAGTTTTAGTCAATTAATCATATCCCATGCCTTCCTTGGCATTTCATCGAATAATTGATGTTCATTATATTAGTTACGATCTTTAATTATTTTTATTATTCAATTTTTATTTTTAAGATCATAACTGTTAACAAGTTTAACATCAATTCATCACAATCGTCGTTTAACCCATGGATTATAATCCATGTTTCATTTAAAATCATATTCAACCCATCCTACTAGATATCAGACCATGATATGGGTTTCATAACAACCGGACATTATCCCGGCTTCAAAACGAAGATTTCACCATCAAAATATCAAGTTCTTCGTTTCTAACAATTCCTAGTTATCAACTAGGCAATAATCAATACCCATAATCATAGTATTACATTCAGATCTAGATTTAATCCATACAATATTAAACTAGTAGGATAAAACGAACCGTTACCTAATCTGACGGATTTCTGCGGGTAGAATAGCGATCTATACTTGCAGAAACGTTCCTGGGTGCGATCCAGATGTTTGGAAGGCTTCCAAATGAAGATTTAATGCTAAAGATGTGTGTGGGTGCGTTTTTGGATGAAAATGATCGAATTATATGAAAAAATTGTGTTCTGATGCAAATCTGATCCATTTAAACAACTTTTGCCGACATAGGTCCCCGGGTGCATCGCCCCAACTGGTGCACCCAGTTGGGGCGTACCGCCCCACATCAGCATTGTCAATTTTGATTTTTTTCTTGTTTTCGCGATTCCGGGAGCATACGAACTCCGTTTTGCGCACGGTTTTCGCCTACGTTCACGATTTTTCGAGCTCTTTCCAATGGTTATAATTTCAAGACCTGAAAAATTCAAAATATATGATCTCTTATTTAACGCTATCTTCAACTTAGCGTATCTTGAAATCAGAGCCTCGTTTCGTGATTTCGCTTACACTCATTCTCTTCATTCTTGAGTTATGATTCTAACCTGAGAATTTTGAGTTTCATAGTAACCATCACAATCGTTCAATTAACGATTATCACAATTACATTTCGTTTTATTAAAAACGGGTCGTTACAAAAATGAACTCTTGTAAATATATATATGTATATGCATGTATGCTATGCTAAGAAGGTTAGTGGCTACATCATATTTCACTTCTATTCTATTCGTATTTAAATTTAAACCAATTTTTTCAAAAATAAAAAATTAAAAAAATAAAATATTTTGTGTTTGACACAAGGTAGGCTTTAACTAAATAAAAAGTCATGATTACATCATGTTAGCAAATAATAGGACTTGATATACAGCTTGAGATATAACTAAATGTCAAGGCTTACACGTGTTTAACATTAAACTTAGGAAACCGTAGATGAATTAGAAAAATTTATTAGTAAATAACCGTAAAACTTGGAAATCTGTTATAAATAATGATGCTATTATTATTTAAAACTGTCATTTTGTTTTTAAACATGGCTCACTTGATAAATCATATCTATTAATTATAGGTGCAACGATTGAAAGAACAAATTGAACAAGATAAAGTGGAGAAACAAGCTATGATGGAGAAGATTGAAGAAAATGCAAGGTTATATGCTGAAATGAACGAGAAGATTCAATTGTTGCTGAAAAACCAACAAAAAAACATTTCATCAAGTTAAGATATGAGTTTGTGTTGATAAACGCTATAATGCGAATATTAAAGTTTTGTTTTGGATGGTTTGGATCTAAATTGTATGCTAAATTTGGATCAGTTGGCTATTTATTTTATTTGGTTAGATATCTATATTTGGGATCATTTGTATATATTTGTTGAATTTTAAATATATTGTTACAGGTAATAAATGAAAAATATTTAAAAAAATGAAAATATTAAAAATTTTCGTATAAATCCGTAGCTAAATTCATAGCGAAAACCTTTAAAATGCGTAGCTAAATTCGTAGCTAAAAACTAATAAAAACTCGTCGCAAAATCCGTAGCTAAATTCTGCAGCAAAATCGGAAGCAAATATTGTAGAAAATTTTTGTAGCCAATTCATAGCAGAATCTATAGCAAATAATCGGTAGCAAAATCGGTAACTAAAAATCCGTAGCAAAATTCCATAGCTAAAAATCCGTAGCTAAAAGTTTGTAGCGATAGCCGTAGCTAACATTTCCATAGCAAAATTCGTATCTAAAGTAGCGACGTCTCTTTTTGTATCTAAAACGGTTGCAAAAATATTTTTCGTAGCAAAATTCATAGCAAATTAATTTTGCGACGAGACTTGTAGCTACGGACCAAATCCGTAACAAGTTCGTAGCAAAATGAGTGTTAGCTACGGATTTGCTACGGATTTGACCGTAGCAAATACCTGTTTTTGTAGTAGTGTATTAGAGTTTAACAATCAAGTTTAAAATATCCTATAAAGAAAGAAAAGTGAAATTTTGTTTTGTTTTCTACTAAAACATTAAGAACACAAGACATGTTTCAACATTATACTTTTACTAACCTATATACCTACTGTATTTCGTTTTACTTTAATCTAGAAAATCATAAATTATATATAATTAGTGGAAACTTTCACTTAAAGAATTGTAGTGTAAGAATACGTAATATAATTGCAAATGTACAACAATTTATATAATTTTCTCTTCAATTTTTTAGCACACAGGAGAAGCCATTAATTAACCCCAAAGCCTGATACGGGATAACAATACTGGATCTTGTTTTACAAGCCGCTAGCTAGCTACAAACAACTCAAAAAAAAAAAAATAATAAATAAATAAATAAAATGAAGGGTTGATAAATCATTAATCATTTAGATTTTGATACTTTGGGAATTAATGTTTGAAGTTAAATTAGTCTTATATTAAGAATCAGCCCATCAAATCTGTGTTGACATATATTAATTGTTTGTATGTGTGGCGTTAAATATGATCATATAATTGTGTTTCCTTTGCTGTGGAAGTTGATTATTTGTGTGGATGAACTCATGTGCTAGTCAAATAATGGGGCCTAACAGGCCTCCACTTAATTAGATTGAATCATGGAAATGCGTATTTGTGTGATGGTGATTCTAACCAATAGTGTATTGATATGTGGTGTGTGAGCTTTGGTTCTCTGGTACCGTTCATTAGCGTGATGTAATAGCTAGCCTCTTTTTTTCGCCAATGTGGAACTAGCCCACTTGGTAGAGGCTTTGCCTCTTAGAATGAGAGGTCATGGGTTCTAACCTTTGCAATGGTGTAATTATTGTGGAGTAGTTTAGAAGGAGATAATCTTTGTCGTTCAAAAAAATAAATAGCCTCTTTTTATGGTCAATAGTGTTTTTAATTTCGCAATTGTAAAATATTTGTGTAAATCAGAGTTTTTGATAAACTGTTGAAACCGATCAAACTACACAAACTAAAGCAAATCAGTTGATTTGATGTTTATATGGTTTGATTTCATACTTTTGTAGTTTACAGTATAAAACTGGGTCTATTTGTTTGGAACTTGGAGCTGCTATATAATTGGTTGAAACTTTTATTGTTTGTATATATTTCTCTTTTAGAATATGTAGTTATGTGTATGTGTATTATACATCATTTATTATCATTTATAAGAATTAGCAAAAGCTAATAATTTGAAACTTACAAAATACTAGTTCAAGTTTTGCAAATCAGTCAATCCAACCGGCTCGACCAACTCAATTTCTTGTTTACTAGAACCGTAGTTAATGGATCGGCATAGATTTTTCACTAAAACTGTACGAAAAGGGGACCATGATCACCCCCAAACCGCCTACAACACCTTTCCATCCTAAGCCTTAAAGGCTATGTGTTATCATCAAGCCCCGATCAAAAGGCGTAGTCGATGAACAACAGGGTGTGGCTAGATCACCTCCTTTTCAGGGAGAGCTTATGCTTATCTATAATTAATTTCTTTTGTGTAATACTAATCGGAACGGATTCACCGCCGTATGGCTGACCGGCGATGCCATTCGTTTGATGAGAAATAAAAAGGAATATCGAAAATTCGAGTGGTAATTATCTTGAATAGATTAAGCATTTCTTGAATCACTTCACGTAGGCGCCACATAATCAACCAACATCATCACCTCTTTATCACTCCACGTCATCATCACATGTGTTAATTATCATCACTCTCTCATCTAGCCCCCATTACCCCCTCATTTTTCCCCTTTCTTCTCCCCTTTCTTCTCCTTCACGTCGTGAAGGCCCTCACGACTTGCCACCACAGAGTGTTCACGCCCCTGTGTGTAGTAGTGGATGTGGGTGATGAGGGCGTGATAAAGGGTGGTCAAGCCCTCCTCACGCCTAATAACACATGGTCTAATAACGGTGTTGACTCCACTATTTGGGACACTAAGCGGAAAAAGAATATCGGGCTCTTTATTATAAATTATGTTAAAAACTCTTATTCTTTCTTGAGATCAACAATAATAAACTAAAAGTTTATATCTTGTGGAGTTAAAAAAACTTTTTTATATTTACATATAGAAAATGTTTAGATTAATTCTCTTTTTTCTAGTTTTTTTAAATGCAAATTCTTTAATAACATATTTATAATCAATTTTTTTAAAAAATATTTTTCAAATGAATATTGGAAGGCTTTTATTTAGTATTTTTGTTGAATATTCTACTATATTCAGAGCTCATAAGTTCAAAAAGTTTATAGACCAAAAAACCTACACTACATATACATACATACATACATACATACATACATACATACATACATACATACATATATAGGGTAAGGAGTGAATAATAACCCTCATTAATTGAGGTAACCCATTAACCCTGGCAAAAAACGCTCAAATCGCAAAAAAAAAAATTTCATGGTTTTTTTATGCAAAAATAGGGGCGGCTCCTTTTTTAAGCGTTCGCTAATTCACAAGCGTTAAAAAGTTAAACGAAATGTAAGTTTGCGTTACACTGCGAACATTTATTTAAGTGTCGCAGTGTAACGCAAACTTACATTTCGTTTAACTTTTTAACGCTTGTGAATTAGCGAATGTTTAAAAAAGGAGCCCCCCCTATTTTTGTATAAAAAACCATGGAAAAAAAATTTTGCGATTTAAGCGTTTTTTGCCAGGGTTAATGGGTTACCTCAATTAATGAGGGTTATTATATGATCCCTTACCTATATATATATATATATATATATAATTTTATAAATTTATAGAGAGATAAAAAGGTGATTATTCTTATCATGGCAAACATGAATTTATATTTGTCACACATGTGCTATGTTTCCTACTCATTATGGTCTCATTTTGCCTTGGGTTACTAAAATATGTATCAGAGGTGTACAAAAAAACCGGACCCGGAACCGGAACCGACAACCCGAACCGGAACCGGTCATACCCGAACCGGTGGGTATGCACGGGTACGGTTTTTCAGACAAATTAAAACCGGAACCGAAACCGGAAAACCGGAACTGGTTCCACCTGAACCCGGTCAAAACCCGAACCGGAACCGGCCAAAACCCGAACCGGAACCGGTCAAAAACCGGTTGGAACCGGTTAAAACCCGGAAAACTGGAACCGGAACGGGGTATTGACTTTGTTGACTGGAACTGGAACCGATTGGAACCGGAACCGTTTCTGGAACCGGAACCGGGTCCAAAAAAAACCCGATTTGTACACCTCTAATATGTATATTTTATATTTACGTCGGAGTTGTTGATAATAAACAAAAAATAATAAAGTAAATGATTTTGAAGGATAGATATTCATAATTAAATTCTAAAATTAAAACTTATTACAAACAACATATGTCCACAGTCCACATACACGTAATATGACTTTTTAAAAGTTGTATTGGTAGATTCGACTGGCCCATAAAACTCCTTTACATTGAATCAAAAACTTGGTAATGGAAACACAAATTAATGGTATACGATTTGTGACTTTGTGTCTGTCTCTTTCAAATAGTGAATGTGTTGAAATCAAACCTTATGCTTTTAAAATAAATAATAAATAATTAAAGAATGAAGATAATAAAAGAATATAATTAATACTCCAATGTCTTATCTATGCAAAGACACATCAATGTCGTTGCACATGTTACACTATTTTCGTATCTTAGAAATTCTCACTTAACATATACCTCCATATTTAAGGAATAAGTAATGAAAACTACCATGATGTATCACAAACAAACGAAACACTTACATAATAAGAAATTAGACTCCTAATCATGGGAGGTCGTAGAGAGAGGCATACACGACCTTTGTTCAGGGCACAATTTTTTAAGGGTACAAATATTTTAAAAACTCTTTGTATATCATATATATTTATTTGTATTCTATAAAATAAAACTGAAAAAACATAAATTTACAATTCAATAGGGGTCTTTTTTACTTGGCTCGTCTAGGGTACTTGAATTTTTAGGAACGTCATTGCTCTTAATGCAAGTTCTTGTTAAATTTAATAGATCTTGATTTACCGGAAAATAAGCCCGTTGAAGAAATGATTGCAAGATCTTAATTTTAGATAACCTGTTGTATCTTTTAGTGTAATTGGTTGTATAGAAATTTTAAAAAGTTTAAAGGTTCGAAGTGCAAACTCGTTTAAAGTTACTGATCTCCGGACCAAATGGAGGTCAAGGGGGCTGAATTTCTCCAACATACTCTGTTGTCAATTTTTTTTATTTGAAGAAATGTATAAAATAATAAACTTATTCATGTAAACACAAGCAATTTATAGTGCTTCGGGTGGGTGTCACATTCATTCACTGGTATATATTCACCAATAAATTTTCTTCACTATGCAATTTATAGTTTACGGATTTATCCGGTTCCCGTTAGTCTAGTGGGTGAAGGGGTGACGACTGGGCCTGTCCTTGGATATGCGGCCGTTTGGGCTTAAATCAGTCGTTCAGTCTGAATTCATTCAAAAAAAAGTTCAAGTCATCATAAGTCTGGTTTCTACTAAACAAGTGGTACCATTCTTTAAACATCTCATTAATTAAATAGGGAATGGTCAATCTTATAACTTCTTAGTAATTAACATGGGTAGTGTTTACCTTTATCTTTTCACTAGCTTAACTAGTTAGCGACTATTATCACAACTTTTCACTAAATGGGTAGTAATCAAGGCCCGGTCTCCCTTGTTAAAAATAAGTCTTAACTTTGGGTCTCTAAAATCAAAAGGCGTCAAAAGAGGTAAATCAGTTTTTTGAGGTTTCTAACATCTTTTAATATTTATAATTAATTTATACATTTTGTGGGTAAAATAACACTAATTTTAACGTTATTTTACTTAATTTTTGAAAAAATAACGTTAAAAGCATTGGGTTAGTTGGTTAATCAGGCATCATGAGCTAAGTGTCTCATTGGAAGCAACATCTCTATTCCTATGGGGTAAAGGTAAGGTTGTCTACATCTTATCCTTCTGATCAAACCTACCTGACTACCTTAGCTTTGCTAATGGTGGAATATACTGAGTATGATGATGATGATATTTTGTTGGTGGTTTATACCATTGTAATTTTCTCTTTCATAATAATCTATATTTTTTATGTTCCAAATTCAAGGAGAGTTTTTATATACAATAGAAAAAGAGCTCAAATTTTATTATATTAAAACGGATGATCACCGGCAAGCAGTGCCGATTGTTTAATATGAGGGAAGAAGGTAGTTTTGAGCTATATTTCAAGTGATTTGAGTAGTTTTAAGATATGATTAGTTTCTAAGTAAAATTTTTTTGGGTAGTTTGAGGGTGCCCCTCCACCCTAAGGCTATCCACAGCGGTCACCCCACTGAAAATCCTTCCTCACCGAAATTTCCTATTATGTCATCACTACACTGAAAACATTAAACCCCACAATGGTCACCCCACTGAAAACCTTCCCTACTATATGCCTTGGACCAATCACAGAGGGAGAAAGAGAGAAAGAGAGCGGGGAGCGGGAGCCGTGGAAGTGATTTGGGCGGACCCGCTGAAGAGGGGGCGGTATTCCCGCTGCTAGCCGCCGAAGGTGGCAACCCCGCGGGAAGGGGCGGGATAACCGCTGGACACGGTCTAATGATCTGTATCCTCCTTAATTACTTGTTTTCTTCTACCACTTTTTGTGTTGGTGTCGCACGTGCATTCTGAAGAACAATGATTATTAACATGAATCTACTGAAAGGGTGTAAGGTGTGGGATGATACCAAATTAATTTATATATGTTTCCAAATTGAAATAACACATTTTTCAATAGATAATAATACATTTTATTTATTGATGGTTATTTGTTAAGCAGCTGGAAATTAAAAGCTTAAAACATAATCTAACTTATGATAGTTATACTCAAAAAGCCAACTATATTAAGTGTTAGATTTTGGATATCTTGGTCAGGGGTTTGAGTCCGTGACGTAACAAACCAGGGACCCATATTGATAAGCGAGACAAATAGGCTAGTCCTCGGGCATTAGAGGACATAATAGGAGGGACATGAAAGACGACCCCAAGATCAAACTGGTTGATTGTTAAAAGTTCAACCATGGACCATTGGCGGAAGGACTTTTAGCATAACAGACCAAGGGGTAGCTAGCTAATTTTGTATCGTTCTAATTAAACTGGAATCAACCCAATTGCTAGCCAGAGAGAAAAACAGGTGGAGCCAAAGGATCGATGGTGCGAAACACCCAGGTGGAGCCAAAGGATCGATGGTGCGAAACACCTCTGATCGAGGTGATGAATGCTAGCTTGTTAAACACTAGGATCAAAACCAATATATGAACCCTCGCCACCAACTGTCGCCTCCATCTTTTGCCACCGACTCCAGTTGCATTTGACCATTGTCATCCTCAACCAGGGTCGGCTCAAGGATTTTGGGGACCCAAAGCGACTAATAAAATTAGGCTCTTTTAGTAAATAAATATTTTGCTTTCATTTCTAATAAATGTTGATAACACACTTAACGTAATATTATTTTGATAATAACATAACAAATATCTAATAAGTTAATGACAAACAGAAACAACAAAATTGTATTGAACTTTCAAAAAAAAGTGCAACTAAAAAAAGGATCATGTATTATTATTATTATATCAACTAACAACGGAAAGTTATAACAAAACATATAGTCGTAAACAATTTTATAAGCATATATGCAATAAAATGTTCAAAAAATAAAATTAGCCTATAATAAAAGTGAAGAATTCAAAAATCAAATAAATTTGTATCAAAATATTAAATTAATAACTAAATAACAATAAAAATCAACAAAGTTAAGATAAAGAAACACTTAGAAAAATAACCGATGACTACAATAAAAAATTCAAAATATCACATTAACAAAAATGAATAAGCCAAAATAAAGAGAGTGTAAAAATCAAAAGTACTTAAAAAATTCAATTTTTAAATGAGTGAAAAATTTATGAATGTGTGATTAAACATTTAAAATAAAACTGAAAACTACAGCACTATAAAGTATAAAATTGTTTTTTTTTTCACTCTGATTTTTTCATTTTGGATCAAGTCAACAAAAATCCAACGTATATAGAAAATTTGCTAAGAAACGGGGCCCCTAAGGTTTTGGGGGCCCTAAGCCCTAGCTTTACTCTCTAAGCCTGTCGAGCCACCCCTGTCCTCAACTCACCCACGCCTACCGCTGACCATCCTTCATCCGCTCTCGTCGTCATTCACCACCAATTACTAGAGACATTCCTTAGGCTTAGGGTGACGATGGCCGAGGTGTTAGGGTAACAACGACAGTCAAGCTGGTGGTGGTTATGGGAACCAGACGACGGTGTGCAAGCGGGGTGGTTGGGTGGCAATGGTTGGTAGCGAATGACAGTAGTGACAGTTGACCACCCTTAACAATAAGGATGATCACGAACCAAACAGAGCCAAGCTAGGGCTAGCTCAGACTCGTCTCGTTTTGGCTCGGTTATATAAAATAAATTTGATACATGAAAGTACAAAAAAACAAAACATTTCAATTAAAAAAGAGCAACAACATTGTTGTTTTGTGATGTATAATTTTTACACATCACCATTAAAAAGAACAAGAACAACAATTAAAAGAGAGCACAGTCAATTAAAATTGACTCTAATGTTTTATATTTTGGTGTATTAGGATATTGTACAAATTAGCCGATCTACGAGCCGACTGCCAAGCAAGTTTTGGCTCGGACTCGGCGAGCAGGATCGGTTACGAACGGGCTTTATCTAGGCCGAGTTTTATCCGAGTTTTTTTCCAAACGAGCTACAAGTCGAATCCGAGCTACGAGTTTTTTGGACAACCATACTTAGCATCATAGGTCGGTGGCTGGCGATGGTGTTTCTATGGGCTTGGTGGTAGCGAGAGTGAATGATAGGTGGTGATGAAGAAGTTAGATTCTAATTATGATTGTTCTGTCACCCGAATACATCAAAATCCAATTCATTAGATTGATTACATTTACTTAAGTTGGTAATTATTTGACAAATTTGAATAATATTATCAAATCAAATTGTTTCAAATTCAAATTATTTATTTTAGGTAAGTTCTACTTTCTTTGAAAAATTTAAGTGAAATACAATACACACACTTAAAACCTTAATCTTGTTTCTAAAGAGAATTTTAAACTATTTAACGGATTCTTTTAAAGATCTGAAAATGCCTTCATGAATATCGTTTGCCATTTTTTTAAAAAAAATGTCTTTATATTTAAAGAGTATTTACTATATTTGTTTTTCATAAATATAAATTGTCCATTCTTTTTAGAATGCCATTTTCGTGGAAATATGTTGATCCTAGTAAAATATGACATATACGTTGATTTTCATTTATTATTATATATATTAATTGACATGGGGGGGAATAGTAACGTGGGCCCCACCCTTTTTTTTTTCTTTTTTTTTCTTCTCTTACACACACTCCCACATATTATATATACACCCACTCCCACATATTATATTATAGATACTGGTATATTATTAAAAGAGATGAAGGGGAATAGTAAAATGGGTCACCTAGACTTTATCTGTACCATTGATTTGGAATTTTGAAAATAAAAATGTGGTGCGCATTGAATATGAATAAAAAAATTGGTTTTGAATAAACAAATCAGCTTTAATGTGGGTTAATGTGAACCACGTATTTATTATCAAGATTCGAAATCGACGACCCAAATAGGGTTTAGGGGTTTTCTCTCTATGATTAGTGAGAAAATGTGGTCATTTCTACGGTTTTGGTGGTGTTCGAAAAAAGTAGTTGTTATTTGTTTGTTTTCATAGAAAATCGATGTGTGCTTAGGGATTTGGGTTTTTTTTAATTCAACCAATTGGTTGCAGATGAGAAGGATATTGCCAGTTTTTTTTAATCATTTTCGTAACATATTTGTATGGATTTTGTATGATTTTATGTTTTTATAAGAAATTTGTATAGAGTTCATGATAATAAATTTGATTTTGCTATGTAAATTATGTTTCTGCAAATGACATATAATACCCGTTGTCAGGAGTGTACTGTGATGACCCGCCGCAACGCGATTATATAAGACATGGAGGGGAATAGTAATTGTGGGCCCCAGGTTTTTTTTTCTTACACCCACTCCCACATATTATATATATACACTCACTCCTACATATTATATATATATATATACTGGTGTATTATTAAAAGAAATAAAGGGGAATAGTAAAATGGGGTCACTTAAACTTTATCTGTACTATTGATTTTGAATTTTGAAAATAAAAATGTGGTGCACATTGAATATGAATAAAAAATTTGGTTTTGAATAAATAAATCAGTTTTAATGTGGGTTAGTGTGAACCACGTATTTATTTTCAAGATTATAAATCAACGACCCAAATAGGGTTTAGGGGTTTTCTCTCTATGATTAGTGAAAAAATGTGGTCATTTCTACGGTTTTGGTAGTGTTCGGAAAAAGTAATTGTTATTTGTTTGTTTTCATAGAAAATCGATGTTTGCTTAGGAATTTGGGGTTTTTTTAATTCAACCAATTGGTTGCAGATGAGAATGATATTGCCAGTTTTTTTTAATTATTTTCGTAACATATTTGTATGGATTTTGTATGATTTTATGTTTTTATAAAAAATTTGTATAGAGTTCATGATAATAGATTTGATTTTGCTATGTAACTTATGTTTCTGCAATTTACATATAATACCCGTTGTCAAGAGTGTATTGTGATGACCCGCCGCAACGCGCGGCGGGTATAAACCTAGTTTAAATTATAAGTAAATTTATAACTACAATAATTGGAATATCTGAATGTATTGTAAACCTTTTCATGTAAATTAACTGTCATAACCCACAACTATTATTAGTTGTCAATTTGTCATCACCACAACCACAGGGGCGGTTCTTATTGAGGGCCCAGAGAGGCCCCGGCCCCCCTGTTTTTTCAGTCAGAAAAGTCGATTTAGTGGTATTTCGTCGAAAATTCCTTCGGTTCCTCTCGTTTCCTTCCTAAAAATCCCTCGGCCTCCTACATTTTCTTCCTAAAAATCCTTCGGCTCCCTCCGTTTTCTTCCTAAAAATCCTTCAGCCCTCTCCGAGCTTTTTTTCAAGCTCCGCCACTGCACAACCAATGACGAATTGCCACGATCTACAAGTCGTTGGCTCGTTACAAACATTACCTTCATCATCAACACCGCTAAGAATATTGTCAAAATTTACACATCCATCCACCTCCACCTCCACCTCCACCTCCATCAATATCACCACAATCACCACCATTGACATTTCCACATCATCAACATCCATCTTCATCACTGTCACCACCACTATATCCACCTTAACTGTCACTGCAAAAATTTTAATAGATAGAATTCCATTTTCGTACTTTTTCATCTCCAAAACGATTCATTTCAACAAAGTTCTATCTTTGTGAAAAAATTTCTTATTAGACAAAATTGATACTTAATTTTAATATAACTCTTTTAATTTTAACATGTTTTAATCTGAATTCATTTCAAATGAAGTACATTTTTCACTCGAACTCATTTTTAGCTAAGCCATTTTAACCCTTACACTCGATGTTAGTCAATAAAAATATTAAAATACCCGTTAAAAACTTACATACATAAAAAGTGAAAACTTTAATTATCAAAATATGGATATAAGATATATGTGTTATATGATGTTTTACCAAAACTAAGAAATAGTTATTTATAGAGATTGCGTATGTGATTTTGGTCGCTAACAAATATAGGCAACATAAAGTTTAAAGTTTAGGGTTTATAATTAAAATACTATAAGAAGTTTGAGTATCAAGGTTTAGTCTTACTATATTTTTCAGTTAAATTATAGTAAAATAATTAAGAAACACTTTAACTATAAATATCCAAAAAGTTAAAGGGTAAAAACTGAATACAAGTTAGTCTTAATATTACAAAATTAAAACATAAACTCGATCAAACTTGTTACTTTTAATGCTTGGTACTTTTTATTCTTGATAAGCAAAAAGTGATGGTGGCCACTTATGTTGGGTTCTCCATTTGGTTAAATTAATCAATGAATTGGCTCCTAAAAGCAAAATGCTTCTGTTTGTGTGGTTGTGGGTAATGAATTATTGTTGCCAATGAAATTTTGATTAAATTAATTACATGTCTTGCGTATGTACTTAATTATTTAATTTCTTGGCATGATCTTCCCCAACACATTATTCGGTCTTAAAGGTTTATAGCACCAGCTGCTTCAAAGACAACCACCATCATATCATGTTTTTGTCATTGCAATATTAAAGTTATTATTAATTGTGCTCGATTAAATTAAAACATACAAGTTAAAGAACCATGAAACACATACTCGTTTAAGCCTATTCTGATTAAATTAATACCAGTAAACACGGTTCACGAGGGTTAGTTTCCCTAGTGGGTGTGACAATCAACAAGTGACGCCAATAGAGAGCAGAAGTTTATTTTTATATATTGTTGAAAACAATTTGGAAGTTGCTTCGGATACATGTTGAAGGAATGCATAAAAAATGATCATTATTAATATAAATTAGAGTTAATTGCAAAAATGGTCCCTGTGGTTTGACCAAATTGCAGATTTGGTCCTCAAACTTAAAAAATTGCAAATTTAATCCAAACATTTAAAGTTAATTGCATAAATGGTCCCTATGGTTTGATCAGATTGCATATTTGGTCCCTAAACTTTAAAAATTGCAAATTTAGTCTAAACATTTAAAGTTAATTGCATAAATGGTCTATGTGTTTGATCAGATTGCAGATTTGGTCCCCAAATTGTAAAAATAGCAAATTTAGAATAGAAATAATTCAAAAATGAACATTAAATATAAAAAAATATTAAATTAATTTAAACATTATTTAAATAATTTGTTTAACCTATGGAAGTTATATAAAATATATTTATTCATAATTTGTTTAAATAACTTGCAAATTCAAAATCTTGTATATTTAATAATTTCTTTAAATAGTTGTATTCATAATTTGTTTAAATAACTTGCGAATTCAAAATCTTGTATATTTAATGTTTATTATTCAATAGTTTTTGCTATTTTTTGAATCAATTAATATGAATACAACTATTTTATATAACTTCCATAGGTTAAATACATAATTTAAATAATGTTTAAATTATTTTAAAAATGTTTAGTATTTTAATAAATTTTAAATATTTAATTTGGATTTGTGAATTATTTATATTCTATATTTGCATGGGGACTAAATGTACAATCTGCTCATACCCCTGGGACTATTTCTGCAATAAACTTTAAATATTTGGCCTAAATTTGCAATTTTTAAAAATTGGGGACAAAATTTGCAATCTAATCAAACCATAGAGACCATTTATGCAATTAACTATAAATGTTTGGACTAAATTTGAAATTTTTAAAGTTTTAGGACCAAATCTGCAATCTGATCAAACAATAGAGACCATTTATACAATTAACTCTATAAATTATTCATTGTAGTAACTAATCATTAACTGGTCATCAATACTAAATATTAATCTATTTTATTAACGTGGGGTATCAGAGCAAGTACGGAAGGTGTGACCGCACATGACACATTTTTAGGGGTTCTAAATTTTCTAAAAATATGTATACATTATATATATATATATATATATATCAATTTATTTTACAACAAACATATATAATTTATAATACAATTTTTTAACTATATTTAGCACAATTACGAATTTTATAAAAGTTAAAAAGAAAAATCTATTTCTTAAACATTTGACCCAATAACCTATTATAATCTAAAATTTAGGTAAAAAAATTAACTCACTTCAAATTTAGTTACAAACGAATCACTATAAATTTAATTACAGACGAATTACCACACACATATAAGGGCTCATTTTTAAAATTCGCACATGGCTACAAATCTCTCAGAACAACTGCGATCAATGGCAACTATGGGGTCAACAACAATGTTTTTAAAACCGGGCCGGACATCGAACCGGTCTCTTTACTGGTCAACGGTCGGACGTGCCGGACCGGATTTAAGAACCGGATGACGTCATAACTATTATCTTATAATATTAAATATACAATTAAAATATAAAAAGAATTTTAAAAAACTGGTTCGACCTCTCGGTTCGACCACCGGTTAGACCGCCATGTTCCCTAAAAAATGGTTCCAAGCACATAACTTGGCCACCCTTAGTACGAATCCCGGTTCGGCCGGTTCGGTCCATGTTCGAAAACATTGGTCAACAGTAACATACTAACATGACGATTAACGCAAGCCGAGCGTTCAATTTGAATGAAGTCACTACCAAGTATCAAAATAAGCTAAATAATATGGTAACCAAATAACTTTCTACTTGGTTAACCAACAAGTGACATACTCAGCTCTTTAAGAAAACATTGTGGTGTTTGAAAATCTAATGCGATGGTTAGACCATATATAAGATTTCGAGAGTATCATTAAAAGTACTTTAATCTGAGAGTTGTTGGATCAGACCCTTGATTTCATTGTAGAACTTAAATTCCAATGTATTTCTTTAACTTCAATCGAACGAATACAAGCGTAAAAAGAAAGCAAGACACCAGGGGCGGAGGATTAGAAGGGTCCGGGGGTGCCCAGCCCCCTCTGTTTTTTCGCTTAGAAGTGTTGAAATAATAGCATTTTGTCCGAAAATCCTTTGATTCCCTTCGTTTTCCTCCTAAAAATCCTTCGGTCCTCTCCGTTTTCATCCTAAAAATCTTTCAGCCCCCTCTGTTTTCTTCCTAAACATCTTTCGGCCCCCTCCGAACTTTTGTCCAAGCTCCGCCATTGCAAGACACTACTCCTATTTATGCTAATCTAAAAAAAACATGCTAAATCCAATAAATCCCACTATTAGGCAGATTTCTAGAACTATTCCTACGTTCACTTGTTCAGTTCACACGTACAAATCATGTTGATCTAACTTCCCCACATGCGCAGCAAACCTCCCATGTCCAAAGTTAGCCAAGAATTACCATTTTAGCTTCAAATGATTCTCTTATGACCCGCAAGCTATTGCCCATTTAACCCGTGATCTGTGAACAACTTGATTGATCCAACAAGAATGATGATACACAATTAAGTAATAATCCAGACAATTACAAACTACAAAGCTAGCTTATTGATGTGGGTTAGATTTATTTATTTATAATAAGCACGTTCAACCTAGCACTTTTTTATAGGGGTGGACCGGCCCCCATGATTTTTTTGCAAGTGTTGTATATACGATTTGATATTAACCAACCTTCAATAAATTTTGACTTCGACTCTTATGAAATTTTGATGACACCTGTTGAAACATAATTTAAAGCTATTTGGAAAGCAAAATTAATTAAATTAATACTCAAATAACCCAATATACATTATCTGTGATATAAAAATATTGAATCTTTGATCTAAATATGAGCAACAACTCTAATGATTTTTTTTGATTTACTTTAGTTTTTTTTCATTTTTTTGATAAACTGACCTGACCCCAATTGGAATTGGTCCAGAAAATGAAATATTTAACAATATACAATCGTCCCAATAAATTTCCGACCCTCAATAAAAATTTTTGGGGTCCGCCACTTGTTCTAATCACAAGCAACTAAATCATGTCACCACTTTTATAACTATTATAACTAAATTAAATTATATAACTCCCTATATGTTGCATCTCATTTTTTATACCATTTTAAAATTTCATGAGAACCTTTTATTTTTTAAGAAACCGTCACTGCATAAGTATTCAATATTTTTTTTTAAACGGCAAATGTCTCAATCGTGTGAGTCCATTGTTTCCAGGCCATATTATCAAGGTCTAGTTACTTGGACCTCCCATGAGTCTTCACAACCACCCCAGAAGAAAACCCCACTGGGAAAACCTTGACCCCCCTCAGACCCATTTTTCGCTGCGAGAGGGTTTCGAACCCGAGTCCGCCCATTTGGAAGAATCCCGTGATACGCTGAGTTAAGTATTCAATATTGATACGGCCTATCAAATTGGCTATGTGACCAAGTCTTTACCGATTCAATGGGATGGCAACGTAAGAAGACGATATAATGATATCTAATATGTATGCCATTTAGTTTTCTCTTAAAATCGATTACGTTAATGTCTTAACTCTTAACAATTTTAATATTTTTTATTATTTAATCTTTTAAAATGACAATTGAATTCTTATAAATTTAACGAGGTTGTTGACAAGGCATTGGGATATTATTATCTTATTTAAATTTCACTATCATTTGAATTTTAATGCTTTCATCTTTTAAATATTCATTATTATCATTTTGTTTTGTTAGAGTGATTAGATCCTCAAAACATTGGTACGTATATCACTGACCACTATCTACGATAAAGACTCTCCTATATAGACATAATGGGCTTTTTATTCTCCTAAACTACATCGAACCAATTATAGCATTTACATGGGATTTAACCATGACATATTCTAAGAGACAAATCATGTATCAAATAAAATAGTCATATATTGCTTAATCAACCCACCTGTTTGCACCTTAGACTCTGCCTTTATCATATTTATATAGAGAAAAGATCAAATAAGAAAAGATTATTGCTTAAAAAGAGTAAGAATCAATATAAGTTTGACATGTGCCAATGCCTAAGAAGTTATTTTTGTACTGGATTGTTTTTTGTTCTATATTTTTTTGTACTATTTTTTTGTTTTTTGTACTGGATTTTTATTTTTTGTACCGGATATTTGATTTGTTTTTACTGGATTTTTGGTTTTTCTACTGGATTTTTAATTTTTGTACTGAGTTTTTGATTTTTCGTACTGGATTTTAATTTTTTTGTACTGGATTTTGTCTTTCGTACTGGATTTTTGTTTTTATATAATTAACATGTCACATGTCAAATTCATATTGTTTTTTACTCTTCTTAGACAAAGATCTCTTCTCATAAGATCCAACCCTCATATATATAACCTTCAATATGTCTTTTGAGGGATTTGATTTTTGTGTCACGCTGCGAACGTAATTTATGATCAGGGACGAAGCTTCTTTAGGGCTGGGGCGACAACCTTCTCTTTTTCCATCCGTAGTGTTAATTTTTCAGCCAAAAGGTTATTTTTAATTAAAAGCGTTGATTTCGCACCCCATCATTTAAAAAAATATGTATTACGAGTCTCATAAATTTTCGCCTCTCTTTAGGGGTGTTCACGGTTCGGTTTCGCGGTTGGTTTTTTTCTAAACATTTGGTCGGTCGGTTTCGAAAGTTCAAAACCGTAATAAACGGTTTGGTTTTATAACTAAATTTATTATAACTAAATCCAATGATATAACTCCCTATAAGTTGCAATTCATTTTCTATACCATGTTTAAATTTCTTGAGAACCTTTTATTTTTTTTAAGAAACCGTCACTGCATAAGTATTCAATATTGATACGGCCTATCAAATTGGCTATGTGACCATGTCTTTACCGATTCAATGGGATGGCAACGTAAGAAGACGATATAATGATATCTAATATGTATGCCATTTAGTTTTCTCTTAAAATCGAGTACGTTAATGTCTTAACTCTTAACAATTTTAATATTTTTTATTATTTAATCTTTTGAAATGACAATTGAATTCTTATAAATTTAACGAGGTTGTTGACAAGGCATTGGGATATTATTTTCTTATTTAAATTTCACTATCATTTGAATTTTAATGCTTTCATCTTTTAAATATTCATTATTATCATTTTGTTTTGTTAGACACGCATTAACTCATAAATTGGTGGAGTGATTTGATTCTCAAAACATTGGTACGTATATCACTTGACCACTATCTGCGATAAAGACTCTCCTATATAGACATAATGGGCTTTTTATTCTCCTAAACTACATCGAACCAATTATTATAGCATTACATGGGATTTAAACATGACATATTCTAAGAGACAAATCATATATCAAACAAAATAGTCATATATTGCTTAATCAACCCACCTCTTTGCACCTTAGACTCTGCCTTTATCATATTTATATAGAGAAAAGATCAAATAAGAAGAGATTATTGCTTAAAAATAGTAAGAATCAATAGAAGTTTGACATGTGCTAATGCCTAAGAAGTGATTTTTCTACTGGATTGTTTTTTGTTCTATATTTTTTTGTACTAGATTTTTTTGTATTATTTTCTTGTTTTTTGACTGGATTTTTATTTTTTTGTACGGGTTTTTGATTTTTCTTACTGGATTTTAATTTTTTTTTGTACTGGATTTTGTCTTTCGTACTTGATTTTTGTTTTTATATGATTAACATGTCACATATCAAACTCCTATTGATTGTTACTTTTCTTAGGCAAATATCTCTTCTCACAAGATCCAACCCTCATATATATAACCTTCAAGATGTCTTTTGAGGGATTTGATTTTTGTGTCGCGTTGCGAGCGTAATTTATGATCAGGGACGAAGTTTCTTTAGGGCTGGGGGCGACAACCTTCTCTTTTTCCATCCGTAGTGTTAATTTTTCAGGCAAAAGGTTATTTTTAGTTAAAAGCATTGATTTCGCACGCCATCGTTTAAAAAAATTAACATGTATTACGAGTCTCATAAATTTTCGCCCCTCTTAAGACTCAAGCTCCACCACTTGACATGATATATGTTACCTTATGACCTTTCTTTTGTTTGACTTTGTTCTTTTTGATTTGGAATTTCGATAAAGCTTAAGCTTCGGGTGGTTGTTTTTATTGTTTTTTGGGTCCAAATATACTCCCGTCACTAGCAATCTAATCCAACATAACTTTCAAACAATCATTTGAAAACACACCAACCTTCGTTTAATAGAAAGGGCAGATGTCATCTTTTGAAGAAAATCAAATGGCAGTTTGAAATGGTATAAAGCAGCTGTTAAAAAAGTACACGATATCAACCCTTTTATAGATTCCATTTGGACACCGCACGTAAATGGGGTAGATGCCGGGTGTTTCTATACCGGCGATTTGTTGTCGGGTAAAGGTACCAAAAAAAGATATCTAGTTTTTGTGCTCTACGCTAACAACATGTCGTCGTGGGAGATCAATCATACCAACGACCTTTTGTAGTCGGAAAAGGTACTGACGTATCAAATTAACATTCCGTAACTTTTTATTTCCTATTATAGTAATGTATATAAAAGCATTTGAATTGTCTATGTCAAAAAACAATAAGAAACGATCAATGAGGTATTGTAAATGCTCACGATGTCTAGGAAGTTGAAGTTTTGTTATGTCCTCCTGCAAAACTATGCAAACACATAGAAGTTTATTGCTATGATTATGTTTGAAATTCTTAAATCAACAAAAGAGTTTGGCTTATGAACCTTGTCATGGGCAGCCGGGGAAGGGGAGGGGTACAAAAATTTTTATATGTATGTATACACGTAGATTCATTCAGATTAGTGCTAATAAGGTGAAGAGAACTAAAAGAAACATTTATAAACACATGATTTAAGGGGCACAAAAATCATTTTTTTTAAGTATAGGAACCTACTCTTATGTCTTATAAACTAAATATTTTCATTGGTTCGGTTAACGGTTTATTTGGTCTTGTTTAATTGTTTTTCAATTTTTTCCCTATCCAAAAACCGAGCCGAATTCGAGAAGTGGTTCGGTTCGGTTTCGATTAAAACTGAATAAAGAGATTAAAAGCCAAACAAACCGATTAAAAGCTGAATAAACATATATGGGTAAACTGAATTCAACTGAATAAATCAAATTCAACCGAAGAAACCGAATTCAATCTTATATTTATTAATAAAATGTGAAATTCTTGAGTAGTCTACTTCCTCTCGGACATTTCTTTTGAATGCGATCATTTTCGCAAAAAAATTAGATCTATTATTAATAAAACAATAAATTTAAGTTTGAATTCGGTTTAATCGGTTAATCAAACAAAACGAATTTATATAAAATTGGAACTGAAAACCGAAAATCGGATACGGTTAGGTACCGAACCGAAAACCGAATTCAAAATTTGGATACAGTTAGCAACCAAAACGAAAACTGAATTCGAAATTCGGTTCGATTTTTTCAGTTACGAATACGTTTCGGTTTTCGGTATTAAACGTTTTTCAGTTTTTTTGAACATCTCCACTTTAATATTTAAATTCGCTATAGGGTCTTTTCTTTTCGGCTCTTCCTGGACACCTCAATTATCAGGGTCACCCTGAAACTTGTTACAGTTACAGTGGCACCGATGGCCAAACAAGTGGCCAGAGAAGTCATAGTCACCCTTGAGCCCATTCATGGCTGAAGATATTAGTTTAACAAAAAAAACAAACCTTACCCGTATTTTAGTTGAGAAATGGAGGCTGCTAAAGATATTAGTTTGATAACTTTAAATCTCTCAAATTCATGGTATCTAGTAACCTAATAATATGAGTACGTATATTGGTGGTCAGACCAGTCTTCCGATGTGTTTCGGCACCACATAACAAGAACACGTGAGTGAAGAGAGGAACTCTCATGTTAAATTCAACATTGTTGCAATGGTCGTGGTGGTATAGGTCTGATCTAGAAAGGATCAGTGTACTTTAAAAATTTTAACCCTAGGATTTAACGGCTATTTGTTACAGGGAGGATTAATGTTAAATTTTTGCAAACGTTTAAAACCACATGTGTATTTTCTCGTAGCGAAAGATTGTTAATGTAAAATTGACATGTTACAAATATCAACTCACACGAACTATTTAATTAAGTTGAATTTTAAAAAGTTGCAAAATTTTTGAGTTACATGAAGGAATTGAAGCTTCTTTAAAAAAGAAAGAAAGAATAAGGATGTGACACTTGTTGGATTCATATTTAATATGATTTTATTACTAGTTAAATGACATATTTACACTTTTCAATAAAGAATATAATTAGATGCTTGACTTTATCTTATTAGGCTACCCATAACGCCTTTACCGCCAGGCCTCTACCCCTTCGGCGGGGTGTAGCGGGAATACCGCCACCATGCCGCATGGCTCCCGCCCCTGAGGTTCCACGGCTCCCGCTCCCCGTTGCATCCCTTCACTCCTATTGGTCCCCCTCTTGAATTTGATGATAATGTAGAATAGTGGGGAAGGGTTTTCAGTGGGGTGACTACTGTGGGGTTTTGTGGTTTTCAGTGGGATGATGACGTGGCAAAATTTCAGTGGGGAAGGATTTTCAGTTGGGTGACCGCTGTGGATGGCCTTAGTTGCTCTCTGTTTTTTTTATCTAATCATTCGATAAGGATTAATTATATCATTATTTGGGTTATTAAGCATTCAAAACTCTACACATACACGCACACTAAATATATTAGGTTATAATCATAATCTCATGTGTTACAAGATTTGGATAAATAAAATATTATATAAATCTAGTAACAAAAGGCTATGTTATTGAGAATCATGTGTATTGTACGTATTGGTCAAATTAACTCGTGTATTACATATGCTGAATAAAATATAACATGTGTTAAGATTTTTATATCATCAAAATAATAGTTAATTCAATTAAAGTATACTTATTTTTTCCAAAATTCTTTTAGCACATTTAAATTAACTTAAATTACAATTTATATTAATACATATAAAAGTTAAGAAAGAAAACTTGAATTTTTTGAAATTGCTTAAATTTTATTATAGTATAGTTCAATCATTTAATCATTTAATCATTCAACCACATAAACCACGTTACATATTTGAAACTTTTTAAACTTACTCACAAAAAACAATTAATATAATTATTTTTTGTTATTTAATATTATAACTAATTCAATTTGAATTTGTTGATTTTTAAATACTTAAATATAATCATTTAAATATAAAAGTTAGCTTATTTAGCAACTTTATAATTAATTTATATAAATCATTTTAATTAATAATATATTAATCATTATCCACATATAATCCAATATATTTTACTAATAATAAATATAAATAGAGAAAGATATGAAACAAAAAAAAAACTAATGATTTAAAATAATGACAAGTGTCACTATTTATTTTTATTTATTAATATTATTATATACTAGATTATTACCCCGTGTATTACACGGATTAAATATAAAACATTAAATAATTAGTAATAAAAATTTAAAAAATAAACAATTTGTTATAAATTAAGTAGATTATGTATTAACGAGTTTTTTAATCAATAAAATAATAATTAAAAATTTTTATAACTAAAGAAATAATACATGACCTACTTGTTTAAAAAAAATTACAGATTCTTGAACTAATTGATGTTACAAATTCATTTACTTTTCTATTAAAAACTAATTGTTACAAATCAAGAAAATACTGTACAATTTATATAATTATTAAAGTTAAATAACTTAATTTGATAATATTATTTAACATAAATAACTAAAGTTTATTTTTTGCTATCATTTTTATAACTTTTGATTGAACATAATTATATCAAACAAATTGTTTTAAGAAACATCATTTGTTTATAAAAATACCAGTATTTGAAAACCATGAATTATAGTGTATTTTATTTTATTTTTTAAAAATTGATTTTTATTAAACTTTTATTTTCAAAAAATACTAACTTTTCTAACTTTTTAGAAAAAATTAATTTTTAGAAAGTTTCATATTTTATAAACTTTTTTTAAGTGTGTTTTTTAATAAAATATATGATTTTAATCTATTAAAAACTATTTTCTTACAGCTTTAAAGACAATAATATTATTACCCATTAATATTATAAGTAGTCAATATGAAGTTATGTATTTAATTAATAATTAAGATAGATAATTGAATAATATTATAGAAAACTGACAAGTGGCAAGATAACATGAGAATATGACATGTGACAAAACTTATTTTTGTTTATTAGAATAAAAAGATGTGCGTGTATGTGAATATTTACATGGATTATTTTTACCTAAAAACATAGAAAGAATTAGGAGTTTGAGATGTTGTGTAGAAAGAATTAAAGTTTTATCCATTTTTATAAATATTCATAACTTTTATAAATATGCATAACTTGTTTATAAGATGTTATTTATTTAATTTCTTTGTTATTTTTTAAGGTAAAATTGCAAGAGGCAGATAACTCCTAGAGATTGACATGATTTGTAGCTTCAACAGTTTGTTGTGAGCAAACACTTTCAATAACAAAAATGTTAAAAAAGCTATTTCTTGTTTTAATCTTGCTAGAAAAACCTCGGTTTGAAAAAAAAAAAAAAAAAAAAAAAAAAAAAAACTATTTTTTATTAAGCTTAGTACTAGCCAGATTGACTCAGCTTTATTTATAGTACATACATACAGTATATTTATGGACATAGTCGGTGAGTCGGTCAGCAGATGTCGGTGTTTCCATTAATTTCATACATTAAAATTAAAATATGTAAAAGTTTAATGGGTAAGAATTACCTGCATTGAATAATGATAAAATTTAATCATTGTTGATTGATTTTACACCAAGAAATTATGTAACCCTGAAAATGATTTCTTCTTGAAAAAAAAAACGCATGTGTTGTTTGGACAGATCGAAATGGTAATTAGATATATTCATGACCTATTATAGTAGCAGCTAATCTATAACTTTATAAACACATTTGATGTATTATATAATTACAAGAAGTGTTTGGTTTGCTAGAATTGGAACTGAAATCTATTCCATCTAAATTTTGTTTGGTTGGTCCTTCGAATGAAATGAATTCCAACAAATTTCTTTGTTTGAATGTAATTCAATAACAAGTTTTTATTATTGGAATGATAAATCTTTTATTTCTTATAATAAAATAATAACTGAAGATGAAATATGTTATTTTTGTATTTCTTTAACTTTGTTTTTCATTTCTCTTACACATCAAATGATATTGTATAGTTATTACTTGTTTAATCTATAAAACACACGAATTTTTAAACTAGTATATAATAAATAAAAATGTTCAACGAAATTTGGTATTTCATCAGTTTTTCTGTCCAATCACAAGAACACATTTTTAAATAGTCCGCAAATCCTGTGGCCACATTACTCGCACGATTACTAAAATTGCCTTAAACTGTGTAGTATTACGCGTAAAACAAAATTTAATGATAAATAATTTTCAATTTAAGTTATCTACCTACTATAATAAATGAGTATTTATAAGAGACACGTGGCGCATTCTGGTTAAATCTGAATATGTTTTTTCCCGCCTCTCTCTCCTACTAATAATTAATTTTTAGTAATTAGATTATATAATTAAATATTTAGAAACAAAGAAGTATTATAAGAGACACGTTGCGCATTATTGTTAAATCTGAAAATATTTTTTCCCGTCTCTCCCTCCAACTAAATAATATTAATTTTTAGTAATTATAGATTATATAATTAAATATTTAAAAATATAATTTTCATATTCCGATAATTTACTAATTTATTAAATTTAATAAACAATAAAATAATTCAATTATATGTAATCCTAATATAATTTTATAATTATTAAATATATTATATTAATTTTATATTATTATATATTTTATTATTATTTAACCCTTATTTTTTAATCCCCGTGTAATGGTTTTCTTGGCTAGCTTATAATAAAATAGTTTGACAAATCAATTAGCTTTATTAACCTTTTTTTTTAATTTAAAAATATATATTGTTTCCAATTTGTAAAAATTACCTAAATTAATATTCTTAATAACAACACATAGATCACTGTTTGTTATACGTGAAGTTATAAAAATTAAATAGTGCCGACAGAAATATTAAAATCATGTGTATTATACGATTTGAAACACATATATTATATATAAATTCTTTTAAAAAAATTACTTATCTATAATTGCTATAAAAAGTTGTTGATACCAATAGAATAAATATTTTAAATTCATGTGATCTTGCATGCCAATAATTGAGATTTTAATCATTATCTAAAGGATAAATGAAATAAATATATGTAATGTAATAAAGCGAAAACGAGATGCACGTACGTATCATTGTTTATTTTCATGATCGGTCGACTCTCCCACTCACCACACTATGTGAAACAATGAATCCCATTTTTGGGTTGAACACAACAAGGAAATTTCAAGTGGGTCTACCTGGTGATTTTGTGTTTCCTATCCCTATATATTACAAACTATTTAATATCTTCCGTCTTACATGAGTTAAATAGACAATAATAAATAACCATTAACTAAAATATAGACATTATAAAATAAGTTTATTATGAACAAAATATATAATAATTTAATAATTTAATAATAGAATAGTAATATATTTTTTTACACATTAATTTTTCAAATATCTGTTTATTAAACATTTCATTTTAAAAATGTTGTTGATAAAAAATACCAGTTTTTACAAAAAATAATACTCATGCATTACACAAGTTAAATAAAAATATTAAATAATTAATACTAATAACTTATAAATTATCAAACTATAATTTAAAATAAATATGAATAAAATCATGTATAAGTTAAAAAATAAATATAAAAAACATTTTTTTAAACTTTGTATTTTTTTTATAAAAAATTGTTTCTTAAAATATTTATAAAAAAATGTTTTAAATAATTTCATTTTGTACAAAAATCTAAGATGCTATCACATATGTTAGATGTCCTAAATAAAGAAAATAGTAAATCATTAATAATAAAAATTTACAAAGCATAAAATAAAATTTTGGGATAAAATATTATTGAAGTTACGTGTAAATAAATAATTCAACTAATTAAGTAATATTAAAATTTTTGAACTTTCATTATTTTCAAAATTGCTTTTAAATATTTTTTTAAAAGGCAATTTTGAAAACATGTCATTTTATCAAATATCTCTTTGTTTTGAAACTTCAATTTTAAACTACTTTTAATTTTTATGTAATTTTTTATAAAAAAATTACGACTTTTAAAAAACAGTTACTTTTGAAACATTCTTTCTTTGAAAAGATGATATTTTATAAATATTTCATAGTTTATAATTTCTTTTTAAAAGTGTCGATATTAAGAATTTTTATTCATATGTTAAGAAATATTTTTTTAATTGAAAATATATAAATAATATGTTTAGTATTAATATGATCATTCAACATAAAATATGACTTAATAGCATAGAGATACAAGAAATTTAGGTAAAGATACTCTAAAATAAAGACATGTGTTTAAATTTGTTTGTTTATTAGTACGTTGCCAAGTGAATTTTGTAAATGTGAAAGCATGTATATATTGAATAAAATTTATATCAATACGTACACCAATTAAGATAGTTATGCAATATAACCTTAAGAATACGACTAACATGTTCTATGTTATAAAACACTATAAAACATAGTATAAAAAACCATATAAAGTTGTATCTAACTAAGTTGAAGAAATAAATATATTGTGACAACACGTGCATAGATCAAACAAAAATACATCTTTCCAAAACTAAGTCTTATTAATTAAACATGAAAGTGTATTTAGAGAAGTAAAAAATTTGATCCGAAACCATGCGATGCCGGCTTGCTCTATAAATTCAACACTCTTGGTTCACAAAACACTTGAGCAAAAAATCAAACGAAGAAGTAATTAAAAAATGAAACGATAGATTCAACACTAGTATAAAGTAAAAACAAAACCCTATAATAACATTATAATAATACACCACAAAATAACTTCCTCATGGAATAGGGCTCGAAAAAGCATTTATATAGAATTAATAAACCAAAACAAAAGTAAAAGTTCTGGACATACATGCAAACACAAATTGATAAATAAAACGTTAGTAAATGCTCATCTATGCTCATGAATCGGCTAGCTTTAGTTTGATATGTGAAGCTCGATGTGTTTTATTATTAAACAAGGCATATATTGTTGGATATTGAATGCTTTACTATCAATAAAAACACGTTGATAAAAGTATCATCAAAAAGTTATACTTTAAAAGACAACAAAAATTAAATGTTTAAATATGTTAGACATTTATATGGTCATGAATTACTGACTTGATTTGTGTTTTTATTATTTACAAAATAATAAAATTAAGGAAATTAACTATTGTGATAATTAATCAGATTAAATAAATAAGTTAAACTTTAACTATTTAACGGGGGTTTATCCGATTAACACTTAATTGTAACGACTCATTTTAAACAATTTATTATATAATAATATACATAGTTAGACGAATGGTGTTAATCATCATGTTTGAACGTGTTTAAATATTTAAAGTGAAAGTAATTATAATAATTAATATATATTTACAACTTACATATACAGTTGTAAATCTTAATTGGTGTGGTTTTATTTTTTGTTTAATTCCTTTTGCTTTGATGTTGTAATTTTAATTAGTGTGGTTTTACTTTTTGTTTTAATACATTTTAAAATCTTTTTTCTTGATGATATCTTTTTAAAGAAAGAGTTTCATGATTTCTTTGTAGATAAATATACAAAAACATTAATTACATAATTAAAGTAATAATCTATTTTTTTTTTTTAAAAAAAAAAACAAGTTTCATCTTATATTACCTTATTTTTCCTTTTATTATTTAGTTTAACACTTGATGTTTTTTTTTTAATCTTTTATTGTTTAACTATTTTTGTAGTTCGAATACAACGTCGCGATGTGTTTTTTTATCTACATTCACATGTTTAAACTAGGTTGCCGTAACCATTTTTTTTATTAACATTGTGTTTTTCCAAAACTATCATTGCGTCCGTGTTTTGATTTAAGTTAAGTTGATTCCACTAGGTTGCGGTTTTTCACATCTTATATTATCGTTTTACAATTCACAGGATTCGTTTTTTCGTTCTAATCGTCATTTTTGCAGCGATGAACGTTTACATTTGAACTTTATTAAAAATCAATAATTATCGCCGCGAAGAGCGAGTTTAACTCTAGTTGGAATAAAAATAGAAACAAAATGATTGAAAGAGTAAAAATCCTAAAGTAAATTAAAAGCAAGGGACAGGGGACAAGGGGCTTTCATTGCTGTAAGAAAACAAAAACAAATTTCTCCTAGTGTTCTTTCGTGGATGACGAGCTGAGTAAAATAAAGAAAAAAACAAAACAAACTCAACCAACACCCACCAAATTACACGTGATTTTGAGTAGAAATTAAAAATAAATGCGTAATAAGATCATGGGATTGCTTATTCAATTTATAAAAGACTTTTTGTAAAAAGTTCTTAATAACTTATTACTTTTTAAATAAAGATTTAATAAAAGTATTTGG